>CM046839.1:24149811-24573716 GCA_025618425.1 Heliocidaris tuberculata
AAAACTGAAATGGTACGTTCAATTGGTATGAACAGCATTATTTTCTTCAGAATTGCAACTTTTTTTGAATAACAAAGGAGGCAGCAAGGATATATCTCCAGAAGAATCAAGTAAGGGGCACCTTACATTGTGTACAAAGGAAAAAGTATGGTAAAAATGGCACATATGGCAGAAAAATATCAGAATATGGCAATTTTCCACCTCAGGATGCCTATGATCACATGAGGGGCACTTTTGTATTGCTAGAAGGATATTATTAATTTGGGAAAAATCTGGGGTGCGCCCCTTTCATTCTCGCAGTAGGTATTCACTCCTACTTTGTGTAAATGCTTATTAAATGCATATCATCACACAATGGAAAACTTGTGTATCATATTTTTAAGGTTACATTCGTTTTCACGGTTTTACCAAAATCTGGCACAAATTTATTTTTAAATGCAATTTGCGAAAACCACGTAGCTCTTTGAAGCGTGAATGGATTCATTTGAAAGTATATTACTTCTACTTTATGAAAACAATAGATTATATTTATACAGCTCATAGTTTTTAATCACAATAAACCTTTATTTGGGGTTTTCGATTTTTCTGGGGCAGGGCGGCAGTGTATGTATAATTACCGGTACCGTATCAGTCTATACCTTGATACTCAGACAGTAATAAAATAGTGTTCGAGTTTATGCGCGCAATGTAAATATAAACTGACAATAATATTGACAGATATCAATACTAGATATATAGGGGCCTATCATTTTACAATATAGGCGGTAGCGTATACCGTGAGCCCAGCCATGGAGGGGGCAATAGAATCATGGGGCCGGGAGGGGGGGGGGGGGCACCGGTTTTACTCAATGAATGAAATGCGAAGTAACTAGGTCACCGATTAGGAGAAGGGTGCGGATGGCATGGAAGGTGCCATGTTATCATTTTTTTTTAATCTCATACTTTTTCCCCTCTAATTTTTTGTTTTTCCGGTTTTTTTGCTCGGGTTTTTCACTATTTGAAGGGGCAGGGGCATGGGAAGGTGTAGTCTAGATTCTATCCGGTTTTCATATTTGCTTTATTCTCTCTTCGTTCCCCTCACTACACGCATATATCCCACACAGAGAGCGACAACTCCTCTATAATCGCGCGATCCCCAAAATTCACACCGCGCCGCGGCTCGTTTGCGAGGGTCAGATGGCGAGGGTGGAATAGTGAAGGACTGTTATTGTTTTAGCGTTGAGGGTGGGTGCCAAGTGTAGAGAGGGGTGAATATTTAACTGTCTATGAACATAATTATCTGATCGCGCGATACGGAAACAATCCAGGCGGTGGAATAGGACAGGTGCCCCCGCGTTCCCGTATAGCTACGCCACTGGCCGTATATAGGTGGCCTTATACAGAGACTAAGCTTCTTGACGACGATGTTCGCATTGTTTATTCCCAAATATTTCACACCCCTTCCACCTTTATTTTATTCATTAATTTTTTCCCCATCATTCATTGTTGCTCAATAATGGCAATGAATTACAGGTAATACACAGTCCTGTTCAAGGTCAAGGGAAAATGCGATATTCCTCGTTCGTCTATGGTCAAAGATAACAATTTTAGAAATTATCTCTCTCTCTCTCTCTCTCTCTCTCAATTCTTTTCGGAAATGCCCGAAATTTAACATTCTACTTCAAAGAAAACTCACAAAAAGTTATATGAAATTATTATTTTAATCATCACTGCATTCATATATATTAGATTTTAAAATGTATTCCATCTCTAGCACCTTCTTATGTACTTTTATTAGACCTTTATAATTAACTTATATTCAAAGCTACCTATATACCATTTACCCTTAACTAAAGACACGCGGCTGAGCTGCCAGGCTGTGAAAAGTTTTTCGAATATGTATGATATGTTCTTTTTGTAATGTGCTGGACATAATTGTCGACCATTTATAATGCATGTAAATAGATGCCGCTTGTTTTATTGGAATGCAATTATGCATTTTGTGATGTGTATGTAATCAAAATCATGAATGTCCATCATTAATTAATTCAGTTCTGCAAACGTGGGGAACGTCAACATTAAAGGTCGCATTCTCTTTCTTTGGAGCTTTCGTTATTTCTGCGCCTCTAAAATAGAAAGAAGTGTCAGAATAACGTCTTTCAATGTTCACTATTTGAAGGAAACTTTAGTGCTTTAATGCACAGTAAAATGCATTTAAAGGATTATAGAAATGGAAAAAAATATGAAAAGAAAGAAGAAATAAAGAAGAGAGAGAGGGAGAGAGAGAGAGAGAGAGAGAGAGAGAGAGCTATACCGCTTTGCTCCCTCGCTTGAATAATCATCAAAGATCATTTTCACATAGTGCCATAATTTTTTAATTAAAACGCAGGAATTGATATGTTTATAGTTGTATATAATAAAGCGCCTTACCAGTTACAATGTAACCGACCAAAGCGCTTACAGCATTATTACCCCGGTCACTGGATTCAATTGCGATTCTGCACATAACAGTGCATATTCTCCAATCCTCTGGGGAGCATTCCAGCCAGTCGCCTGTTTCCAAGCGCGCACATGCTAATCCAACCACAATGATGTCCGCATCCTACCAGGTACCCATTTAACACCTGGGTGTAGAGGAGCAATGTAGATAAAATGCCTTGCTCAAGGGCATAACTGTCGTGCCGGGGTTCGAACCCACGACCTTTGCATTCACAGTCAAGTGATTAAACCACTCGACTACAACACCTCTACATGTATATGTGTATGTATGTATGTATGTATGTATGTATGTATGTATGTATTTTTGTATATTCTTATAAGCTGATATGTTTGTAAAAATAAACTTATGATTAGAAGTTTATGAATATTTTTATTATTAAAATATCGGAAGTCGAAAATTCTAAAATTTTATCAAAAATCTCAATAATCTTCATCATTTTAACAAATGGAAGGTGAATAAATTTTACATAAAAGAAAATAACAACACTTACCTGGATTCACCTTACATTGTACTGAGCTGCATACGATTACAATCCTAGTCAAGCACCTTTTTTACAATTATTTTTTGAATAATGAAGGTTATACGATATTGATACAATTTAATTATTTATGATTTCCGATATTTTGAGAAGAATGATATCCATAAACTTATAATCACAATTTTGTATTCATGACTAGACACTACAAGAAATTGTCATCATGGGGGTATTATTTTAAGGGTGTAGTAGTCGGGGTAGTTGTCCGGAGGTAATAATTGTCCCAAAGGGTAGTTCTCGGGGTGCTAGGGGGTATTTGTTTGTGGAGTAATAGTCCGCAGGTAGTGTACAAAAACATTATAATTTGGTTTGTTATCACAAAAGAGTAAACACTATCAACAAAGATGATTAGACAGTAGATTCTGAAAAAGAAGTATAGCGTTGGCTTGGATCGATGTTTGTACTCCCTCCGAAACTAGACCAACAGCACATGAGCCCGAAAAAACAAAGAAATACATAAGAAAATTTTTAAAAAGAAGAAACTTCCTAAAGGTCCACAACATCGACGACACAAGAGACCGACAAAACAAATAACAACATAAGGGAGAATCATGGGGAAGATATAAAAATGCTGTAGCAGAAGCCAATATCAGGATACGGCACTGGATTCTGAGCCGCTAAAACAATGATCCTTTACAAAATCGAGAGCGTTTATTTTTAGACCGGCAGCCCAGAAGATTTATTCAAGTGAAAAGCGCCGGAACAACTGACCTCATAGGCCGATGGGGTGGACCCTAGACCTCACAAAAATGGATTGCTGCCGGGTCTGAGCCGTGGTCTTCCCGCCAAAATCACACAATTTGTGACGTCACTACCGGAAGTCCCATTTTTCACAATGTACAGAGAGGTGCACATGACACCATCACATAAAACATGTCCCCTCCCTATTTTGAGTGCTTCATTTGTAATTTTTTTTTGGATAACTTGACTAGCTTGAGTATACGAGACAACGCAACGAGTTTTCCCGGCGTTTGCGTCGCCGAGGTCGACGATTACGACGATAACATTAAGGAGCGACGTCGTCGACATGCGGCGAATTTGTCCGCTTTTTTGTCTCAATTTCGGTTACAAATATTTGAGTTTATTTTAAATAGCTTTTAATTTACCCGATTGCTCTGAAACTTGGCCTAACTATGCAGCAGGTCCTCCGCTTTCCGGAGCATATATGGATGTTAAACATATTTATAGGTTTGGGTTATATTCTGACCATTTAAGTAACACGAGTTTTAGGAAAATCTGTCAAAAAATTGTAGTTTTGGGGTAACATTTTAGAGTGAGTTTTATACAAGCGCTCTATGGGGAAAATATTATACTGCACTGATTGATACATATCATATTACATGAAGATATACTCCACTCTATTCCCTTCTCTCTCTCTCTCTCTCTCTCTCTCTCTCTTTCTCTCACGTTCTCTTTCTCTCTCTCTCTCTCTCCGGTTTCTACATCCCTCCTCGTACAACACTTCCTTCTCTATCTCTCTATGCTATTACCCTAGCCCCTCCTATTATCATTACATCACCCCCTTCTCCCTCTCTTTCTCTCTCTATCTTTCTCTCTCTCTCTCAGACTCTTTCTCTCTTTCTCTTCTCCTCTCTATATATCTTGATCTATCAATTGCGGTTTCTCTATCCCTCCATGTACATATGCTGTACTACCTCACCCCTCTCTGTCACTATTCCTCTCATGCATCCACCATGACTGATATTATTCTTTTCTAAGTAGTCAAATATCTTCATTTTATCCGAGGAGATGTTTATTCAGATATCTAAGAGTATTCCTGTATTCTTTCACAATGATTCTGGAGGCTCGAGCCATGTCCATTCGGCGCACGAAGAAATCCTATTCAAGATGCCCAGTTGACTTGACCTTGGAGCAGACTGTAAACAGGGATGCTTCATCTCCCACGAAAGACATAGCAACTTTCACAAATTCCCACGGTGCTTTCAGAAGATGGGCTATTACACTCACACAACGAAGTATGGCCCTTACAGTGCTTCGTGAACTGGTCAGTCTTCACCAAGGGGAAGAATCGATGAATCAGCTGAGGAAAAGGAGAATCGAACGGGATAATGCTGACATGAGTGCCATAACAAATACACTGACCAACACATGCAACCTATTTGCCCCTGTTCATCAGGGAGAACAGCAAAGGATGCAACGAGTGAATTTCTCCTTTAAACACTTGAACGAGGAGAAAATCTTCGACTCAAATTTCAAGATGAATATGCAGCTGATACTTCACGGTCTCTGAAGCCAGAGACAAGGATCAAGATGTTAAACTTTGCAGCAGAAAATTCCAAGAGATCCAAAACGGTAGTACGGAGAGAGAACGCAGCCGAGGGAGCCAGGGATGTCTTTGGGCGAATGTTAGCTGTTGCCGCTGATTTAACTGATGCACTTGACCTACATCACATTCTAAGCTTCCCACTCACCGAAGTGCCTCTTTCACTTGCCCTTAGCGATGGGGCATCCCTCAAGACGGATCGAGAAGGCAGCTTTGACAAGAAAGCTTGAATGCGAACAGGAAGAAACTCTGTTGGCTCCAAATCTTCCCGTGATCTTAGCCAGTGTGATTGATGGTGGTATCACCATTCATGAAACTGTTCTCCAACATAGCAAATCAACATACGGAACCATGGCCAAGGATCTACTGGGTAGGGTTTGTTCGAGTCGCGGAGAGCAAATACACCTTGTGCTAGAAAAGTACCAGTCACCTTCCATCAAAGATCCAGAGCGAAATCTACGCCATTCTACTTCTCAAGCATTCATCATTACTGGACCTGATCAGGCCCAGCGTCAGAGTGGCAAAGAGTTACTCAGGGGTAGTTCGTTCAATGAAGAATTCGCCAAATTTGTCACGGACGAATGGAGGAAGCCCCAGTACGGACCAATAGTCGGGAGAAAAAGAATATATGTGTCCCATGGCGGAGCTTGTACTGAACTGAACAATAATGGGGACAACCAACTGGAAGTAGATCAGCCGAGTTCCCTCCAATGCCATCACGAAGAGGCTGATACTCTCATAGCTTTCCAGGTAAGCAAGATTTCAGACGGCAGTATCCTTGTTAGGTCAAGTGATACAGATGTATTTATCATCCTGCATGGGCTCTGTGGGAGGTCAACGGGGATGAACATCATAATGGACTCTGGGTCTGGCAATAACAGGAGATACAATGTAGCTGCCCTTCTAGAAAAGAAACAACCAGGTGCAACAGAAGCACTGATTGGACCCCATGCCCTGACTGGTTGTGACTTTACGTCGTGTTTCTTCAGAAAGGGTAAGATGAAGCCCCTACAAAAGATGGAATCAAGTGCCACACACATCGAAGCGCTCCGATCGCTAACAAGCGAGGAGGTTGATATACCAACCATTACATCATTCGTTTGCTCGTTATACGGCTGTGTAATATCCGACATAAATGAGGCCAGATACAAAGATTTCAAAGCAGTGGAGGTGAGAAGGGCCCTCTCGCAAAATTAAAGAAAATAAACTGTTCTTCTCTCCCCCATGTGCAAAGACACTTGGTAATCATATCAAAAGAGTCCACTATGTTGCCAGCATGTGGAAGAGGGCTGACCAGACGGACCTGTTATTGCCAGACCCAGAGTCCATTATGATGTTCATCCCCGTTGACCTCCCACAGAGCCCAAGCAGGATGATAAATACATCTGTATCACTTGACCTAACAAGGATACTGCCGTCTGAAATCTTGCTTACATGGGAAGCTATGAGAGTATCAGCCTCTTCGTGATGGCAGTGGACGGAACTCGGCTGATCTACTTCCAATTGGTTGTCCCCATTATTGTTCAGTTCAATACAAGCTCCGCCATGGGACACATATATATTATTTTTCTCCCGACTATTGGTCCGTACTGGGGCTTCCTCCATTCTTCCGTGACAAATTTGGCGAATTCTTCATTGAACGAACTACCCCTGAGTAACTCTGTGCCACTCTGACGCTGGGCCTGATCAGGTCCAGTAATGATGAATGCTTGAGAAGTAGAATGGCGTAGATTTCGCTCTGGATCTTTGATGGAAGGTGACTGGTACTTTTCTAGCACAAGGTGTACTTGCTCTCCGCGACTCGAACAAACCCTACCCAGTAGATCCTTGGCCATGGTTCCGTATGTTGATTTGCTATGTTGGAGAACAGTTTCATGAATGGTGATACCACCATCAATCACACTGACTAAGATCACGGGAAGATTTGGAGCCAACAGAGTTTTTTCCTGTTCGCGTTCAAGCTTTCTTGTCAAAGCTGCCTTCTCGATCCGTCTTGAGGGAAGCCCCATCGCTAAGGGCAAGTGAAAGAGGCACTTCGGTGAGTGGGAAGCTTAGAATGTGATGTAGGTCAAGTGCATCAGTTAAATCAGCGGCAACAGCTAACATTCGCCCAAAGACATCCCTGGCTCCCTCGACTGCGTTCTCTCTCCGTACTACCGTTTTGGATCTCTTGGAATTTTCTGCTGCAAAGTTTAACATCTTGATCCTTGTTTCTGGCTTCAGAGACCGTGAAGTATCAGCTGCATATTCATCTTGAAATTTGAGTCGAAGATTTTCTCCTCGTTCAAGTGTTGAAAGGAGAAATTCACTCGTTGCATCCTTTGCTGTTCTCCCTGATGAACAGGGGCAAATAGGTTGCATGTGTTGGTCAGTGTATTTGTTATGGCACTCATGTCAGCATTATCCCGTTCGATTCTCCTTTTCCTCAGCTGATTCATCGATTCTTCCCCTTGGTGAAGACTGACCAGTTCACGAAGCACTGTAAGGGCCATACTTCGTTGTGTGAGTGTAATAGCCCATCTTCTGAAAGCACCGTGGGAATTTGTGAAAGTTGCTATGCCTTTCGTGGGAGATGAAGCATCCCTGTTTACAGTCTGCTCCAAGGTCAAGTCAACTGGGCATCTTGAATAGGATTTCTTCGTGCGCCGAATGGACATAGCTCGAGCCTCCAGAATCATTGTGAAAGAATACAGGAATACTCATAGATATCTGAATAAACATCTCCTCGGATAAAATGAAGATATTTGACTACTTAGAAAAGAAGAATATCAGTCATGGTGGATGCATGAGAGGAATAGTGACAGAGAGGGGTGAGGTAGTACAGCATGTACATGGAGGGATAGAGAAACCGCAATTGATAGATCAAGATATATAGAGAGGAGAAGAGAAAGAGAGAGAGAGTCTGAGAGAGAGAAAGAGAGAGAGAGAGAGAGAGGGAGAAGGGGTGATGTAATGATAATAGGAGGGGCTAGGGTAATAGCATAGAAAGATAGAGAAAGAAGTGTTGTACGAGGAGGGATATAGAAACTGGAGAGAGAGAGAGAGAGTGAGAGAAAGAAAACGTGAGAGAAAGAGAGAGAGAGAGAGAGAGAGAAGGGAATAGAGCGGAGTATATCTTCATGTAATATGATATGTATCAATCAGTTCAGTATAATATTTTCCCCATAGAGCGCTTGTATAAAACTCACTCTAAAATGTTACCCCAAAACTACAATTTTTGGACAGATTTTCCTAAAACCCGTGTTACTTAAAGGTTCCCTTTTATGGAATTACAAAGGAACTTCAATTAGTAGACTTTTCTACTGTGAATCCAGATCTGTCAACCATTTTACCTGAATTCCATTCATTAATCTGTAAACTTGAAAATAAAAAATTAATTGGGAACGCCCCTAAAAATTTTGGAAAATCGGTCCAGCGATCGATGACGTCATGTGACGTCACACTCAGAATGCTTGACTCCACGCAAGCTGAAAGTGTGTGTGTAGGCTATTGAACTTCGTGTAGATCCTAGCTTCGACTTCCGTGTAGATCCTAGCTTCGACTTCGTGCCATTACAGCCCTTCATTTTAGTTTTTTTTAAATCCTATATCAACGAACGATAACATCTTCTTCAGACAGAAGAAATAAAAGAGGAATTAGGGGCACGGCCGTATTTGTTTGAACCAGACATGTCGGATTCTGATTATATGACAGAGACGTCCCTGATTTCAATAACGGAGAAGATATCGACGGGAGACTTGGGAATTATAACTAGTAATTCCTTTTGATAATTAGATTGCCGATTAAATTTTAATTTACGCATATCCACCAATTATGAATCTTGTTTGCGCTTGCAAAATGCCCCAGTCCTGATGAGGCTGAGCTGATAGCTGATCGAGGCAGTGAGCTCGACGTGCGCAGGTGTACACGCCGTGCCGTTCGGTCGTTCGCCTGCTGACCCTGCCTGGCCTGGGCTTGGGTAGGGTTTTACTGGTGCATGGGGTGGTAGCGTTTTGTTTCTAGTAAATTCTAACATTGATATCCAGAAAACCCTTAGCTCTCCTGTTACCTTGCATGTTTTCATTGTGCTGCTATGAATAATAAGTACCGGTAGACTAAGTTAGTGTAGGTACAGTGATAGTTGATCAATAGATATATGATCAATAGATACCGTAGATCAAGTTTGATTTTGGGGATGGCATCTTGCTTCAGAGACGGCCTCTTCTTGATGCCAAACGCCGCATGCAGCCCCGTACTATCGAGGAAGTCCTCCGCACAAATGTGCTCGGAACACACGGACACTGCGGTCACTCGGCCCCTTCCAATTGACGCGAGTTAGTTTCACTTTTGAGGTCCATTTTCTTCTAATATTTGGGTCTTTGAGGAATAAATGTAGACTTACACCCTCCTTTGTGATGTTGCTGCAACCTGCAAAGACACAGCGTTGCGGCATACTTCGATTTAGAGGTGGTTTTCGAGGTGGTATATAACTGCAAGTTAGTTTGCACGCGTGATATATGCAAGATATTGTAAACAAGCACCGGCGATGTCGGTTTGTGACGTCACACGTCAATCATGCTCGAAGAACGAGAATTCGGGGTTTAAAAGGGGGCGGAGCTTAGCAGACTTGTTTAGGCCTGAATACGTGGGGAAAATATTATTTTAAAAATATTCAGATACGTATTCATTGAAAACGGATGTCATTTTTCAATTTAGATGAGTATCATGTACAAAATAACAAGAATTAGAATTTCATAGAAGGGAACCTTTAAATGGTCAGAATATAACCCAAACCTATAAATATGTTTAACATCCATATATGCTCCGGAAAGCGGAGGACCTGCTGCATAGTTAGGCCAAGTTTCAGAGCAATCGGGTAAATTAAAAGCTATTTAAAATAAACTCAAATATTTGTAACCGAATTGAGACAAAAAGCGGACAAATTCGCCGCATGTCGACGACGTCGCTCCTTAATGTTATCGTCGTAATCGTCGACCTCGGCGACGCAAACGCCGGGAAAACTCGTTGCGTTGTCTCGTATACTCAAGCTAGTCAAGTTATCCAAAAAAAATTACAAATGAAGCACTCAAAATAGGGAGGGGACATGTTTTATGTGATGGTGTCATGTGCACCTCTCTGTACATTGTGAAAAATGGGACTTCCGGTAGTGACGTCACAAATTGTGTGATTTTGGCGGGAAGACCACGGCTCAGACCCGGCAGCAATCCATTTTTGTGAGGTCTAGGGTCCTCCCCATCGGCCTATGAGGTCAGTTGTTCCGGCACTTTTCACTTGAATAAATCTTCTGGGCTGCCGGTCTATTTCTCAGTCTTCTCTACTATTATGTCATAGCAAAGAGTTTAAATACGAAGAGTGCTCAGTCCCGAAATTAAGCACGCGCATATATTGTGGTATATGTCGATCGCGGCCGAGAGGGAAGGTTATAGTCTTTATCAAGATGTTTGTATTTTTTATTTCCTTTATTTTTTCTTCTTTTTCTGTACATCGCTTTTGGTAAAGCCGTAAAGGGCATAATCTTGATATTGTCCCTTCAAATACAAACTTATGTCCCAAAACAGATAGGAATCAACATACTCTAACTGCACCATGGAGGAGAGGGAGAGAGTTGGGAGGGGGAGCTAGGAGAGATGTTTGTATTTTTGTTAAAGTTATTTGCTGTGAAATTTCTATTAATATTTATATGATTGGGAGGGGGGGGGGGGGAATGGTCCAAACATGTTCCCTGATATTAAGCTCTATATGAGCAAACACTGCGATATCTGACGGGAATGTCGAGAAAAGTAAAAATAAAAAATAAAAATAAATAAATAAATAAAATGCTATCTAATTTTATTTTTCTAAATCAGAATATTTCATTTTATATCATGATTTATGTAAATTTTAGGGATTATAGACGTATAATGTAAATCTATGGGCTTATGTTAAAAGTCAAGACAGAAAAGGCTTTATTAAAATGAGATTGCGTGCGAGCAATTCCTTATATACAAGGATCTAAGATTCTCTTATTTTTATTGGTGGCGTATCCAGGAATACACGTGCCCTACTTGCCAGCCAAAACCAAATCTGACATATCTTATAGTTACACATCGAATGAAAGGAATTGTGTGCCCCCTCCCCCGGCATAGAAGGAACATGGACCCCTATGAAAAATGATGACTTTGAAAAACAGCTTTTGCTGATGAGAGTGCTTCCTTCCCACAAGTTGGTAAACAAATAAATAAATAAATAAATAAAATAAACATGAAAAATGTGACTTTTTTTTCCTTGTTTGTCTGAAAATTCAGAATAGACAGCATCTGATGATTTTTTGTTCGTCAGGTGTGAGCCCCCCCCCCCCTCCCCTGCATTCCTGGATACTCCACCAATATAAATAACTTACAGTAAGTTATTTGTAATATTCTGCTGTAGCAGTTTCTAATAATCTCTTATTCTCTTAAGCCCGGCGCACACTGCACGATCCGACTGCGATCCGATGGCTCTGCGACTGTGAGCCCAATCGGATCGCAGTCGCAGGACATCGCAGACTGTACGATTCCACTAAAACCTAGATATCCGATGATTTTGCAGCGCGTGCGTATTTTGCATCGGAGTAACCATTTTCATCATGTCTATATTATCAATTAAGAAGACAAGTATCTTGTCCGAAAAAAAAATTAATTTACAAAACAAATTGGGCTGTTTTTACAATCGGGAAAAGGGTACATGCATCATTTACACCAAATAGCTTCGTCACAAGACCCAACCCTGAGAGACCGGAGTATGAATGAGAACTATATCAGAGGGTATATTTATGAGAAAGAGGATGCCGACATGTCTGCTTGGCGATGGACTTCGATCAAGGGGAAGGGAAGTGGAAGGGAGAGTAAAGAATAAGGGATTAAGAGAGAATGAAAGAGAGAGAGTAGGGGGAGGGGGTGCCTGTAGAGTTATTAAGGGGGAAATGAGAAAGATTGAGTAAAATAAAGATAGTCAGATGAAGGGAATGAGAAAGAGTGGGCAAGAAATGGAAGAGGTGAAAAGAATGGTGGAAATGAAAAGAGAGAAATAAGAGGGTAAAACTGAGATACGGAAAAGTAGAGCGGGAGAGAGAGAGAAAGAGAGAAAGATGGTTGGGGGGGGGGGGGGAGACTGAGTGTAAGAGAAGAAATTGGGAAAGATGCAGGCAGGTCCCATATTGTAGAAAAGTAGCACTGAGCCGAGATGGAAAGAAAGAAGAATGGCAAATGAAAGAAAGAAGGAAAGAAGACCCCCCCCCAAAAAAAGGGAGAGAGTCGAGAGTGAGAGAGAAAGAATATGAGAAGAGTAATACAGAGTAAAAATGAGAGGAGTTAAAAGGAAGGAGAAAGAAATAAAGCAAGAGAGAGAGAGAGGGGATGAGAAAGCTAGGAAATACTGGAATAAGAATAAGATTCAGAGTGAGAGACAGCTTGGGACAAAGAGAGAAATTGATTCGAAGTGGGAAGATATAGGGTGGTATATAAGAAAGAATGAAAAGGGGGAGGGGGTTCTAGATTAAAAAAAAAAATGTTTATACATAATTCAGTCCCCCTCCCCCCCCCCCCCTCTCTCTCTCTCTCTCTTTCTCACTCAAACTTTTTTTTTCGAGATCATCTTTTAATGCTGATCCATAATTCATTCATCTCCCTCTCTCTCTCTCTCTCTCACTTTCTCTTTTTCTTACGTATACTCATATTTTCTTCTTTCTTCCTCTCAATCCTTTTCTTTCAACTTCTCTAGTTTCCTCAAGTTTCCTTCCATTCCAATTCAATTCAATAATCAACTCCAAATCATTTGTATGGAAACATTCATTTACAGATATATTCTTCAAGTTGGCACATATCCGGACTCAGTAATTTTCTTTCTCCTGAAACCATCTTTATCTAGCAATTTCATTCTAATTTCCTTCATATCTTTCCTTTATTTCAGTTCTCTATTATTCTATCTGCTCTAGAAGTACTTAAAATGCATGTGGCAATGTTGATGAGAAATCTTAGAAGCATGCCCTTTTTCTATCATGTAATATACAATCGTGTAGATTGCACAATGTATGACATGGTTCTTCAGACATTCATACGACGCCTTGAAACTGAACAATAAACAAAGTTTCATTACCAAGCTTTTTTATTTTGTTAACTTATTCAATAAATGAAACAAGCTGATCAAAGCAGAAAATTCATAGATCTCATTAGATTCATTAACATGTGAAAATGATGAGACAACTATAAGAAATTTGTGAATGTTGAGAAAACAAATTATTTGAGAATATCAAATTGGTGAAATGGTAATGTGACTGTGGTGACATTAATTTAAAATACAATTTTGGGTATTCTTTTTAACTTACTGCATAATGAAAATAGCAAAGCATAATTTGTAATTGTACTGTTCAGTCTCGCCAATTCTAAAAAAAAAAATCCTCAAACTCATGCCTATGATGAAGACCCTCTAGGCCTCTACCCACTATGGGCAGCTGCAAAATATAAGAATTCAGATATTTTCCTTTTTTACTGTCTGATAAATAGTAAGGATGAGGAGCACAGAATAGACCATTCTCCTCATCATACCTTTATTTTCAATATCCCCCCTCATAATGAATATCATTGCTTTTTTCTGAATTCTTTACATTCATCGTCTGTGACTGCCAATGTCTGGGAGATTCTTCAGGGTCCTCCTGTCAGTGCCATGGCTCATCAATCTGGAGAGAAAATAATGAAAAGGTCTTGTTATATACACAGGTATGTTACAAATTGTCTATGGTTTGAAAGTTGATTTATATTGAATCTGGAAGAAAAAATACAGTCGTATCTTATTGTATAGTGGTGAATAAACAATATCTGAATTTGCAATGACCTCATGAAGCAAAAGGTGTATAGATATGATCAGGAAAGACGGGGACGATGTTACAGAAGAGGGAGGGAGGGGGCAGTCGCAAGAACAGTTCCTGTCCCCTCTCATTTGCCAAATATCCCCCCAAAATCTGATAACTTTGGTAAAGAGAGATTTTCAAACAAATATTGAATAAAGTCTTCTTGATGCTAGCATGGTTACGACAATTGTTCCCAACCAGTGGCCGATTTAGGGGGGAGCACATCCGGCCCGTGCCCCCCCCCCCCCTTGAAAGAAAAGTATGCATTGGCGGCCCCCCTTTCTTCGATTGTGGCCCCTTCTTAGAACAAAAACTTTTTTTTTGCTTGTCAGAGAATTATGGAGGGGAACTGGACCCCCATAACACCCCCCCCCCCCCCCACTGAGCAACTTTTCGAGAGCTGGCAAGACCAAAAAAAATACGGTCTCCCTTTTCCAAAAGTTGACAAACCTGCATTTGTGTGCCCCCTCCTGGATCTGCCCCTGTTCCCAACAATATTTTTTTTACTGTGAAACAAGTTAGTTAGGATCTTATTCCCAAGAAAGGGCATTTTTTAAAGCTTTATCTCACCTGTAATATAGATGTTAAAAGTGTTGGCCTCAATGGTGATGCAGCTACTACACCTTCTGGGTACTTGTTCCATCAGGTCCTTTTTGAGTAGGTAGCCCCCCATTGTCCAAACTTGAAAGCCAAGTTAGTCATCCTTACGCAGCTCTTGTACCTGAAATGGAAATCACAGTACATTTTTAGTTTATAATCTGAGGTCTATCATCACATGCTCATTTTTAGGTTGCAAAAGCTGAGGTATTTAACGGCCAAGTTTTCCAAAAAATTGAACTTAGTTTAGTTTGTATAAGAGAGATTGACTCAGTCTATATATTTTCCCAAAATGTAGGCCTACCCTTTTATATATGGATAGAAATAGGGTTAGGGTTAGGGTTTACATTGGAAAGTCCAGGCTGAAGTTAGCAACCTAAAAAATTTAGACCACTAAAACCCAGGATTGCCAGAATCTCCTAAACTAAAACAAAAGTTTCTAAACACAGAGTCTAGATCATCTAGTCCAACTTGTTCCTAGATCTATACTCTACCCTACATGTAACTAAGTTAACAGACCAGTCACCAGATCAAAGTTAGGTCTAACTGTTGGATCTAGTAATGTTACAACTAAAAGTATTGACATAGATCTACATCTCCTTGAATAGTCCCAGGAACTCCTTGGCTGGGCATGTGTGGAAATCCCAGGGAGGCGAAAGAGGAAAAGAAAAAGAGGAAGAAGAAAGAAAGAAAAAGAAAACAAGATGTAGACTAGAGTCTAAACCGAGTTAGATCTAGATCTATCTAAATGTTAGACTCCAGAGTAGACTCTCGAGCCTAGGTCCAAGATGAAGGAGAAGAAGAAGAAGAAGAAGAAGAAGAAGAAGAAGAAGAAGAAGAAGAAGAAGAAGAAGAAAAAGAAGAGAAGAGGAAGAGGAAGAAGTAGGAGGAGAAGTAGGAGGAGGAGGAGGAGGATAGAGGAGAAGAAGAATAAGAATTAAGTTCTTCACTTTTACTTTATTTTTAAGAATTACTTTGCAGAGCTTACATTTTGTTAGATCTGTAAATAAATTCTTGTTGCCTACCTCGAACTGGATAGCTGGGACTGGTCTTGTCTTGGTAGAAGGTGAATTGAGTCGCTTTTGACTTTGAGTTTGACACTCCTCGAAGTCTTTTCCTGGAACAGGCTGGCTGTTGCTTATGAATACTGACTAGATCTACTATTGTTTCTCTTGCTCATCATTTTCTAATTAGTCTATTTTGCCCAGACCGTCCAGTTATACGATAAGAGGAGACATTGTCCTCGACCTTCACTGCTCAGTGGTTCAGCAATTCAAGCAGTCTATGCGGCGCGCTACGCAGGTTTCAGCCCGCCAGAGTTGTGGGAGCGAGTTGTGTGCGTACAACTCATAGAGATACATACTATATTAGGCTAGAGTGCGCACTCGGCCAAATCGCTGTGATAGCGTGGAGTGGCGGCCGCCATTATTATGTCGGGCAAAGGTTTTGCGCTGGCTGTATAGTACTATAGTACAGTGTGCACACACTATACAGCCAGCGCACCAAAAAAACAAGGCTCAAGAGTTAATGTCTGTCATGAGTCTGTCATAAAATGCCGAATTCGTGGAGAACTATTGCATTTGGTTGCAACAACAGATACGTGCACGTAAAGGGAAGTGACATAATCTTTCACAAGTAAGTTCCTATACTTGATCTAGACTAATAAATTTGATTTTCATTGGATATTTAAAATGATGATACTGATAGTGATAGTGATACAGACAGTCAGTACGGTAGTTTGAGCTGAGTTTACGTGAGTAAGTTTGTCGATCATGAATAGCGCCAGGACTGAGCTAGCTGAACACAGTGGCTGCAATGCAATCGATTCATTACACGCAATTTCCCAGGCAAAGTCACTCCATTTTGACACAAAAGCTAGGGTATTTCCAAACGGGGATTTGATGATGAATTCCAAATATTCTGCAGTGGGTTTTACAAGAATATTAAAATGCAGAAGTTCCCCTTTTATGTGATGAGAAAACTTTGTTGTTCAGTGGTTTTGAGTGTAGGCTTGATAATGTGTCCGTAAATAGTCTAGTGTTAGTGTTACTGTGAAGGTTATACTATGATACTTGTACATGTACCGAATTATATTTGTTCTGATCTGTTTTTCCTCTTTTTATTTCAGACTACCCCTTATCCAGCATTCCAGCATTGCTGAAACAGTGTCAATGGCTCGTGAAGATCAGCCGGCATGATTATGACTGTCATGAGTCTGTCATACTAGTTTCAAAATGCCGAATTCGTGTATTGCATTTGGTTGCAACAATAGATAAGTGAAGGGGAGTGACATAATCTTTCACAGGTAAGTTCCTATAATATATTTAGTTGAAATTTGAATTTCATTTCATATTTAAAATGATACAGACAGGAGTCTGAGCTGAGTAAGTTTGTCGATCATGAATTAGCAGGACTGAGCTGAACACAGTGGCTGCAATCAATTCATTACGTGCAATTTCCCATATTGGCCATATAGACAACCATTTTGACACACAATGTTATTTCCAAACCGGGATTTGATGATTAATTCTAAATATTATTCTGCAGTGGGTTTTACAAGAATATTAAAATGCAGAAGTTCCCCTTTTACGTGATGAGAAAACTTTGTTGTTCCAGTGGTTTTGAGTGTAGGCTTGAAAATGTGTCCGTAAATAGACTAGTGTTGGTGTTACTGTGAAGGGTACACCATGATACTTGTACAGAATTATATTTTTCTGATCTGTTTTTCCTCTTTTAATTTCAGACTACCCCTTAGTAATCCAGCATTGCTAAAACAGTGGCTTGTGAAGATCAGCCGGCATGACTTCACACCAGGGAAATACCATTTTCTCTGCAGTGAACATTTCCTGAAAGAGGATTATATGAGAGGTGAGCTTGTCATTTTTTTTTGCCATGATCCAAATGACAGGAGAGATGTTTCCTTCTCTTTTAAAATCTACCTTTGAACCAATTTATTTGCGTCTTTGAAAATGTAAATTTTCATTGTGATTATGAAATTTCATAATTTGCATGTGGAATGATTTTAAAACAAATCTGTGCTTACTGATGAAAATTTTTGTGGTCTGTGGAGTTTGTGAAAACTTCAGTTGGCATAATTTTTGATAAATATTTTCTGTTAATTAAAATTTTTATTTTTTATCATGCAGGAGGGCATTGGTAAGCCATGGGCCTATGAAGACAACAAATAAGTTCATTGAGGAGGTCCAAGGGCAGGTAATATCTTCAATAAGAAGTGAAGTATTCATGGATCTTGAAGAGCATTTCTGTGAACAGAACCTGGAGTGTGAAGATGATCATGGTAATCAGCTTGTAAAACAAATGAGTGGACTCTTCATCAGGACTCTCTTGTATCACCATGGTCGCCTGTTCACTGAACGCTATGTCAAGCACAACAAATCCTCTGAACGGCACATTCTGACCAAGAAAATTTTATTTCTTGGGGAGTAACCCCCCCCCCAAAAAAAAAAAAAAAAAATGTAAAACAGGAACGATTTCAACCTTAAAAGAAACCAAAACCATGGAGGGAATCAATTTGAATTAAGAGAGGGGATACAGAGAAGCAATTACATGTACAAAAAAAGTTCCAGTAACGTTGGGGGGGGGGGGGGGATCAGTTTTAATTAAAAGAAGGTTGTTTCTTGTTGTTTAATTGAGTTTTTACAGACGCGTATCAACAAGATATGATTATTTACATCTGGGACCGCCCCTTTACGTCACCATCCGAGAGACTTGACTCGGACGAGACTCAAACCTGGATCCGTTGAATCAGTTTATAAATTGTATTCCACACAACATATGTTCAGCTAAGGAGACAAGCTGCACTTTGAGAAGTAACAGGGAAAATGTGAAAATATGTGTACAAAACATGAGAAGAGTTCACAAAAGACTTCTTTTTAAGCAATATTGCCAATTAGAGGATCACCATAGACAGTAAATTAAGAGTCTTCAGACTTTCATAACTTATTTTGTAACCGATTCTAACTGAACTTTTCTTAAATTGCTTCTCTGTATCCCCTCTTTTCATTATGGCCCCGCCCACCGTAAGTGGGTACCGGAGGCATTATGTTTTCGGGTTGTCAGTCCTTCCATCCGTCCATCCATCCGTCCCATTTTCATTCTCGCGATAACTTTATCTTGCTATAACTTCAGAACCATTCAATAGATCAACTTCAAACTTGAGTCATGTATGCATATGGGAGGGACATTGATCTTATTAGATGGGGGGGGGGGGGGGGGGGGTCAGGAGGTCGAGGGTCAAAGGTTATAGAGGTCATTTTAAACATAAAAATGGCTTTTTATCATGATTCTGATCTGGCAAGGCGAAGGCATAAATTTCGACCGTACGTGGTTGAGGATTCATGTAGTTAATACATGTATTGACTTTCCCCCAGGGTTTTGGTTTCCTTTAAACTCATGGTCTACTCAAATGCACTAATCCTTTGTGGTCGGCTCATTATTAGGCTACCCCGGTCAGCGATTGGCTCGCTGAAACTGAGCTCTTAGCATTCAGCCATCTGGCATTTGTGAGAGCCAAGTGGTTGCATTGTAGTTTTATTATCTCTCCATGCTTTAGACTCCCTCTACAGAACTGTAAAACATGAAAGAAGAGAAAACAAAATCATTCAATTTCAGACGCAGCTTACACGTGTGGTGGGTCCGAGTTCTTCCTAATCACCTTTTGATACAGATTGCCAAAATCTGTTTTTATAGTTATCCATGTAGGAGGAAATGGCAACTTTACAAAGATCTCTAGAAAAGCAGAGCCATTTTTTTATTTGTGTGTCAACAATTGGATAAATTATTCTATCCAATCTACATCAATAATGAAGTGACACTCATGTACAAGAGAAATTCAACTTAGAATTTCGACATTTTGCCCTACACATTAATTGCCTTGGTCGCAAGAGGTTTGATGTCAACTTCTGCCTAAATTCGTTGCAAAAGCAGCAAGAAAGTGCTTCTACAACTATCAGGCCAGTGTCTGAAAAGGTGTTTCTTTCCCTCACGTTCGTGCAAAGAGATCAGGGTGGCCTGCATATTAAGGGGAATAACATTAGATGTCAATGCCTTGACCCGTATCTTGCTACTTGACTCGTGATTTGGTCCATACCTCCCAACAAGCTTCTTCCAACAAAAGCAATGAATGTGTGTAACTAGGTGGAGGTTATTTGGGTGGTCTTAAAGGTTTGCAAATGACTGTAGTGTGATATGTATAGAATCTTTGAAAAGTCATTGTTTTTGTAAAATGGAAGAAAGTGGTCTTGTAAAGTATCGACTGGTAAATACAATGCATGCTTACTGGTACAATCATTTTGTGAACATAAATATTTAATATGGAATTTTTATGTACACTACTGTACCGGTATACAGTCAACTCTGCTGTTGGGAGAAATCTCTTTGGATTGAAGTAAAAGCTCCAATTTAGGGGAATTCAAGTTGTAAGGGGTAAAAAAACAAAAACAAAAAAAACACCAATATACGTGTACAAGTATGGACACTGGTTAAAATACCTTCACCTTCGGGCAATGTTAGAATAATGAGACTTCAGTATGGCAGAGTTGACCCTATTGTGAAAATCACTGATTGTATAGTTGTATGCTGGCATGCTTATGTGGTATTTCAAATGATAATGACAGTCCTTTAAAGACTTTTAAAGGAATTTATGTACAATAGTGCTCAATAGTATATAAATTCCAAAGCACATGGAAAGGTAAAAGTTTGTTGACTATACCTAAAGACATTCATTAACATTGCAGAGGCTTGGTTTTAAAAGCTGCTGAACTTTGATGATAATATTGTTCATGTGGATCCTCAAATACCCTTGAATGCAAATTTAAAACAAAAACAAAAACAAAAACAAAAAAAGGTGCTGTTACTTTCAAGGAATATATGGCTGACAATAGCCATTTGATTAAAAGTCTGACCGACTTCTGTTCTAACACTGCCATCTATGTGGAGAAATGGGAATGTCATTCCCAGTCATCATATATTTTTAATCTTTTGAAGCACTTGATGCTTTTGGGTTGCTTTACTGATTTTATCTTCTTGCTGTTTCAATCAAACATCACACAAAATTCAATAAATATTGGTTTTCATTGTCGACATATATCTGCTGGAATTCTTATCTCATGTCGATAGTTGTCTACAAGCCAGGGGTAAAGAATCTTTTAGTCTCTAGAGATAAAGTTGCACAAAGATGTTCCTAAAAAGTGCCACATAACTCTGTACATGAAAACTATCTGGATGGTATGACACTGGGGTCTTTGAGGACAGCACTAGTTTTCCATGTAACATGTAAAAAGTCTAAATCATTTGAAAAGTGTAGCAGATAGCATGATCTATTGTTGATTCCACATGTTCTTAAACTGTGCTTGTATCCCAGTAGCTTGTCCATGATAGGTTAAAACAGAAATTTAACGTACAACTGTATTATACATGTATAAAGCATCT
The DNA here is from genome assembly GCA_025618425.1 of Heliocidaris tuberculata. Classification (NCBI taxonomy): domain Eukaryota; kingdom Metazoa; phylum Echinodermata; class Echinoidea; order Camarodonta; family Echinometridae; genus Heliocidaris; species Heliocidaris tuberculata. The sequence continues at coordinate 24,171,020 of CM046839.1, forward strand.
GCTCTTTTATTCAAAACCACATATGATGGACAAAACTGTGAGAATTAACCATTGGTTTGTTTGAAATGAATTTATTTATTGGAAAAAAAGAAACAGTGGTTTATTTCTGTAAGATCAATAAATTTACATTTAGATCACATGTTAATTGACTGATTGTTTATTTAAATGAGTATAAATTATTTTGTATTGTGTGTCATGAATTTTCCTATAGCCATATTAAGATGTGAAAAAGGCTGTGTCTGTGTTATAAAGAATCTTTTAAAGGCATTGGTTAACATTGTTATAATTAAAATAAAAAACTAATTTTGCTACTTGAAAATGGTCTCAACATAAGGGTTCAGAGTATAATATCCACAGGAAGTATATTTAAATATTGGAAATGTGAACCAATGTTCGAAAAATATATAACGGTCGGTTGCACAGACTAGACGTCTTCCTAACAGTTTTTCATTCCAAATTATGGTTGGTTTCAGGGTTTTTGAGTACAAATACAAGTACTCCTACACGTGTTTCATCTTAGTTTGAGAATTTTTTCAATCGGCTGCTCACAAAGTTAGCCACTGCCTTTAATATCTTGTGAGGAGATTAATGTGTAAATATACATGTACCATTAGATACTGTATTGAATTTTATGATTGAAGTACACGTATTTAATTTTTTTATGTTCATTTTGTGTGAACTTTTAGAAATAAATCGAGATAAAATATGTGAACTTGATTTTGTGAAAGGGCAAAAGACTATATTTAATCAAGAAAATTTTATGAAATAAACAAAAAAAGTGCTGAAGGCCTGAAAGAATATGATTTGATAGGTTAATGGACGAGTGGCATGCTTGACGGATGAATACATGTATATGAATGGTTTGGTTGGTTGAATGTGTGGGAACAAAGCTTATTTTGACATTTTAAACTGAAAAGTATGTAATTAAATAGATAAATAAAGAAATTAATAAATGAAATAAAGCTTATTTGCATTATTTTGGCATTCATTTGAATTTTAAATAAAGAAAAATGAAATAAACCCGATTTGCACTATTTTGGCATTTATGATTTCATTGATTAGCAATCGGGGCATAAAACTGCCAAGAACCACCTACTGAACATGATGCATCGATGCCCTGCTCCAAAAGTTAAAAGAAGATGGGATATTTTGTTTAAGGAAAGTTAAATGCTCCGTGTGAAAGCTCGTCACAGCAAAAATAAGCGATCAGGAAGAGAGAGGTAAAGTTCGAATTCTAGTCATGAAAATTTGGGGCAATGTCTTGAATTACGCACTAATAACCAAAATCTTTCCATTACCAGGTTGATAGTATATGGAGAGTTAACTAAAAATGCATTTTAACTAGCTCTCTGTAATCCATTTACACGTAGTGTCTTGCGAAATCAGGGCGTAGGACAGACACCCGACTTTAGTGGGGAGACGGAGTGGGGATTCCCCACGTATACGCGCAGTGCAGTCCAACTGTTGCCCGACATAATAATGGCGGACCATGCTCCATGCGATCACAGAGCCTTTGCGTACGCGCCAATTGCGAGTGCGCACTCTAGCCTAATATAGTATGTATCTCTATGGTAGCAGACAACTTCAGCTGCTTTTTTGTGCGATGAGCTTTTTCCTGGTTGATCATCTCAAGCAAATTGACGATGACGTCATCATTTTGCACCATCCTGATTGGCCAAAAGATTAAAATCGCACGACTCATCGCAGAAGATTCAACATGTCGAATCTCTGCGATTTGGTCTCCGACTGTCGTGCGACTGATCGGATCGCAGTCATAAGCTATAGCACACTACACGATCCGATCAAAAATCAGTCGCATCGCAGTCGGATCGTACAGTGTGCGCCGGGCTTTATTCTCTCTTACAACCGATCTATAAAAATGACTCCAATAGAAATGAGGACAAAATAATGATCTCTTATTTTTTTTTTCCTTCAATCGTTCAATTTAATGAGATCGACCACCAACACCACGCAGTCCCATTCTTCACATCCATGACAGAATAGCAGGCGCGGATCCAGGGGGTGGGGGGGGGGGGGGGAATCAACCGCGCCCCCTTTTTGGAACCCAACTGGCATACCTTAAGTACACAATAAAAAAAATTGCCTCTTTAATTGTGTACTTTTCGGCTCTGTGCCCCCTCCTCTACAAAATCCTGGATCCGCCCCTGGAATAGGAATTACATTCTTTTGAACTACAAACTACAGGTATACACGGACTCTGGCCTAAAATGTAAATAAAACCGGATCGAGCACCATTAGTTTAGGAGCCTACGAGGCTAACAATGTTGGTCTATTAACCCTCAGAGAAAACTTGTAAACAAGCCCACCCCGCAAGACTGACGTGACAGTCCGGGCATGGACGAGTGGTGGATTTAGGGGGGGGGGGGCGCGCAATCCCGGCCCATGCCCCCTCCCCTTTTTTAAAGAAAGTCATACATCATTGTCCCTCGGGCCCTTTTTTTTTATTGTTTTGGAGGGCCGGCGAGAAGAAAAACAATTTCTTTTCACCCCTCCCCCCCCCCCCCCCACTGAGCAATTTTTCGAGGACTGGCGTAAAAAATTCTCCCCCCCCCCCACGGAGCAACACGGAGCAACTTTTGGAGGAATGGTGAGAAAAAAAAAATACGAATCTCCCTTCTAGCACTTCCAAAAAGTTGACAGCCCTGCATTTGTGCCCCCCCCCTTTTTTTTTTTTTTTTTTTTTTTTTTTACTACATCCTGCATTCGCCCCTGTCATGGACTGTCAGTGTCAGACTCATATCCATGATAGGGTTCAGAAGCCCCCTCCCACTACATTGTCGGTCTCGTTGGCTGAAGCCAAAGTAAACGACGATCAGCAAGTAAAGAACTTTGATGAGCGAAATTTGAGGAGAACACCTTTGGCAAACTGACAGAGTTCCATCGGCAACGTCACCACCTCGATCGGGATCGCAGAGGGGTAGACCTAGCCTTGGAGCCTAGCTAGAGCTAGACACCTTGTCGGTCGCTATTCAGCTCAGCTATTTCATGCTGATTGCATGATCTCACATCAGTCATTTTGGCTAAGCGTAATTCGGTGGTAGAACATTGATTATATGAATTTATGAATTTAATACATTGAATTTTGCCTCTGGTACATTAGAAATATAATAGTGAACTGGAATTTAGTGAGAGTTTCTTCTAATACCAGCTAGGCTGGGCCCCTGGGCGGGCGGACATACGTCTGCTGCATGGTCGTCTGCTAGCGCACGATCTCATTGGATGTCGTGATCTCACGTGATCGATACTACACGCCCACATTACGTCATCAATAACAACAAACGGTTTCACGTGTTATATGACAAATTATTTTTTTTGTTCAAAAGCATGCATATTCCCGGGGATTTATGCGGGGTTTAAACGACTCATCGAGCCTTAATTATACACCTTCAGAGCTTTAAATTTCATGTAAATTACATTTTTCATAATTTCAAATAAATACTAGGGGAATTAAAGTCATTTCAAAATCCCTCTTTTCATGTGTTAACCTATGGGAGCTGGAAGGCCAAAAGCATGCATATTCCCGGGGATTTATGGGGGGTTTACTGGACTCATTGAGCCTTAATTATACACTTTCAGAGCTTTAAATTTCATGTAAATTACATTTTTCATAATTTCAGATAAATACTAGGGGAATTAAAATCATTTCAAAACCCCTCTTTTCATGTGTTAACCTATGGGAGCTGGAAGGCCAAAAGCATGCATATTCCCGGGGATTTATGGGGGGTTTACTGGACTCATTGAGCCTTAATTATACATTTTCAGAGCTTTAAATTTCATGTAAATCACAGTTTTTATATTTTCAAATAAAAACTATGGGAATTATAATCATCCTAATATTCCTTGTTTTCGCGTGTAAACCTATGGCAGGCGAGACTTTTTTGGTCAAAAGCATGCATATTCCCCGGGATTTATGTGGGGTCTTTTCAATTTTTTGAGCCTTCAGTAAGCTTGTTCAAAGCCTCAAATTACATGTAAATCACAGTTTTTATATTTTCAAATAAAAACTATGAGAATTATAATCATCCTAAAATTCCTTGTTTTCGCGTGTAAACCTATGGCAGGCGAGACTTTTTGGGGGTCAAAAGCATGCATATTCCCTGGGATTTATGTGGGGTCTGTTCGACTAGTTGAGACTTAATCATACATTTTCAGAGCTTTAAATTTTATTTAAGTCACATTTTTCAAAATTTTAATCTAATTCTGGGGGAATTATAATCATTCACAAATCCCTATTTTTGCGTGTTAACCTATGGGAGCTGGAAGGCCAAAAGCATGCATATTCCCGGGGATTTATGTGGGGTCCCTTCCACTTTTTGAGCCATCATTAATCTTGTTCAGAGTCTCAAATTACATGTAAGCTACATTTACATGAAATTCAAGGAAATACAAGATGAACTATAATCATTCTTAAAATCCATGTTTTCACGTGTAAACCCTATGGCAGATGATTATGTCAAAAAGCAGGCATGATCCCGGGGATTCATAGTGGCATTTATTGATAATAAAGGTTCAATAAATGTTTTTTGAACTATCCATCCTTTCTCTCATGCAAAAATCAGACTTGAAAAAGATAGAGTAAGATATGAAATATCAAGAAAAAATGAGACATCTTTTCACGTGTTATACCTATGGCGAACGTATTTTTCCGAGTCTATTTTAACACAGCAATTTACGTCTGCCGAATGTACTACGGAAGTAGGTGAGAGTAATCTGTCTTGATACTATTAAAAATCTTTGGTCATAGTCTGTGGGGCATACTATCTGGTTAGTCTTTATAATGATTATATAAAAAACAATCAGGCTTAGTATCACAGTACAAAAACTCATGTAGGCACCTGGCACCATCATTATGTAGTTCATTGAAAAAGTGCTCAGACTCACAAATATTGTCCGTATTTTAAAGGGGCCATTCTTCTGACATTCCTAACTGAGTTGCTGAATGGTCTTTCTTTTGACTGACATTTCTTACTTTCTCAGAGCAAGCAGCAGGGTCAAGTTTGGAGGTATACATGATATCCTTGGATCCTTGGATTCGCTAATTCTTAAAAAATCGAGAGCGTTTATATTCTCAGTCTTCTCTACCACTAAGGACTAAGGATGTTGTATTTGTTGAAAAAAATTCATATAAAATTAATGATACCTATTTCAACACTTTTTTCATATGTGCATAAAGAGGGATAATACTGGTTCTGATGAGAGAGAGAGAGAGAGAGAGAGAGAGAGAGCAGGAGTTGGTCCCAGTGGGATTTTATGGGGACTTTATTAACAGCCCAAGAAACCTCATAACCACTATAGCTTTAATAGACCAGGTTTGTGGATAGTCTAAGTTGCAGCCACTGTAGAGAGAAATATGCTGGAAAACACCCCTTTATATTTTCAGGAAGTCAAGGAAATTGTATGAACTAGTCAAGACACAAGTTTGAATGGTGCCATTGCTAGCACTTATTTTTCATGATTTTTTATTTTTATTTTTCATTTTTAACACATGAGCCTATATGGGGAAATAATTACAGGTGTGCCCTACCGCTCGCAATGCATTCTAGTGAGGCGGAGCAAAGTTAATATGATAAAAATTGATTAAAGAAGTTCATATAAAATCGAGTATCTGTCCTCTGTAATGGTAGTCACAATGTTTTTGGATTTTACCCCTCATAGTGAGCTTGTCTTTGTGTTCTTTTAAAGGGTTTATTATCATCTCAGTGTATTTCCACTATTTCAGCCTGCGATTCGGCGAGAGTTATGTTTAGCCGTGTATCAGCCTTCATAAATTTTGTTATCGCCTGAAAAATGTCCAAATAAAGCACCTCATTCAGGAGATTTTTATATTTTGTCTCTACTCTGAATTTCATAACGAATTCCACGACAACGTTTTCAAAATATGATTTTTTGATTACTTTCGATTTAACTCGTGAGCGAATGGGGACCAGAATTACTTGTGTGAGCCCTATATAGCGAAGCCTAGCCTAGCGTTGTTCGGGAAGCGTCGCACAGTGGGCCAGGTGTCAGCAAAAGTGCGCCAAAATAGGGATTTGGTCAATGAAACAAAATCAATTTTTTTCACGTTTTAAGCAAAGATTACAACGTGTAGAACACCTCTGAGCAGTATTTCTTCTTGGAATTCATTTTAAGTGGGTCATTTTTATTCAAAAAGACCCGAAACTTGGATTATTTGTTATGCATTGTGTAAAATGCAATACTGCGTTTTATTAAAGGTTTTTTGCAAAACGGGTTGTTTAATGCACTTCAAATTTAATATGCTTATTCCAGAATAGTTATTTTAAATAATGATAGAGTTTACAGACAAACTCTTATTCCTCTTGAAAGTAATTTTGGATGAAACACAAAATATTGGGCGGAAAATAGCATTTTTTTTTTCAAGCGCAAAGATGGTCAACATTTCCGTCGATTTCCACGCTGAAAATATCATGATCTCCTTTCTTATAGTTCATGCTTTACACTGCTACCAAATTTGCCTGCTACTTTTTGCAACTTTTTGAGTAAGAACCCATTTTCCACCGCATGTTCGCCTCTTTTTTCGCCTAAATCTTCCATGCGATAGAAGCGCGCACTGTGTTCGTGAAAATGCGCAGGCAAAGCACACACAACAAAAATAAAAGTTCAATATGCTTTTTGACATTAGTACCGAAAGAAGCTTTTAATAATAGTCTTCTGGCCCGTTTTAGATGATGGGACATGTCAGAAAACAACTAATATCCCACATATGGATTGCATTTTAATCTTTAGTCCAGTCTTCAGTGGTAGAACACTCGTCGGTCAAGAAGAGATTCCCAAGTTTCCTCAATGAAGTTCGGAAACAAAACAGTGGAAGGAATCATAACAGAAAACGAAAACTGAGATAGAAAAATAAGATATAGAGAGAGATGGAGAAGGAGTGAGAGAGAAAAAAAAACAAAGAAAGAAAGAAAGAGAGAATGAGAATAGAAGGGGCGACCGGAGCGTCATGTTCATCACAATCTGTGGACAGGATTTAAATGTTTACATCAAGCGGTTGAAATGACTACCACTACTGCCTAAATTGATATGGTTTCTACTTTCAAACATCGCAGTTACATTTTGATACCAAAGATGTTCAGTGGTGTTCAGTATTCTAAGTGGTGCTCAACTTTTTGCACTTTTTATATCCCGAGAAAATGGTTTTAATGTGTTATATTCTTCTTTTAAGGTAAAACTTATCCTGTTGTTATTAATATCCTTTAAGAGTAGATGTAGTTCATGTTCGTGCAATTGATATATGAATAGAATAGGCTTCTGTTATGATGTAGGGTAAGGTGAAGATCTGATATTAAGTTCCACTGTCCGCAAATGCTCCTATTTTGTATAAATAAATAATAATTGCTTGCTTCCAAGCCAGAATTCTTTTAAGGAGCTACTTGTCAAACAATGTGAAGTTTCTCTTCTTTGAAAAATGCGCTGGGCTGTACAATTTTTTTTTTTTTACTTCAGTGAATAAAGTCCAAAAGGCAAGATTACGCTCGCCTTTTGAGTGCATGGATTATTTTTATTTATCTACACGTATCCCATCCATCTATCTATCTATAGGCCTATCCATTTATCTATTCATACACGCACCCCTCTATCTGTCTATTTATCTATCTACCTATTCCTCTATTTGTATATCTTTAACATGTATATAAGCATGTTTCTTATTTGTAATTTCTTTTTAATAAGTGTATAGACCTACATGTACATTTTCCCTCTACTATTCGATTTTTTTTTTCTTCAAGGCTTTGGAACTGTTTAGTTAGGACATATAGACCCATTGTCGAGAAGGCGCGATTAATGACTGTCATGCAGTTTAAAATTCATACCTGTTGTTTATAATTTATAGAATTTTGAAACCATTGGAGAAAGTATAATTTGTATCATAAATTGTCCAACACCAAAACCAAGCTCTCAAAATGTTCTCTACTTTAAAAAATTTTTTTTTTAAACAGACCCAACATTCTGAGTAATTCACAAGGGCTTCAGTGAACATTTCAAGGCGAAGGCTTTTCGAAATAATTCACTCTTCTCACAATATAAACAATAGGGCAAAAGGACTTAAAATATGCATGGACTTTATCAGCCAGTATTATGATTTTGATAACTCGATAGTACCTACAGAATTACTTTTTAGTAATACAGGTACGTTTGTCTTTCGCAAAGTTATCAATGCTACAGAGGGCGCTCTTTCATTTTTTAAAACTTTAATAACTAATAACTCATAACTAAATTTAATAACTCATTTTTTAGTTAGCTGAATATTATTATTTTATTAGTATATGCATTATCAATGTTTACTTTCAAGTAATGACATCATACATTGCAATACATTGCAAATTTTTCATTATTTCAAATATTTTCCAGTAGGGCGCCCCATTTAAGTCTCTCTTATGTACCATATTGCCTGAGCTTTAAGTTAACACCTTTTTCACTTTCTGATATACAAGCTTAGAGATCGCATTAACAATTTTCTGAAGTAGGAAAATCATTGTAATACGAGAAATGTGTTATTTTACATTGAATTTTGGTAGCCAATCAGAAATCGGTATTTTAATGACGTCATAGGTACTTGAAAATATTTTCATTGGATTCTACGGGTCTGAAAACTCATAGACACATCATTTAAATTCAAATTTTAGGTAAAACTCAGTGAATATGAATTTTGGCGCACTTTGGAGTCATTCTGGCCCACTGTGCGTCGGCTGCTTGCGGAGCTTTGCGAACGCACTAAAATAACCTAAAACACTAAACACTAACACTAAAATAGCTTGTAGGCAACGTTAAGCAATTCGAGTAATCACTTGAGAGTATTGAGGTCCTATTTTATGTAATATGAGACAGTATTGAGTAAAAGTGTCAAATTAGAGCATAAAAAAAATCACATTATTGTAGGTTAGATGAGAGCGGTTTGTGTGCAATGCAATGTAGAAAACATGGAGCTCAAAGCCACCCCCCCCCCGTTCCCTAATCTCTCTATTTTCTTCTTCTTCTTCTTCTTCTTCTTCTTCTTCTTCTTCTTCTTCTTCTTCTTCTTCTTCTTCTTCTTCTTCTTCTTCTTCTTCTTCTTCTTCTTCTTCTTCTTCTTCTTCTTCTTCTTCTTCTTCTTCTTCTTCTTCTTCTTCTTCTTCTTTCGACTATCTTACCCCCTCCCTCCCCTTTCGTTTTGTCTTTCCCCCATATACAGGAGGTAAAGTTCTTGTATAATTATGTAGAACAGCATCGAACATGCACTAGTCGTAAATGCATGATTGCAGTCAAAGTCAGTATTGATCCAGGGGTCGTTTTTACCTCCCTCTTCGCAAAAGCTTGGACTAAAAACGAATGAATGGTACCAGTCTTATCAGTAGACCAGACTCTTTCAATCAAAAGCAGAATATCAAATATTTTCAAGATATGACTTACTCTGTAGTCAAAGTCTGTGGGGCGTCCCCTAGTGCAAGTATCTGGTTAGTCCTCATAATGAGTACTTCACCGACAGATGTTAAGATCCTAAAATCTCAGAGAGCGTAAGTGGTTAGGATGTCAAGTTCTCTTTGAAGTGTTTCTTCAGGGTGTGATACAGGAACAGTTTACAAGGAAGCTGAATTATCCTGGTCTGTTTCTTCGTCATTTAGTTTCGTTTCTCACAAATTTGTATACCCTTTTTGGACACCATGGGTGAGTTTTTCTTCTTCATTTTTCTTTGTAATATAACGCAAGGCGTCATTAATATCAGAGTTGTCATTGTATAGACAAATTGATCGTTTACAACAGTATTATAATCAACAGGATTTCTGTTTAATATTCGTTTATGTTATTGTTGTTCTTTAGGCAAAATAATGTTTACACCACTACGGGTATATAAATAGTCTTCCAAGCATTTAAAATAAATAACTATTTTTCTTCTGATTGAAAACTTGTTATTTTTTTTTTTAGCTCTTTGAAATTAATCATGGATGAAACTAGGGGCGTCAAAAGTTTGTCTAGTCCAAATGGAATAGAGAGTTAAAAAAAAAACCTTTTATTTTCAATGTGGGTCATAATCTTAAAATAACATGGACACCCACACTTGTGATAATTATCCTTCTTAAATTAACGATAAGAGAATGTCGCTTCTATAAGAAGAAGAAAAAAAAACCCAAAACAAAACAACATTGTATTTATAAAGTAAAGCATATTCACAATAATTAAGAAAACGACCTAACTCGAGTAAAATAGTATGCGTATTCGGTTCGACAGACAATAACTTGTTATGGATATTTTTAAGTGCTTCTGTTTCTCATGATGATGATCTATATCTTTATATACAAGGGGGTTCTAGCTGACATGCAATGAGACATTTGGACAGCTCAATTCTGTAAAAATTAATATTAGAGTGTATTCATGGTTTATTTGTCACTCATCGCTAGATTGCTTCAGTGATCCAATATGGCTGCCGAAATTGTTAGAGGAGACAACCCACGCGAGAACTTGAAAATATTCTAGCTTAAATCAAGTTGGCAGCGGTTGATGTGTCATGCCTGCCATGAGCTCTAAACAGCCCCTTCCTTCTTCTCTCAATATAGATCCTACAGCAATTGAGGAGCGGATGTGCAGTTTGTTATCACTTGAGGAAAGGGAAGGGGGCAGACATGTTCCTCAATGGTTACCCGGTCTAATCCCTCATACAAGCTACACTCTTAAAAAAGTTGGGCAAAAAAATGCCCAATTTTTAACCAACACTGGGCAACATACTGTCCACACAACTTTTGGTTAAAATTTGCCCAACTGACGTTGGGCAATCCATTTACTATGTCGTTGGGCAAATTAAATTGCCCATCAGTTGGTGACCCATTAGATTTTACCCAACTCTACAATTGCCCAACTGTTGGTTATATTCTCAGTTGGGTAATTATTGCCCAACCAATCTTACCCAATAGGATTGCCCAACCCTCTATTTGTTCAGCTGTTTGGTAACAAATATCATGTGGTTGGGCAAATTCAGCTGCCCAATTTATTGTTTCCTTTTTCCTCCAACCTAGGTAAAAAAAAAATGAAATCTGCTTGTTATGTCCTTCTGGGTCTTAACCTAATCAATCCTAACCTATCCTATTTTAAGCTATCCTATCCTATATCTTAACCTATCCTATCTTGTTAGGGCAAACTAGTGCAAGCTCTTATATACCCCTTATATTTTTTTATGCATTCGGTGACAGTTAGTAAATCGGGCCACCCCAAACCATACGCTACTAAAAATTCATGAATATTCATATAAGTGTTTTCCCCAATATTGGGTAAAAATATTTACCACAAGTTGGGCAAAAGCGAATTTCTAACCAACCATCAGTTACCCAACAAAATTTACCCAACTGGCAAAGGAAATATGACAAAATTACACAACTACAGGGCAACAAGTACCCAACCCATAATACCAAATACTGTTGGTAAATATATGCTCAATATTTGGGTAAAAAGTATTGACCAATATTGGTTACACCACTCGAGTGTCCAGTTGGTTAATAATAGCCCAGAATTGGGAATATTTTTAACCAACCAGCAGTTACCCAACTAAATTTACCCAACATTTTAAGAGTGTAGTTAATTCACATAGTCACATCACTTACTTTGTTAAGCCATTTGAAGGCAAGGGGAGGGGCAAAATATCTTATTTCTTATATCTTATTAGCTCCTTCCAAATGATTCCGTTTTAATGATAAAATCGAGGAATAATGAAGAGTCACAAGCAGCCGGTGTTAAATAGGTCCTTGAAATTCCTCTCCATTCCCTGATATTCTGAGATATGATTTGATGTTCGTGTGAAAGAATAGTGTCATATATTTTAATGGTTAACAAATTCTTTGAAAACGGCGTTGCAAAACGGATTAATGGTTTTGAAACATTATTTATGAAAAATTGTGAAAGAGGGGGGAAACCTACAGACGCCTACCCGGGAGTTTACAAGATACCATGCCAATGTGGCAAGGTGTACATCGGAGAGACAGGACGCAGCCTCAAAACCAGGGATTCGGTAACTTTGTGGAGGTTTGATTTATTAAATTGTTGAATTTTGATATCTGTCTAGCTGGTATAATGATGTTCAGAACGATAAATAAATAGCCAGGCATAGAAAGGTTTTCAAATATATAATGCTATTATTAAGATATCTATGACTGAATACTCCCATTTACAAAAGCGTATGGCCATACGCTTTAGTCTAACACTGAGTCTATGGGGGAAAATGAGTCTGGCATTTCTGGTCACTTGCATATGTTTACTTTTGTGAAGCACATGATGATTTTGAAGTGCTTTTTTTTTTCCTGGGCTTCATTTTTACACCGTATTACATACACTGACAGCATGTAAGGCCAGGCAGCTCAGATTTTATCAAGCCTCTACAAAGTTACCAAATCACTTTAAGGAACATCAGACCAGCTTTAAACACAGCGATTGGGACAAGTCGGCAATTGTCAAACATGCCCAGCAACTCAATCACCCTATCGACTGGCCCAATACGAAACTCATCACCTCCATCAAACACTGGCACACCAGACGAGTTCGGGAAGCCATCGAAATACAACAACACAACACAGTACCACAGGACAGCGGACTAGTCATCAACGACATTTGGCGACCTCTCCTAAACAGACGTACATCACAACATTAAACTACATTACCCCCCCCCCCCCCCCCAACACAACACACTACTTCACGCCAATCGATAATCTCTAAACAGATTAACGGACAGGAAATATGCAAGGTTCCCACTAGCAAGGTTCCCACTTAGCCGAGTTGGAGTCTCGAGTTGTGCCGAGCTGCGTGAGCTTGAACTCGCGTGAACTCGCGTGAACTCGCGCGAAATTTGCCTATTTTATGAGACTTGCATGAGTGATATACGACGCAACATCGAGTTTACTACGATAGCTGTACGAGTGAACCGAGCGCGAAACGAGTCACACCGAGCTTGGTATGAGTTGTGATGACCTGTGTACGACTTATACCGATCTATCAACGAGTTATCAAGATCTTGTTACGAGTGATAAGAGCTTTCTACGAGTTTCATACGATCCAGGGGGGGGGGGGTGCATATTTTTTGGCGCTCTGCAAAATAAAGATGGATGCCAGAAGCGTTTTCGCTCTGCTTGAGGGAGAAGAGACCTTGATCTTCTGCACAATTTGTGTGACCCTGTCGTCAAGGAGGCGCCGCAGAAAAACGGATGTTCAGGAGGAGACCAAAGTGATGTAAAGGGCCATTCTTAGTCTCATGTATGACAAAACCCCCAGGCAACTGGGCTATTGTGAGCTCTATATAATGTTAAAAACCTTCCAAGTGTGTTGGTTTTTCCTCTATATATACAGTAAATACAGACATAGGTACATGGATTAAATAACAAAAAAATTGTCAATGATGATACCTGTTCTACGTCAGAGGTCAACACGTTCAGGTCACGTGCGTGACCTCGCACAGAAGCAGGTTTTTGAAACTTACATTTTATCTTTAAATCTCTCTGAATTTTCAGAAGCTTCAATGTTCATATTAATGGTAGTTATATTTCATGGTACTATTTCTTAGAAAATAGCATTAATTTTGTTCGAAGTGGCATAAAATTTTTGTTATGTAATATTTTGTATCATGATGTATGGTCACGTGTGTGACATACCATAGGTAATGTTTACAGATTTGGTGAACTATTGAAAAAAATCTTAATATTTAGTATTTTTAATTCATTTTGCATTAGCTTTATATGAATTATCATCAATACGGTAGAAAGTGATTCTCAGATCTTTTCTTTTTGAAAAATACACAGGGAACACACAATTTATTTTCTTTTTCATTTTTATACATTTATGGATATCATTTATTGATATATTTATTGAAATACCGTGGAGGTGTTTTAGTCTAGTAGATAAGTAACCGTGTAACCCTACTGCAGATCACAAGGTATGGGGTTCAATTTGATTGCCATTGCACTAACGTCCTTTGGCAAGACATTTTATCTGCATTTGCCATGCTCGATCCAGGTGTAAAGTGAGTACCTGTAGGATTTATTTCTTGAATGCACTGAGCGCTACGGTTGTCGTGCTAAAACCAGGGTAATAATATGCTTGTAGGGCCCTTAGGATGAGCAATATTTAGTATTGATGAGGCTACCCTGGGTAAACAAGACATATAATTGTTATTATTATTAATTCTTATTATTATTGTTATTGTAATTATTATCATAATTATATATAATTATCATTAATATCTTCTATTACCATTATCATTAATGTTCAGACCAAAGAATCAAAGTAAACAAATCAAAAGTTTTCATGCTGATATACAAGTATATTCATCTTCAGCTTGTTTTCTAAACTTAATTGTATAGGGTTACGCAATCAATTCAGAGGATTAAACAAGAGGAATACAAAAAGTGAAAACAGAATTAATAGGTCAAGAAACTCAACAATAATAGATGAAACAGACTGTACAAATGACTTGCCCAGTACATATGCACTTGACCCTTTGCACTCAGGTCACGTGTGTGACAAAGTTAGTTGGGCGATATTTAAAGAACGAGAATCAAACTTGGAATAATATTTGGTGAGATGGAGGACATATACAAGTTAGCTTATGACAGGAAAATATAGATTATCCAAATTGTATTTTTCAAATAGCATAAACTTTTCATGTTTTGGGGTCACGTGAGTGACATTAGAATGCATAGACAAATTTCCTTTGTCCTTCAACGTAAATACTTGCAAAGGACCTAGGGAGGGTATCATTTCACTATATAGTGACAACTATTAAAGCTCATACTGCGAGATGACTATTATATGGTGAAAAGGGGATTTTTAAAAAAACTTTAACTTATGCCAATGTAATTGTATGAAAATTAGCATAATTGGGTCTTCAATTAATGAAAAAAATGTGATCCATTTAACTTTACACATTACTCTTCAAGAATATACTATTCAAAAACAGCAAGAATTAACTTCTTTTTTGTCAAAAAAAAGTTTCACTTTACAAAGAATGGCCCACTACCGCAATGTCCACTACAGCAATGTCCATTATCGCAATGTCCACCACTCTTGGATTTCTTGAGCCGTGGCATTTTTCTTGCCTTGTTTGTTGGTAGTTGTGGAAATGGAATGGCGATGGCCTATTTTTCTGTGTACACGTGCGTTTAGGGTTGAATAAATGTGTTCTATCTTGAAAATACTTTTGGGAAAATGTAAATCGCTGCATAGTTATAGGCCAGCTGACATATAAAGGTGCGCTTGCAATGCACTCTGAATAAGCTCATACGAAACTCGCTGTAAGTCGCCTTGCTCGATCTAAACTCGCTGTAAGTCGCCGTGCTCGATCTAAACTCGCGCTAATCTCGTGGGCAACTCCGCCTGACTCGTAACACAATCGTAGTGCTCGTATCCCACTCTTGGAAACTCGAATAGCACTCGGGTATACTCGAAGGTGGCGAGTTATGAAGAGTGCATCTCGAGCTTCTTACGAGTAATGCGAGTATGTTGCGTATATTGCGAGTATATTACGAGTTTAAACGAGTTCAGCACGAGTTACAACGAGTTAGTGAAAATTTTGAACATGTTCAAATATTTTGGACCTGCTTGCGACTTCAAGGAGAATTGTGCAGAGTTCCAACGAGTTACGCCGAGCCGTGCCGAGTTGTTGCGAGTTATCCCGAGTTACATGAAGAGCTTTACGCGAGTTATCGCGAGTGCCTCCTTGAGGCAACTCGCCACAACTCTCCATAACTCGCCACAACTCTCCATAACTCGCCACTATAACTCGGCTAAGTGGGAACCCTGATTTGCGCGGCAAACTTCCGACACAGACACACATTTAGACCACGCAACCGCAAGCCACGCCCACTTCCGTTGACGGACCAATCAGAGGCCCGGAATGGCGAACACGGTCTCGCACAGTAACGGTACCCCGGTCCGCACAACTGCATAAATATTCGCCGCACTGCAGTTTTCCTCCAGTTAATCTCCTGACGATGAACAGAGCACACGGTTCGAAAAGCGTCTAGACAGATATACTCCTTTACCGAAAGAATACCATAGTTCGGAAACTCTCTTTCAGAACTACTCTACAGAGGAATACAAACAGTTCTTTTCAGAACTACTCTCTCCAAACTTCTGTGACCTACTCAGAACTTTCCTGATCTCGATCACTCTTTCTTCCTTTTTCTTCTTTCCTCTTTCCATTTCACTTCATTTTTGGTGTACAAACACCGAAACAAAAACCAAAAATAGTCTTGTGTAAGTGTTTAATTTAATTTCATTCCATTTCCATCTCTTTCCTTTCCTTTCACTTCTCCTAAATTCCTCTAAACGTCCCATAAGTGGGTTATTTTTTCACGAAAGAATATATCAACAGCCTTTTCACAGAGGCTCCCACATGGTGTTACCGAAAACTTTCAATTGTGAATACTCGCCATGGAAACCTACAGAGAACATCTAAGGGGGAAAATAATTGATTCCAAACACAATGTCTGTAGAAAAAAAGTCTATAATCTGGTTCATTCAACGAGGATGAAAGATTTTTGATTAACGTTCATTCAAACATTCCTTTTTTTAATGTAGACATGACATGTACTTGGACTGATAATTGAAATGCTTCTTTAAAGAATTAGGATGTTACTTCGTTTTATTATCTTTATTATCAGGGGCCGTAAGAACTGCACGCCAAACCGCCCTTATTCTATTGATCTTCGTCGTTTGTTCTGGTGAGTATGCGATTGATGATGATAATAATAAGGACATTAACTGGCTTTTTAAATGTTATGTGTAACGCCTTAACAGTTACAAGTAGCTGATACACACTGACACACATATCTTTTCACGCTGGATTTAAAGTGTGCGATGACATGCTGTAAAAGAGTCATACTTTTCTTTAATAATTATTAACTTTAAAAATACGACTCCGCCTTATGATCGTTATTCCTGTACACCGATATAGATTTGTGAGAAATGATATAGATGATAAATATTTGTCAGAAATGCAGGTCTGTAATCGGGCAGCTATTTTCGATATATGTTGCCACAAATAATCAACATGTATGAAGCTATATAATGTAAAATCAATTCAAACTTATGAAGTATTACTCTTTAAAATTACATTTTATAGATGACAACTATTTGTCAAAGATCGTTTGCATAAATGGCGTAGAAAACCAGTGGAAAAGACTTTTTACACGTATTCACCGAAAGATTTCAATTTTCAATCGAACACCTCAGACGATTTTTTAAACGTGTTTTTAAAACGTGATTTTAAAA
Source organism: Heliocidaris tuberculata (assembly GCA_025618425.1). NCBI lineage: Eukaryota > Metazoa > Echinodermata > Echinoidea > Camarodonta > Echinometridae > Heliocidaris > Heliocidaris tuberculata. The sequence continues at coordinate 24,188,279 of CM046839.1, forward strand.
ATGTAGTAAAGATTTGTTAAAGTTTTTTCTTTGGTCACCGGTCTTACTAGATAGGTAAAATTCCAGTTAAAATGGGTGCTGAGGTAATTGGGTCCAAAGGTATTTTTTTCACGTTACTCCACTCTCACCTTCGTTCTCTATCTCTATCTTTCTCTCTCCTTTTTCTCTTTTTTCTTTCTCTCCTTCTGTTTTCTCCATTTTGATGGGGGAGGGGGGGGGGGGGTGTGCCTCCGTACCCCCGTAGATACGCCATACACTGTACACGAAAATACTTGTATTTCTTCTTCAACACTGATTGAGATCAAGATTTTGCCTAGTAATCACCATGTTGATTACTGTATATACGCTTTTCCTCAGACACGCCAACAACATCCGTTTTATGAGTCATGAAATGATTTCGCCTCTCCTTATCCTTCCTCTGACATATCTTTTACCCGTGTCCCTCTAATGAGCGGGGATAGCTACACAACTTGACTTTGAGAGACATGCCGATAGATCCCCTCGAACCATTCCAAGCAGTGCTGAACTATTCACATACGTTTATCACTCTTGAAAATACTGGCAAAATATTACCTAACATGAAGGAAATATGCGTCCGACCAACTTTGGGCAATTTTATGCTTAACTAGCCAAATGATAATATTTTGAAACATGCTGATCGTTTTTATACCACAAATTAAAGGGATGCGGTAACTTTGTGGAGGCTTGATCTTATAAATTGTTGAAATTTGATATCTGTCTTGAATAATGATGTTCAGAAGGATAAATAAATAGCCAGGCATAGAAAGGTTTTCAAATATATAATGCTATTATTAAGATTTCTATGACTGAATATACTCCCATTTACGAAAGCGTATGGCCATATGCTTTAGGATAACACTGAGTCTATGGGGGAAAAGTCTATGGGGGAAAATGAAAATGGCATTCCGGTTACTTGCATATGTTTACTTTTGTGAAGCACATGATGATTTTGAAGTGTTTTTTTTTTCCTGGGCTTCATTTTTACACCGTATTACATACACCCATAGCATGTAAGGCCAGGCAGCTCAGATTTTATTAAGCCTCTACAAAGTTACCAAATCACTTTAAGTAAAACTCACCGAAGTTGGGTACATAATTGCCCCAAGGTGGTCACTCACATAATAACCTTTATGTTGGGCAATTTTTTTTTACTAAATACTTATAACTCCTTATAGAGTGTATAATCTGTATTATTAGAATAACAAAATCTTTGTTTATCATGAATCATGCCACTCTCCATCCAGGTGAAGTATATACCGTGCGTCCCAGACAAAAAAAAAAAACAAAAAAAAAAAACAACCTAAAACCACGGTATGTGCTCTATGACAATAATTATCTATTTTCCAAACAGTAGAAGTATTATGCTTTTAAATAATACGTTAATGGCATGCATCCGCACATGCTTTACCGAGCAGCAGCATTTTGAAGATGGCATGTAAAAACTCAGTTGTGCCAGATTTGGGTCAAAACCGTGAAAACGTTAGTATCACATGCGAACATGACGTATGGGAAATATCAGCTTTAAGAGATATATGATGCGTGAAATTCCTACGTATGATGACATGTATTTAGTTAGAAATTCATAAAACACGGGTCAGTACCAATTTCCATTGGTGGCAATTTTCAAAATCAATATTGCAGGTACCATTTCAATACAAAACATGCCTTTTCTTTACCCCCAACATCGACAAAACATTGACCATCCTTTATTTTATGATGAGGGCATTATCCTTTCCACTCCATTCTTATTTATTTCTTGGTATCGCCCTCCAGATAGTAAAACTGATATTTTGGATAAGTATGAAAATGTTTTAGCGTTTGCAGATACCTTTCACTTAAATGTCATTGTGATGGGAGATGAAAACTTTGATCTACGGAAGAGTTTCAAGTCTAATGCCATCAAGCGTAATACGAAGAAATCAATAATCTGTATTCAATGCAGCAGATTAACAACAATCTGTATACTCGGGTTACTCACAATACCAGGAGCTTATATAGATCATATGCTTACAAATGATGCAGAGACTATCAGATCTTATGGAGTGATTAGTCTTGGGTTAAGTGACCATGATTTATGTTACCTGATTCTGAATTTTAAATCTATACAAATTCCTAAAACCATCACCTATAGGAATCTTAAGCATGTAAACCTTGATTCTTTTCGTAGTCATTTGTCCAAACATTCTTGGCATGAAATTAGTGCTGCTAGAACCATTGATGATGCTGTTAATTTATGGGAATCATTTTTACTGGATTCTATCATTGAGTTTGCTCCTTTCAAAAAGAAACGCATTCGTCATCAACCCGCTCCTTGGCTGAATACAGATATTAAAAAGATGACAAAACGAGGTGAATTGAAAAGGAAAGCATCAAAACACAGCGATGAAAGTATTATGAATATGTATCGTAAAACAAGAAATTTAGTTACCAAAATGTGTAGGAAAGCAAAAAAGGCTCATTTTTCGAAACAATTACATAATGCTTCCACTACCTCAAGCAAAAATGTTTGGACTGTACTCAAACCTTTATTGCCATCTAGAAAATCTAGTAACAGTGCCATTGGCGATAATGATGGTTATTCAATAGCTACGAAATTCAACAATTTTTTTGCTAGTGTTGGTTCGGAATTAGCTTCTGCTATTCCAACTCCAAATACAAATTGTGCTGATATTGATCATGTTATCAATAACCCTCTTAATTCATTTTTTGACTTTAATCCTGTTACAGAGGATGACGTTCAGAAGATAATACTGGGGTTGAATAATAAAAAATCTACTGGCGTTGATGATATTTCTATGATTATGTTAAAAATGGCAATTCCTACTATTCTACCATCACTTACACTCATTTTCAACAGATCATTATTTGAACGGGTGTTTCCCACAAGATGGAAGAAATCTAAAATTATACCTGTTCATAAATCGGGTGACAAAACGTCACCTAATAACTACAGACCGATATCGATTCTACCTTCTGTATCCAAAATCCTCGAGAAACTCGTTCAAATACAATTAGCAGAGTACTTGAGATGTAATAGTATTTTTTCAGAAGCTCAATCAGGCTTTAGAAAAAATCACTCGACCATTACCACACTTGTCAAGTTACCGATGATTGGTTGACTGCTATAGATCACGGTCTGTACATTGGCGCGGTCTTTATAGACTTGCGTAAAGCGTTTGATACCGTGGATCCTAATATTCTTTTGAACAAGTTATCTAATATTGGTGTATCTTCTGATTGCCTATCCTGGTTTGCTAGTTACTTAAAAGGTCGTCGTATATATACTCAATTTAACTCATCTACATCATCAGACTGCAATATAGATTACGGCGTTCCCCAAGGGTCTATATTGGGTCCGCTTATGTTTATAATTTATATTGATGATATTGTAAAACATATAAAAAATTTCTCTATTCACCTGTATGCTGATGATACAGTAATTTATTTCTCACATAGAAATGTCACAACTATAGAGTCTGTGTTGAATTCTGAACTTAAAAGAATAAGCAACTGGTTGTGCGATTCAAAATTAAGTCTTAACTGTGATAAAACGGTAAGCATGTTATTTGGCTCACGTAGAATGATAGGTAAATGTAGTAGGTTGAATTTAATTGTAAATGGGATAAATATCAAACATGTACAATCAACGAAATATCTTGGCATGTTGTTAGATCCAAGTTTAAAGTGGGATCTACATATTGCTAATATGTGTTCTAGGATAAGTATACGCTTATTGGCTCGATTGCGTCATTCTATTGATCTGACTAATATGAAAATTGTGTATAATGCCATTATTCTTCCAATTTTTGACTATGGTGAAATAGTATATGGATCAGCCTGTGCAAAATACATCGACTCATTACAGACACTTCAAAACAGAGCATGTAGACTTATACTAGGAATTAGTCCGTACAGTCATGTGTCTATCCGGGAGTTGCATGCTCGATTGGGTTGGAAATCCTTAACAATTAGACGTCGCTGTCATCTCAGTACTATGGTTTTCAAGGCTTTAAATGATTTTGCCCCTCCGTATTTAATTTTTTTTTTCCAACGTACTAGTAGCCAATACAATTATTCTCTCAGGTCCCATGGAAACTTAATGTTAGCAAAACCAAAAACAGACTATTGTAAACGTTCGTTCTCATACAGAGGTGCTTCTCAGTTTAATAATCTCCCCGCAAATCTTAAGGTCCCGTGTAGTCTCAAAGTGTTCTTACATAGGCTCAATGCCTTCTTCCCTGATCTGTAAAAATTGAATTGGATACTGGATTAAAAATATTTTTTTTTCACCCCACCCCTTAATTAATTCTTTTTCCCCCTTCTTCTTTGGAAATTCTGTTAATTATTTCAAAAATCCAATTACGTGTTCCTGTTATATAAATATAAAATAATCACTTTGGACCCCATGGAAGAACAGTGATGTCCATGGGCATAGCTGAACTGGGTGTCCTTCCGATTTTTATTATCTTTGTTCTTCTTTTCTTTTTATACCTTGTATGATATATTCGTTTTGTATGTTTATGTATATTTTGCTAATTATGTTCCTATGCTCATTTGTTTTTATTGTGAATTTCGGAGAATAAATAAATACAGATACAAATACCCTCATTATTGAAAGAAGTACATGAAAACAGTCTTCTCATAGGGTTTTAAAAGTCATGTTTCATTTGGGTCATGTTCGCCTGTGATCCTAACATTTTCACAGTTTTACCCAAATCAGGCACAACTTAGTTTTGACATGTCATTTTCAAAATCATGCTGCTCGTTAAAGCATGTATGGATGGATGCTATCAAGGTATCATTAAAAAGCATAATTTTAGTTTATTGAAAATAGATAATTATTGTCATAGAGCACATAGTACGGTCACAATATCCCTTTGTTTTAGGGTTTCGTTTTTTTCTGGGCCACACTGTATATGTACCTGGTGGGAAAAACTTCCCTTGAATTTCTTGAGCACCTTATAATGGTATATGTGCTAAATTCTTCTTCTTCTTATTCATGTTGTTGTTCTTCCTCTTCATATTTTTCTTCTTCTTCTTCTTCTTATCACTAAAATATTACTATTATTATTATTATTATTATTATTATTATTATTATTATTATTATTATTATCATTATTATTTTTTATTATAATTATCATAATTAATATCATTATTATCATTGTTATTATTATTATTATTATTATTACTATTATTATTTGTTATTATAATTATTATCATGAGCATTGTTATTATTATTGTTATTATTATTATTATTATTATTATTATTTGTTATTATAATTATTATCATTATTATCATCATCATTATTATTATCATTATTATCATTATTATTATTATTATTATTATTATTATCATTATTATTATTATTATTAATATTATTTTTGTTACTATTATCATAACCTCTCTCTTTTCTCTAGTAAATGGTCAGAAGAAATGTTACCAATGCTTCGGGCTTGGCTCAAAGAACTCACTCTTCGCACAGAGAGCAAGTCAATATCCCATATCAAGTTGTTCTGATATCGGTCCTCAAACGCCGACCATGGACTGTACAGGAAAGTGCTTCACACACAATTTCACAGTGAATTACAACTTCCAGCAAGGTGAGTTGATGGTAAAATAATATTTTTATATTTTGTCATATCAATTGAATTCTAGAGTTCACATTCACTTTGTTGTGATTTCGGAGACAATATATGAAAATATCTCTTTTTGGATGTAAAGGCCTCATTGGTATCGCTAAATTAGACTACATATTAAAGACGGAGTTAAACCTTGTTTGTTCAATGGAGCACCAAATGTCATCCTTTCGATCCTATATGACTTAATGTAATTCTATAACAGAATGATTAAACAAAGTGTATCAAGTCATGAAATGAAAAGAGAAAGTGATTTTTGTTTGTTCGTTTTGTTGCAGAATTGTGTTATTTTATGGAATGAAGATAGAGCAAAGAGTCTACTCTTTGCTCTATACCCATTTAGTTGGGGCTTAAAGCTGGCATGCCTGGACTAAAGTTAGTATACGTTTATGCATACCGGTCATATAGTTTATTCAATCAGATGGCAGTGTTAGACAGAAAACACAAGCACTCCGTCTGAACACAATCAAAGTATTGAGTTTTCACAATTCAGTAGCTCCCTCTGTTGATTCGATGATTCAAAGTGGCGAATGACATATGAAGATAATTCCATCTGATGGTGTCTCTTAATATTACTCAGTGAATGGGGGCGGGAGAGGGGCAGTGCATAATATGGTTGCTTTAACATGGTGACACTATACAGAAAAGGTCCGTTATAACATTTGAAGACGTGGTAATGCAAAATGAAATTTTATTTTCTAGGAGGTCCCCTGACCGGTCACCTCACCATTCCCCCTCCCATGTCGTTATGATACTTTATGTATGTCCCACCGTTATCCGTGCCTTATATCCTTACCCTCCTGCAAAATTTTGTAGGGGGAGGGCAAGATTCTCCCCCCCCCAAAAAAAATAATCTGACTCGCCAAAGAAGAAAAAAGGGTTTTCATATTCTTTTTGTGCTAAAAAAAATACGACATAAATACCACCTCCCCCAGAAAAATAAAAAGAAGAAGAAGAAGAAGAAGAAGAAGAAGAAGAAGAAGAAGAAGAAGAAAGAAGAAGAAGAAGAAGAAGAAGAAGAAGAAGAAGAAGAAGAAGAAGAAGAAGAAGAAGAAGAAGAAGAAGAAGAAGAAGAAGAAGAAGAAAAAAACCCCCCAACAACCATAAAACAAATAAACACACACCGGAATTGAGATGATATCATTAATAAGTCTATTTTAATTATATTTATCAATATATATACGTGTACAAGTATAATATTTGATTTTTTTGTGTCTAAAAGTAAAATAACCATTTCTGGTCTTCTTTATTTTTTAATTTCTTCAATAATATACATACATTTATTTTTTCCAAATTGTTTTTTTACATTCCAATCATTTGTTTCTATTTCTGTGTAGTTATACACTAAATAATGCAAAATATTCAGAAGTCTCTTTTTTGCTATTTTCTTTTTCAGTTCCTTTCCAACAAAACCTTTGTAAATAGCAAAAAGTGCATAATTCAAAATCATATCAACGTCCTTTTTCTTCTTTCACCCAAAATATAATATTTGATAGTTTATTTGTATTCATGTTGATTCATTATTTACTTGTGTGTCTCGGGTGACTTGAGTCATATATATATATATATATATATATATATATATATATATATATATGTATATATATATATATATATATGTATATATATATATATATATATATATATATATATATATATATATATGTATATATATATATATTAAATCCTCGAATTATAATTCTTATTTCCCACAGCTATACCAAGCATGGATGTGGATTACCTAATCCTTGGCTGTGATGGTAAGTCGCCAACTGATGGATGTCGGGACTTCTCTCAGCTTCCAAACATCGACGAATTCCGCCAACACACCGAGAACGTGGCGGCTGAGTATGGGGGTCGAGTTAGCAGCATGCAAGGCGAGGCGTGTTTCTGCCCTAACAACCTCTGTAATTCCGCCACAACCAATGGGATAACGAGTATAATGACTGTCTGTGTGGTGACCTTCTGGACATTGAATATGTTGCTTCGTAACTAGAAAGGAGTTTCATACAGGGAGGGGGGGGGGGGGGGGGCTGGGCTGTCATATCCCTCACTTAAAATGTCTATAGTCAATCAATAAAATCAGTTGTTTTGTTGAAATTTGTAAATCGAGGACATTATATTCCCTTTTCAGCAAAATTTCAAAATCATGGGATAATTCGCTATTGGTAATCTAAAGCTTTTATGACGGACATTCCTTTCTCAAAAATATTCTAGCAGAAATATAGCGCATCATTTATCATCAAATCCGCCGGCAGTTTGTATTCACGAGTTTAAGGAAGGTGACCAGTATCGTGATAAATCAAGACATAAATTGCAAAGTTATTTTTTTAGAAATCATATAAAAAACCCATAAATAAAAAAAAAGGTCTACTGAAATAATTCAAAAATACATTTTCTTACGATGAAGTAACATTAATTTTCAATCAAATTCAGTTAATAACAAATAGGGGCTTAGATAAATGAATCCATCATTATTAGATAACTGATGTACATCTTCTATTTTGACTGCAAAATCATGACTCTAAGCCTCTGATTAGTCAAGACAGTGAGCATGGCTATTGACTGCTACCGTCACCGGGCAACAGAAAAAAATTATTGCCCGGGAAATAGTTTTTTTAAAGCTTAAAACACAAGGAAGTGATATGTGCACATAGAGTTAACATTTGTAACGCACAGTAAAACTACCCCAAACTCTTTGATCTGTAATCATTCCTATTTTGAGAGGCATCATTTTACCCAAATTCCCCTTTATAGGATCACACGCGGACTGCTGTATAAAACTGATGCTAATTTCTAAGGTAACGGTTAAACTATAACAGTGGGTGATCTGGAGACTGTACTCTACCCATATACATCGTCTCGGACATAGCAGAGTTTCACCTTTACCTCGGGAAATAATTTTATCTATGCCCCTCAGCGTAGACAATATTTGTATATTATATGATTGCTTAAAGGCATTGATTAACTTTGCCCAGGATTGAAAAAAAAATCACTGTTCCAGCTAATGTTGTAATCATAATTGCAAACCTTTAGCTCAGACAGGAATCGCCTGAGTTTTATAAGCTGATCGGTCGTTTATATATCAAGATATTTACGATTGAACATTGATGTCGGGATAGAGTACCACCGAACCCTAAAGAACTCTTACGGTTGGCATACCTCGCTCTATCACAGAATACCGTACGGGCTGGAAACCCGCTCTGAAATCGCCAAGCGCTGGTGCTTGGTTTTTGTGACTGCAGCGCAGCGAAGAAGCCGAGCGACTTGCGCTAGCGATTGATCGCGATTTTCTCTTATTTAGGATAGTAAACGGGTTCCATTTTCTCTCATACTTTCACATATCCTTAATTATATATGTAGTTAGAGGACTGCACACAATTCACTGGCATTTGAGCTGATTTTACAATTTTTCACAAAGTTAATCAATCACTGTAAACTGAAATAAACGAATAAACAGTGAAAATTATGTGCCCAATTTCCCCATTCTCTCCCTTCATCTATTCTTTTTTTCTTCGTCTAAAGTTTACTTCAGACGACTTTGTTATGCGCAAATGTTTTCAAAAATGTATTTTTTAACTTTAAAGTTTTTCTTCTGTTTTTCTTTATTTTTAATCAAAACACACATTAAAAAGTGCGATGATATTAATGTTGGTAAAGCTGCTTCCGTTTGGAATTGACCTTTAAAAAATGCGCCAACGCAAGATTATTAGCAGTCAACGAATCAAGGCATGAATAATAAAAGTATATTTGATTTTTCTGCCCAACCGCATGTTATCTAGTTGATTGAAGCTATATAATAAGTGAAATATTCATTGTAACTTCTAGGCTTCTTGCGTAGTAGTGTATATTGGTTTCTTTACATACAAGTCTGGTATTCTAATAATATGAAGTAACGACTTTTAAAGCGTTCACATTTCCATGGTTCAGATTATGAATGTTGCTCTTGTTTAATGTACTATAGCGATTGAGTTAAATAACTTCGATAACATCATGGCGATATCTGGGTCAAAGTGGTGTAATGACAAGTTATTCTGAAGACAATGAACGTTACAGTTATGCCCTTGTTTACTGCCTCTAGAAGGGGAAGCATGAATGTAAATTTCTTATTTTATTTCGTCTTGTATGTATTAGAATAAATGATAGTGAGTATAAACAGTTAGCCCATGCCTTTTGTTTGACGTTTTTCAACTGGCAGTTAGATAGACATGATAGAGAGAGAAAGAGAGTGAGAGAGAGAGAGAGAGAGAGAGAGAGTGGAAAATAAAGAGCAAGACAGCCAGAGAGAGAGAGAGAGAGAAGTAGAGAACAGACACGAACGGACACACACACACACACACACACACACCCACACACACAAACGCTTTTTTTTTCCTTTCATAACACACACTTTTTTTTCCAGTGATCTTTATTTTGATTCCACTCGATTATTATACATAGATCATAATCAGTGAAAGTACATGCATATAACAAATAAAGTACACTATCATGTAACATTTTCTATAAATGAATTACTGAAATTTCAAACTTTAAAGAAAAGATTGAATGAAATCTTTTCATAAAATATCCCCCCCCCTCCCATGAACAAGGGAACAATACACATGTATATCATGTATATACATGTATATCCCGGACACAAATGTATATCATGTATATCTTCCTTTAAATTGACTTCATTCAAATAATGAGAATAATTCTTCATTACAAAATGAAACTGACTTATACAGACTGACTTCATATACAAAAACAATACAATTCATAGGTTATCAATCATACTCATGAAGTAAAAATATCCTAAATTACATAGGCCTACAGTCAGAAAAAGAATGAAATCAATCAATAAAAACAAATTATACCCCTCCAAAAACAAAACATTGAAACCTCCCGCCCCCCCCCACACACACACTTTTTATTTATTTATTTTTTTGATAACACACATGCACACGCACAATATGCCTTTAGCACTTTATTTATTTGATGTACATAGGCCTATAGTCAGAAAAAGAATGAAATCAATCAATAAAAACAAATTATACCCCTCCAAAAACAAAACATTGAAACCTCCCGGCCCCCCCCCCCCACACACACACTTTTTTATTCATTTATTTTTTTTAATAACACACAAGCACACGCACAATATGCCTTTAGCACTTTATTTATTTGGTGTACGATAAAAGAGCAATGTAAATAAAATGCCTTGCTCAAGGGCATAAGTGCCGTGCCGGGGATCGAACGCCCGATCCTCGCACCTCCAGTCGAGCGCCTTAAACCACTGGACCACGGCAACACACCCCCCCCCCCTCTCTCACACACACACACACACACACACACACACACACACACACACACACACCCAACACAATTACAGTAAGGCTACCCGTTCACACTCATATTTACTTTTAGTTCTTCCCATTTTTGTAGGTGTACTGACAACCTACCCGTTTTCGTAGCTAATTCCCTTCCTTCCTCTATAAAATCCGTAATAATTTTCTGTATCTTGATACTGGAAGGTAAATGACCTTCTGCCCTTGATTTAAAAATTGTATATTTCACCCAAATTATGATGGTATTCACACACTTAATTCTATTTGAGTTGCCCGATAATCCTAAAAATATATCTCGCCACTTCATATTCAACTAAATCAAAGTGTTCAAGAGTAAATTGCCATAACTCTTTGACCTTCCCACAATTGGAAAATAAGTTTAAGTAGGTTTCTTTGTCCTTTTTACAGAATGAACAGAAATCGTCCTCAACAAAACCAAACTTCATTAGCTGTACTTTTGTGTATATGACTCCGTGAAATTGCATGGACTGAAATTCTTTCTGTTTTCTGATAAGTGTTGTGCATCTTGCTATTACGAAAAGATCACTTTCTTCTTTATCCGTTAAGTCAAATTTGCTACTACAATCCTTTACTTGCAAGTTATATGATTCACGTAGATCTTTGACAAAAAGTCATAAATTTTCTTTGATTTTGTAGCCTGAAACATTGTTATCTGACCAGAAATGTTTAGGTTTTTATCAAAATCAAACAAATCAAGTTGCTGAAATTTAACACAGGGGGTGGCGTTCTTCTAACTACAGTGCGTCCCAGAAAAAAGATAACAGTTGAAAAATTCTCCCCAAATAAATGTTTCAAAATATGTTTAGGAAATTTTCATACTTGTGGATTGCTTATAGGGTCTCTTCTATCAAATGACACCAAGAGAGAGTCATGTAAAGGCTTTAAAATTTCCATATTAGGATCAATAAACGACAATTTATGAAATAACAGGTTATGTTCTCTGTATATCCTTACGCATCCCATCAACATTTTATGCTTGAGTGAGCAATTTACTACTGTGCTGAGTGTTTCAAAATGTTACTTTTGGTGTGCCTTTTAATTTCATCTGGCTTGCTCACTCAACCATAAAGTTTTGATGGGATATATATCAGAAAAAATACATTGAACAAAGTTTGTTCTTTCATAAATAGTCTTTCATTGATCAAAATATAAAATTTCTAAGTCTTTTCATGACTCTCAACTTGGCTCATACCAGCCAGAATAACAACAAACATTGTCAAAAAATGGATATTGCACCATTTTACAAAAGTGGCTTTTGCTCACTCAGGCGTAAAAATACTGTGAGACATTTTAGTGTCATTTGGTAGAAGAGATCCTAGGCTAACGACAGGTATGAAATTTCACTGAAAATATTTTGAAATATTTAATTGGGGAGACTTTCATCCGACTGTCAATTTCAAACGGTTTTCAACTTTCTTGATACCAGACAGAACAAACACCAATTCTTGTCAAGTCTGAATTTTGCACCCTTTTACAAAAGTGGTTTTAGATCACTCAAGCGTATAACTAGTCAGATTTTTTGAGTTATTCTATAGTAGGGACCCTAAGCTATCTACTAGAATGAAAATTTATTGAAAATATTCAGAAATTATCATTTGGGGAGACTTTTTCCAACTGTTAACTTTTTGGGGGACGCACTGTAGTGGGTATAACTTGTGCAATTTCGATAATCTGAAGCGATTGATTCACGTTTAAACCAATATTTTGGAAATGAGCCACAGGTTTCAAATGACCATTATCAAAAATATGGTTTACATGGTATATGCCTTTATCAAATAAATCTTTATCGAAAATCATTTTACCTTTCATACATATATTTCTGTTATTATAAATATCGTAGGATTCACTTCATTTTCAGAGTACATGTATCTGAATTTTCCCATAGCTGCCAAGCCTTAAGGATTTCTAAATAAAATGGAGGTATTTCCAATGTTAATTTGGACGTATCGTAGTTACATAAAAACAAGAATCTCCCCCCTACTGTTTGAAAACAGTAATCAAAGTACAGTTTCCATCCAGCATTCTTTCCTCCATATAGTAAATGTTTTAACCACATTATACGTTGTGTCTTAACAAAAAGTCTAAAATTCATCATTCTCAACCCCCCGTAAGCGTAGCCCTGATACATTACTTTTCTTTTTATACGGTCTTTTCCTGCCCATAAAAATTCAAAAGTTATTTTTTCCACCTCATTAAGCAACCACTGAGGGACCACTATAAGAGATGAGACATAGTTTAACCTTGACAGTGCATATGTTTTTAACAAGTGTGTCTTACCCATAAGTGTTAAATCCCCTTTTTTCCATTAACCTAATAGCCTTTTTATTTTACTAAGTATCTCTTTGTAATTCACATCTTCTTTCATTCTAACATCTACAGAAAAATGAATACCCAATATTTTAACTTGCTGAATTAAATTTCCAAACAAAGGTATTTGAGGTCTATCACTATCCTTACCCATCCACAAAAAGATTTTTTTTCCTTTATTGATTTTAAGACCGCTTACTTTCCTGAATTCTTCAAAAAGATATTGTAGCCTATTAGTTTAATTTGTATCTTTCACAAAAAGGGAAATATCATCTGCATACAAAATTGTTTTATTTCATTATTTTCAAATTGAACTCCCTTTACAGCATTATCTTTCCTTATTTCCAGAGCTAAAGTTTCGAAAGCTAATAGAAACAAGTATGGCGACAATCGATCTTCCTGTCTTACTCCTCGCTTCAAGTTAAAGTATCCCGTGGAATAAACCCTATTCATTATACAATTAGTAATATCTGTGTAAAGCACATTGACCCATGAACGAAACGTCTGACCGAATCCAAATAATTCTAGGATATTAAATTAAAAAAATCATGAGAAACCGAGTCAAATGCCTTTTCAAAGTCCACTGTGACTAAAAATCCAATATTTTGATTAAACTAGTCTTACAGCTTCTCCTATATTGCTATCTTTGATATAACCTACTTGGTCATAATAGATTATCTCACTTAAAACCTCTTATTCTTTTTGCTAATACCTTCGAAAATATCTTGTAATCAACATTTAGAAGCGTAATCGGTCTATATTTTTGAACATACATTTTATTCTTTCCCTCTTTTTCCAAAAATGTAATTACACCTTGCTTTTGCGATGTTGACAAATTTCCCCTATCATGTGCTTCATTCAGTATCTCAGGTTTCCCTCAAAACTGACCAAAAAGTATAATAAAATTCTACCGTGGAACCGTCATTCCCTGGAGATTTACTGAATGTCATTTCTTTTAAAATACTGAAAGATTCATTTCTAGTGTTACTTTCCCTTCACATAACTCTCGATTTTCTTAGCTTAATTTTGGAATATCATTAAGAAATATATCATTTTGATCACTGATTGCCTCATTATTTGAATACAACTTTTCATAATAGGATTTCATAATCTTTAATATTTCCTTACGGTCTTTTATTATATCTTCATCTTGATTATATAATTCCTTTATCACACTTTTCCTTTTATTGGACTTTAATAACTGTTCAAAATACTGTGTTTTCTTTTCTCCTTCCTCAAAATATTCAGCCCTAGATCAGATTTTTAAACCCTGTCGAGAATAGTCATTAAGTTTGTTTAACCTGGATTTCTTTTCCTCAATTTCAACAACTACAGTTCTAGACGCTACATTCAGAAGCCAATTTTCAAAATGTTCGATTTCTTCGCCTTTTTCTTTGTGTAACTAATAATATATTCCCTCATTTTCATTTTAAGAAAGTCCCATAATACTAATTTGTCAGGTATTTTAGATGTCTATTCTTCTTCTAATTCACTTATTTTATCTTTAAAACTATTCACGAATTTTTGATCTGCATACGAACTATTGTTAAATTTCCAATAGGATTTACCAAAGTTAGGTGTCTTTAAAAAATTGTTGCAACAGAACAGTAGAGTGATCAGGTGTAATAGATGTCAAAATCTCACAATTCTTAACAAAAATTTGTAAACTGGAAGAGCCAAACCAATAGTCTAAACGACTCTGTATAATTGGCCACTTTTGTCTGAATGTGAATTGTTTATTATGTGGATTTCTTTTTCTCCATATGTCTACTAAATTAAATCTGTCAAGAAAATCTACAAAGTTTTCATTAAACTTGGTTTTTTGAAACACACACCGCACACCAACACGCACCTACCTACACACCTTCACACATAACACACATGTACAAGCACTCTAACACACATTTTATTCGAATGTGGGACTGAATTGAATTGAATTGACTTTATTGAACATCATTGACATAGTACATCAATATTTTGTTTCAAGAACAAAACAAGAGAGAAAAGTATAGTTTTTATACCTCCTTGAGTTTTTGATATCAGAACTATATCATCAGCAAACATCAGGTTGTTTACCAGTTTCCCGTTGAGAGATACTGGGTCTGTTCCAATCACTCCTATATCATTAGGTAGGTCATTCAAGTACAAATTAAATAATGTTGGACTTAAAGTACAGCCTTGTTTGACCCCATTATTTGTTGTAAAACATGGTGTAATTCCATTTGTCAATTTGATACTTATTATACATATTAGTAACAATACGTAAAAATTCCCCCCTATTCCTTTATTCATTATAGCTTATAAAAAAGACCTTCCCGCCAAAATTGTCGAATGCTTTTTTCAGATCTACAAAACACAGATAAATTTGCCCACCTTCTTCTTTCTCTTTTTGTCTTACATACCTATCAATTATGGTCTTTCGCACGAAGATGTGATCAGTTGTTCTATTACCCTCTTTAAAACCGATTTGGTTACAAATATTCAAGGTGTTTTCATTGAGATATTTGTGTCACAACTGGATATGTCCAGAGGACTTTGACATGTTATTCTAGATATAGGTTGTTTGACCAACTCTCGCATACCAAGAAAATGAATACTAGAAACAGTTATTTAAAGTTAATATTCTATTTAATAAGAGAAAATCCCGATCTGGGAATATAAGTCTTCAAATAAATCAGAATATAATACAATCAGTTAAATAATCAAGATAACAGTAAACAGTATAATATGAATTTGAATATTATGAATATTAATAGCACATGTGCATAATTATTATTCCCATTTAAATACTAATAAGTGGTTAAAGGTTACAGGCCTGTTCACAAAATAAATGTTCCCAAGAGCTATCGCTTCCTGGTTGTAGTTTCTATGTCGATCCTGAAGACTGGAGGGTAATAACAAAGAGTTCTACATTGGGCGTGATGATCAGAAGAAACAATGAAGTGGAGGTTGCGACATCCTTCCCTGAAGGATCCCCGTCGTTGTCCTGAAGCTGTACTAAGCTTGGGTGAACGACTTCTCATCGCACCTTGAAAACCGACGAACCGGGTGTCCGGTCATTTCACAAAACCGTGAAATCACGAATCCTTATCTCTAGGATCCAGAAAATTGCGCCATCTATAATACAATATTTATCAAGACAATGAAGACTTTCGCCTCAGTTATATCAAGCATGAATAATTCAATAATTAATGTATAATAATTCATTACTAGTCATGATTTCAAATATCACCCTGGTCAAAAATGGAAATCTATAGAATGCATTAACAAATACAAAAGTCTATGATAACGACTTTCAGAACACTCTTCCTTTCACAATCAAAATTACATCATCTTGCAAAATTACTGACAAGTAAACTCTCCAACTGTGATTTACAAAATACACTTAAAGTTTACTCTGTTGATATGACAGGGAATAAGCACAATAATTCAGTGTTCTGTCATATGAAAAATATAACAAAACTGTTTATAATTAAAATCAATCTTTAGTCCTCTTGTAGTGTTTTACAAGGTCATAAAAAGAATCATTCCTGGCTCAAAAATCAGACATGCATTTTGATACAAAAGTAGCTTAGAAATAAGGAAAATATCACTTACAGTCTGTTTGGAAAGTTCTGCTTACTGGAACCACAGGCTGCCTACCCTGGCATCTTGGGCGTGGCTCTCTGGCAATACTACTGCTGCTGCCAAATCTTGCAGCAACCTGAGCAGCTCAACACCTGCAAGCAAAATGGCTGCGCTAGCATGCACACACTGCCCTAGCTTGCCTTAGCTTTCCAACCTAGCAGGAAACCGCTCTACCATGAAATAACAAAAGAGTGCATGGTACAGAAAACCCTAGCTACTATACAAAACTGACTTGCTTAGGAATTACAAACACCTGCAATTGTACAAAATGCTATGTACCTTTGACAATTTGACTAGTCTCATGTTCAGAACACTGCAAAATAGCTTTCCCATAAAGCTTGATAGAGATATTCCCCTGTAATTTGCAGGGTCAATTTTGGAGCCCGATTTGAATATCGGAATTATATAGCTTTCAGACCATTTTTCAGGAAATTCGCCACTTATAAGAGTATCATATTGAATACTTTCGCCAGAACTGGGGAAAAGTGATACTTTCCAGTTTTCAACATTTCATTTAGAATTGAATCACAAACAGGTGCTTTTTTGTTTTTTAATTTCTTTATACATTCTAAAACTTCTTCTGGTGAGATTGAGACATCCAAGGTACGAAATGTCTTTTTAAAAGGACCGTCTTTTATAGACTTCTCAATTTCTTTTTGTTCAATATTAAGTATTTGTTCTTTATTCATTAGATTCTGAAAGTAATTATACCATTTTGTGGTAGATATTTTGTCAGAAAGAGGTTCTCTTGACGTATGTAATTCATTAAGTTCCTCTATGATATTCCACAATTCATTTGAGTTTACGTTTTCACTATTTTCCATCTGGTTTAACAATTTTTTCCTTGCTATTCTGATATTGTCTTCCATTCTTTTCTTGTAAAGTTTTCTATATTTGTAGTAATCATTTCTTATCTTTTTATCAAAGGGTTTCTTACATACTTGCCGACAAAGATATTTTACTCTTTTTCCCAGAGCTAAGCTTTCTTGGTCTCTGTGTACCTTAGCTTTCTTCTTTCTCCTCTTTGTTTTACGATATCTATAATTAGTCTTCTGAATCGTTGCTGATTCTGCTACATTTAAGATACAATCAGTGATTTCTTGCATGCAGCTGTCCATTCCTTCTTGGGTGTGCTCATAGTGTTTATTCAGCAGTGATAAGATGCTGTCTTTAGTTTGTTGAGAGTTCAACGCTATTTCATATTGCTCTCTATGTGATCTCAAATCAGTGACATTGCTAAGATTATTTCGATCATTTTGAGTTTGCATATCGCAGCAGAGTAATGCTTTGATTTTTAGTTCGATGGGGCAATGGTCCGAATAAATGTTCAGTGGCAAAACCT
Organism: Heliocidaris tuberculata; assembly: GCA_025618425.1. Classification (NCBI taxonomy): domain Eukaryota; kingdom Metazoa; phylum Echinodermata; class Echinoidea; order Camarodonta; family Echinometridae; genus Heliocidaris; species Heliocidaris tuberculata. The sequence goes on from CM046839.1 coordinate 24,206,558, forward strand.
GAAAAAATAAAATATGTTCATACAGATCTTTTTCTGCTATTGCATAATCAATTAGGCTAGGTGACAGTCCATGCACACCGTCACGAGTGAATTTTCCAGTTATATCTCCTAATTCTCTTCCATTTATGATACGCATGTTGCAGATCTTATGCAATTTCATTACGTCCTTCCCTCTACTATTCGCAGGTCTCATATCTTTGTTTCTCCTGGTAATAATAGGGTGATCTGTTTCACATTCTCATGGGAGATTCATTGCTGCATTACCCATGCATAATGGTAATCTGTCAGTGTATTTGTATATCCATTGAAATCACCCATTAGTAGACACTGATCATTCTTTTTGTGAACAGCAGTGTCAATTTTTATTTGCTCAGTTACGAGTGTGTTGAATTTACTGGATTTATATAAAGGAAGCAAACAAAAACATCTTCTCTCAGGTTAAAAACTTCCCTTTTTAGCTTGATCCATGAATATTCACTACAAGTATTGGGTAAAAAGATTACACCTGCTTTAATCTCATTTTTAACGTAAATTGCAAGTCCTCCAGAATAATGTGTTGCTTTTTCCCCCATTTCTATGTATAAATTGTCCAGCAAAACCATTCACTTGCAAAGTTGGATCTTGAGGTCCACATTTAGTTTCTGAAAGGCATACAATTCGTGACTTTTATATAAACTTTCAATCTCCTTTATATTAAGTTTTGAAACAAACTTTACCCCATCTGGTCTCATGGTTATTCTGTTGGTATTCCAGTAGCAAATGTCAATAATATTTTTCTTCACTTTGAACACATTTACCCTTAATGCCTGGCGTCCACTAGAGCGCCGACAAGATTAGGAAGGGTTGCGGAAGCAAATTATGTCATTTCGGCATTCTTTCCGAGCCAGACGCGGAAAAAGTGTGTGAATCATCGTTTCTTGGGACATTACTACGAATCTCTGCTTATTGACTGCAGTCATACCTGGGAGTGTCCTAGGAATCAGTCCGGAAGGTCGCGAAATCCGGCGGAAAATGCTGATCGTAGCAGGACAGCGCGGACACATCTAGGATCACAACGGGAGTGGTAAAATCACAGACTAGGATAATCAGGATGGTTTTCCGACAACCATTTAGATATTCGGACAATATCAGGAAATAATGCAAGGTTATAAATTCAGCAAGGACTTTGTTTTTTTCTCATATGCCTGCTAGCCGTCATTCGCGAAGCTGCCCGCGATTCTAGGACAACTACCCCCTGGACAACTACCCCCGGACAACTACCCCCCGGACAACAACCCCCTGGACAGCTACCCCCCTAGGACAATTAACCCCAGGACAACTACCCCCCGGACAACTACCCCCAGGAAAATTACCCCGCCCCCCATGCAATGACAGTGCGGAAACGCCGGGAAGTGTTTAGGAATGATAAAGACAGTGAACGGAATCTTTCAAGAATATGCGGATAGGTTGCTGAATGAAAGCGGATTTACTAATTTTGCATTCCGCGTCTTGTCCGCGCCCTAGTGGACGCCAGGTTTTATATATAACTATTTCTAATTTATGTATGCATTTCTCCTCTGGTATAGTATTTTTAGTCTACGGCGTGTTTCATGTTCGCTGCCAGCACTCGTGTCCCTTCACGAGTTAGGTGATACTCGTCGTCTTTATACAGTTCTGGTATGATGCATCCCCTCTTTTGTAGATTCTGGTGATGGATCGTAGTGATGCGCCGATCTTTACTGGTTTCCTGCTTGGTTATTGTATTAACTGAGTTGACTGGATCCTGAAAGTTAACATTATCATCCCTTGGGGTTCCTAGCGATATCACGACTTTTGCTTGTTTGAACTTCGCCTTAAGCTTATCCGACAGATCCAGCATTTGTTAAGCGCACTGGGTGGACGGATATGATTTTACATCATTTGTGATTTCGTGGACTATTACCGCGCTCACATTAGTATAGCTGTCACTTTTTGATAATTGAACCCACTCACTTGCTTCTTTTATAGTGAATTTCTGTACCTTATTCAGTTGAACGTGACTAGAGAATTTATCAGCTTCAATCTTCCTGATTTGGGAGTTCCTAATTAAGAGAACTTCTGGAAGATTGGTCTCATGTACACGTCGATCAACTTGACGCACTTCTGATGATGGTACTTGGCTTGATGTATATCTTGCTCCAGGGCGATTTGCTTCAAGTGGGAGTGCTTGTTGGTGTTGCTGATGGTTTGAGTGCGTTGCTGAATTGTATCGTCCTAATTAAGCCCACCGCACACTACACGATCGGTCTGCGATCCGATTAGGGAAGAAAATGTAATAGTATACAAATATTGACTGCTCATGAGGATGATGGTGGAAATTATCACTCCCAAGGTGGTGTTCATACCGGCCCTTCTATCATCCCCGAGGCGAAGCCGAGGGGGTGATAGAAGGGCCGGTATGAACACCTCCGAGGGAGTGATAATTTCCACCACCATCCGATTACAGAGCAGTCCATATTTGTTTTATATACCTCATCTTTTTTACTGATTCAGTTGCTAAGTCACTCGCCATGTTGAATTCTTACGCGCTGCGCGTATATTGAACGCACTCACGTAGCCTAGCAACTCGCGAAAGCGCTCTTAAAACCTGAACACAAAAAGCGTACACAAAAAGCCAAACCTGAACCAAATTTTGTGTATGCATGTGTGTGCAAAAGTCGCGGAGGGGTTACGCGTTCTATCACAGGGTTTTGGCGTTCTATCATTTGACCTTAGGTCAATTGATAGAACGCCAAAACCCTCTGACGCAATGATAGATCGAAATGCGCCGTGTCATGTGATATAGTTTTGACCAATCAGTGAATAAGAATCTATGTATGAGGTATATAACATTTGATATAACCATTAGAACATGTAAACTATTATTGATTAAGGTTCAAAATAGTCATATAGATAGTAAAATCGAAAATACCGCCTATTGTGAGCTTTCTAGTTGGAGGAAAGGCCAAATCGGCTCCGAGTCGTAGTAATGTCAGAGGAGTTCAACGATTGTTTAGATTTAGAAAGGAGGAAACATCTATATAGATAGAAGCAATGTACATTAAAAAGTACGTTGCCCTAGGACATAAATTCGAGTTTTGAGCTCCAGCTCGAGAGGGGTTAAACCTACTACCACCGGACCACACACCCACCTGCTGCCGAAATGATAATCTCCAGTCAAGTGTTCAAACAATTCGACTACGGCACTACAAAATCAACTTGATTGGGAGCACGTCCTTTGAATACATTTGGGGATGGGACTGCCTTAGTGCACTAAGCCCATTCATCGCTAAATTCATCTTGGGAATACAGTTCGGCTTTTTTCTTTGCTTCAGTTCGCCTCTCTCCTCCCTTTCTTTCTCTCACTCCATCTCTCCATCTATCTATGTTTCATACCTTTTATACCTTGAAAAACACAAAAAACAGATCTCTAAATTGATTTTTGAATAAAGTACTTTTAATTTCCAATATCATACCAACTTTATTTCATAAAGGTAACTTAAATTTTGTTTAAGTGTTCAAGATCTTTATTCTAATTGAACAATAATTTCAACACACTGGAAAAAGTCGATTTTTCTGATATTATAAATAAAAAGAAATATGAAGCACTTTGAAGTTACCAAATTCAGCAACAACAACACTAACAAAAACTTAGAACTGCTTCCTTGCTTTTTCTGAGTATGAGTGAATAATGAAACTGGTAGATTATAGGTGATATTGGTGGTTAAATTTCGGAAACAATTCTAGTTAAAGCTTAGTCTATTTAAAAATGAATTAATAAATGAACGTTTAAAGATAAAGTTGAGTTCTGGTCATATGATGACATTGTGAAAGAAACCGTCTCAAAGTAATTAGGAAAGGCTAGTACGTATGTAGTACATAAGAATTTAATTATGGGTGAGATTTTGGAATTACCAAAATTATAAGAAATAGACTCAACTTTGCTGAAAGTCTCATGCATTGCTGACAGAAACGGGTATATTGGACTATGCACACTAGTGGCATGAATGCTTCGTCCAAACTTTTTAGCTATTCTCATCATATTTCAAATATGAAGGCATTTGAAGAACCATCCTTTTCAGAACATTTCTACTCAGAACATTTCTACTAAAACGTTCTCCCACACTGATATAAATGAATGAATAACTCACAAAAGTATTTTTCACCTTTACAGGAACTTAACATTTTCTATAACTATGAAAACCAACACACATAAAAATATTATAGACCTTGAAAAGAAAGCGATATATGCATGGTTAGCGGGAAATCATGGAGATCAATATTTTTCTGAGAGTATTAATCAAATTTGGCTTTACCATGATGCTGCGGCTACTACTACTACTACTACTCTCTCTCTCTCTGGTTACATAGTTATACCAAAAATCAGTGAAGTCATGTTACTATATCGTTACCGTGACTATGCCATAAACATTGTTTTACATAAATATATATATAAAAACAGCCAAAAGTATGCGTATGGTAGAGTGAAACAATTGTGTTGGCGAAAACACAAAATAGTAATTCTACAAAAAATTTTTAATGATTTATTTTGTTATTTTGTTTAGATACCTTTTGATATGAATATTGTACCTGTCGTTTTCAAAACTCTTCTTCAAAAGGTCTTTTAACATTTAAAACGAATACGTGCAGACATACCAGGGGTGAGAATAATGAAATTTTTATTTCATGTAGAAACAACTTACCAATTACTTTTAAATTTCTCTAAACTATCGAAATAGGATTAACAAATAAACAATTATTCTTCAATATCAGTACGATTCAGTTAGTCCAAGCAGGCGTTCAATTTTGTCGCGCAACAAAATATGTCCAGTATTGAAATACATTTATACGCCACGTGACACTTAAACTTTCGGTGAATTAAGATTCCCCCAAACCTCTATTAACCTGGGGATGTTTCACAAAGAGTAAAGTTTGACTTAAAGTCATGCGTAAGTGACAATGCGCATACGGTATTAAACGCGTAATCTCATTGGTAGATTACCTATGTAGATTACCCAATAGCGCGCGTCCCCTGAGCATGATCTGACCAATGCGGTGGTGTGTCATATACAGCACGCAACTCGGAATTTAAGTGCGACTTTAAGTCAAACTTAACTCTTTGTGAAACACCCCCAGGTCATAAACGATTCCCCAATTACATACAGATAAGTATGTTTGGTTTCAGGACATGAATGAGGGCTAAATTTATCAACATTTTTCATTCAAATTGAGAACAATGACATGTTTCTTTTATTGCTATATTGTTTCAATAAAAAATGAATGTATCTTAAAACAGCATGATGAACAAATACAATGTTGAAAAGTTAAATAATGTCAATTTGTATAAAACACTGCGTTTTCAAAACAATTTAACTAATTTAAGGATTCTAAAGCTTATCACCTTTTAAAAAATTCCTGGCTTTAAAAGCAATATGGTAACGCAACAAATGGATGCAGTGTGTGCAAATATCTTTTGCTCTTTCTTCTCATGCATTTGACATATTTTTATGGCTCTGAATAAAAAAAATGATTGAACCAAACCACAACAAATTGTGGACAATTGTCGAGAAAGGGTTAAATAGCTTTATTTCAATTATCAACACGTTGTGTTCTACGGGACAGGTATAATTATACAGAATGTAATTCAAGCTGTAGAGAAAGTAGGATTATTGTAGGTGGGATTATGTTGTACTATCTCTACGTCTGCAAGGCCTTGCTGTGCCCACGCTGATTAAGGGGGTGTAATAGGTTTGACTTGCATCATGCTCTACTTCAGGTAGTAGATGTACATCAAACTAACAGCAGCCACAATGCTTACTGCACCTAGTGCACAAGACAAACCAATGATCATGGCCTGGTCTTCTGGTCCAGTTGGTTCCTTGGCTTCTTTGGTTTCTGGGATCTGTTGATGTGTTGTGGAAGATCTCTCTGATGGTCTAGGTTTTTTGGTTTAGTGGTCTCTAAGTTCTGTTGAGGTGTCGTTGGAGATCTCTCCGATGGTCTAGGTTCCTTGGGTTCAGTGGTCTCTAGGATATGTTGATGTGTCGTTAACGATCGTTCTGACGGTTCCATGGGAGCTGGATCAGTCCTGTATCCCTCGTGCGTCGATAGGTCAGTTGAGCTTGAGGTCTTCGGCTCAGTAGACGGGTTTGAGGATGGAGAAGCTTCTGATGTTGTTGTCATGTCCAGGTTTTCTGACGTAGACGGGTGGACAGTACTTGATATCAAATGTCCTGGGTCGTTTGATGTCTGAACTCCTGTAGTCGGCCTATTCTGAGTAGTAATTTCTTCTGGTGTACTTTTGGATCCAGGAAAGGTTGTAGTAGCGACTTCAGATGTAGCTTCCGTGACTGCTTGAGTATCGAGGTTGGGCACCAAATCCGTCTGATCGACGACAGTACTAATATATGTCACTGCGTCACTAACAAGCGTGGTAGGGTCCATCGTGGTTACAGCCAGTGGTATGAAACGAATCGACAGGGAAGCGATGTTTGATAAATCTCCTGCATTTCCAGCCTCATCCCAAGCCCGAATAGCGAAATAATAGACGATATCTTGCCCTCTTTCAGGGATGACAATGGTAACAGTCTCAATGACTCCTGCTGTACTGATATTAGATAAGTTTCCGTATACCAGTTGATCCTGTGTGACCCTATGACTGTTGATGAAGTTGTAGCGTACCTCAGAGAAGTTGGTGGAATAGCAGAGCTCGTCACTGTATGCTTTGTGGGGGGAATTAAAACAGAAGCAAGAAAAATGACAAATGATAATGACTATCAGCACGCCTAGTTGTAATAGAGTTTAGAAATGAAACATATCCATCCATAAGTTGTGATGAATAAATCAGTGACTGGAAAAAAAAAAGTTTTAAGGGGACAATTACAGAAGAGAGAACATGTACTGTGAGTGTTGATGTGAGGCTAGATCCTAAGAATATAATTATTCCAAAAAATGTTTTCTTCTGTAAACAAACTTTGCTTTTCACCTCACTTGAAATAACCTCGTTTGAATATAACAAAATGGTGAATTCATATGTGCTTTCGTTTTGAAAATAATTAGTCTTGACATGTTAAACTCCAAAGACAATAAGATAGTTTACCTGTTCCATGGTCCATGTCGTCTCCAACAGCTGTCCAGCTCAGTGTCACCGTGCTGTTGTCATAAGAGAAAGAGGTATAGGCCAGGTCTCCAATACGAGAAGGTGGTAGAGTATCAGAAGCGCTGGGAGTGTAACTCTGGACCTTGAAGACTCCTCCTGATGCTGTACGCATGAAAGATGGTCCTGATGAGGTTTGCACTTCAGCTTGAGCGGATCGCTTTCCTGGATTAAAATATTTGAGATAAGTTATAATGCAAAAATTGGTTATAAATGAGATTATTCCTTCAAAACATTTCTACATTCTCAATATTGGTTAAGCAAACGACGATACCTCTCAAGGAAATGAATATTATTCTCTTTGCTGTTATTAGTATTTGATAATCTTGAACATAAATAGCAGCGAAGAGCCTGAAGATTTTTTTTAAATTGACTTTTTTACTGTCTCCATATTTATGCATTAATAAATATTCATATGTTTGTGAAATTTGTTGAAGAAGGTGGGAGGCAACATATACTTTTCTTTAGAAAAAGAATACGAAATTGAATGTACATAATTTGCAAATGTTATGAAATCGAATAGACCATAGTAATGTTGAAGGTAAGAGGAAAAGCCGAAACGGGTACTTTCTTTTTAATAAATAAGGCACTGTAACAAAAATATTTCAGGATTTTTTTTTTAATTCATAGAAAATAGGTTGAACATTATCATTTTGCACCATAAATCCTTTTGCAAAACAGGGACATCCAGTATCTTTATACATAATACATCTTTTGCCCAAAAGATCACGAAATGCGATTTTTAAAATATAGTAATTTGACTTTCGTTGATTGGGGAATTTCAGGGATCGTCCAGTTACATGCCATTTTCAGACTGGTTTTATTGCTGGCCATGTTCTATCTTTATGTACATTTCTTAATTTACTGAAAAGGCTGACTAATTATTCTAATTATGGTCAAGAAAACCAAACATCTTGTCATACCCTGAACGTCTTCACAACTTTATAAAGCGATATCTTTAATTCATTAGGAAAAGCCTCAGTGAAATGGATCACTCAACTCACTTCTTCGCTTTTCTGCGACTTCGATGACGTCATCATACCCAAGGACATTGACCTTGACGTTATATCTACCATTCGAAGTGAAGTTTAGAAAGAACCCTGAATATGTTCCATCGTCTCTGAATAAGTCAGAACCTGATGGATGCACAGAGAATAAAGAAAAATAAATTCCTAACATAAGAAGATATCAGAAATTTTTTCTTGCTTTCTGCGCCCCTTCCGGATCCACCAGAGAAAGATAATATTTACACGTATTATATCAATCAATGTCTTTCTGGGAGGAGGGAAAAAGCAAAACAACAACAACAATAATGAAAAAGGGGCACGTGCCCCCATGCTTCCCGTAGGTAAGAATCATTGACAAATGTTACAAACAAAATCACGATATCCCTATTTCGAATCACCTGATCCGTTGTCGAGTAGTGTCATCGTGGTAGTTGCGGAATTCGAGTCTGAAATGATAGCTGTGACATCAGCATTGAGAACAGGTTGATAATCCTGATGAACCTGAGCATAGATAGCTAGTGCTGGAGTCTGAGAGAAGTCCACCTCCTGTTATACCATACAACAACAATCATCATCATTAAAACAACTTTTAAAAAAAGTTTAAACATTACACACAAAAAAAAAAATTTAATCACGAATTAGAATAAAGGATTTATGATATATTCTGCTGAAATAAAAATGTTTGGAAAAAGAATATTCAGTTAAAGATGTTTGGAAAAAAGCAGGCTACTCAATACGTCTAACCCAATCAGAAGTATTGGTTGGTAAAATTAGCTTACTCCAAGCTACGTACATACAAAACAATTAACATCTATACATTTACAGGGCATGGCGGGGTAAGTGTAACTCAAACATTTCCCTAAATGCGAATGGGTGGATTTCATCGCAAAATACATTTATGCATATCATACCTTTAATGTTGAACAAGGAATAAATCTCAGACCAAGGAGTTATCACAGAACTCCTTGCTCAGACATAGGTCTATAAACTTACACGAGATCCTAGTAGAACACTGACAGTGACTGGCGTGTATTCCTCTGTACTTGGTTTAGATGTTACTGCAACACTAGCATACTCAGTAACGCCCTGGGTGTTGTGTATTGTTACATTCCACCGACCAGGCTTTAGTGGGAAAATGTCGATACAACGTTATGTGGGGACAAATCACATTAAAAAAAAAAAAAAAAACCTCACTCGGCATTCTTTCTTTTAATAGACCAGGTTTGTGGATAGTCTAAGTTGCAGCCACTGTAGAGAGAAATATGCTGAAAAACACCCCTTTATATTTTCAGGAAGTCAAGGAAATTGTATGAACTAGTCAAGACACAAGTTTGAATGGTGCCGTTGCTAGCACTTATTTTTCATGATTTTTTTTTTTATTTTTCATTTTTAACACATGAGCCTACATGGGGAAATAATTACAGGTGTGCCCTACCGCTCGCAATGCATTCTAGTGAGGCGGAGCAAAGTTAATATGATAAAAATTGATTAAAGAAGTTCATATAAAATCGAGTATCTGTCCTCTGTAATGGTAGTCACAATGTTTTTGGATTTTACCCCTCATATTAAGCTTGTCTTTGTGTTCTTTTAAAGGGTTTATAATCATCTCAGTGTATTTCCACTATTTCAGCCTGCGATTCGGCGAGAGTTATGTTTAGCCGTGTATCAGCCTTCATAAATTTTGTCATCGCCTGAAAAATGTCCAAATAAAGCACCTCATTCAGGAGATTTTTATACTTTGTCTCTACTCTGAATATCATAACGAATTCCACCACAACGTTTTCAAAATATGATTTTTTGATTACTTTCGATTTAACTCGTGAGCGAATGGGGACCAGAATTACTTGTATGATAGCGAAGCCTAGCCTAGCGTTGTTCGGGAAGCGTCGGCTGCTTGCGGAGCTTTGCGAACGCACTAAAATAACCTAAAACACTAAACACTAACACTAAAATAGCTTGTAGGCAACGTTAAGCAATTTGAGTAATCACTTGAGAGTATTGAGGTCCTATTTTATGTAATATGAGACAGTATTGAGTAAAAGTGTCAAATTAGAGCATCAAAAAATCACATTATTGTAGGTTAGATGAGAGCGGTTTGTGTGCAATGCAATGTAGAAAACATGGAGCTCAAAACAAAGACTTTTAATAGTATCAAGACAGATTACTCTCACCTACTTCCGTAGTACATTCGGCAGACGTAAATTGCTGTGTTAAAATAGACTCGGAAAAATACGTTCGCCATAGGTATAACACGTGAAAAGATGTCTCATTTTTTCTTGATATTTCATATCTTACTCTATCTTTTTCAAGTCTGATTTTTGCATGAGAGAAAGGATGGATAGTTCAAAAAACATTTATTGAACCTTTATTATCAATAAATGCCACTATGAATCCCCGGGATCATGCCTGCTTTTTGACATAATCATCTGCCATAGGGTTAACACGTGAAAACATGGATTTTAAGAATGATTATAGTTCCTCTGGTATTTCCTTGAATTTCATGTAAATGTGGCTTACATGTAATTTGAGACTCTGAACAAGATTAATGATGGCTCAAAAAGTGGAAGGGACCCCACATAAATCCCCGGGAATATGCATGCTTTTGGCCTTCCAGCTCCCATAGGTTAACACGCAAAAACAGGGATTTTTGAATGATTATAATTCCCCCAGAATTAGATTAAAATTTTGAAAAATGTGACTTAAATAAAATTTAAAACTCTGAAAATGTATGATTAAGTCTCAACTAGTCGAACAGACCCCGCATAAATCCCAGGGAATATGCATGCTTTTGACCCCCAAAAAGTCTCGCCTGCCATAGGTTTACACGCGAAAACAAGGAATTTTAGGATGATTATAATTCCCATAGTTTTTATTTGAAAATATACAAACTGTGATTTATATGTAATTTGAGGCTTTGAACAAGCTTACTGAAGGCTCAAAATATTGAAAAGACCCCACATAAATCCCCGGGAATATGCATGCTTTTGACCAAAACAGTCTCGCCTGCCATAGGTTTACACGCGAAAACAAGGAATATTAGGATGTTTATAATTCCCATAGTTTTTATTTGAAAATATAAAAACTGTGGGTTACATGAAATTTAAAGCTCTGAAAATGTATAATTAAGGCTCAATGAGTCCAGTAAACCCCCCATAAATCCCCGGGAATATGCATGCTTTTGGCCTTCCAGCTCCCATAGGTTAACACATGAAAAGAGGGATTTTGAAATGATTTTAATTCCCCTAGTATTTATTTGAAATTATGAAAAATGTAATTTACATGAAATTTAAAGCTCTGAAAGTGTATAATTAAGGCTCAATGAGTCCAGTAAACCCCCCATAAATCCCCGGGAATATGCATGCTTTTGGCCTTCCAGCTCCCATAGGTTAACACATGAAAAGAGGGATTTTGAAATGACTTTAATTCCCCTAGTATTTATTTGAAATTATGAAAAATGTAATTTACATGAAATTTAAAGCTCTGAAAGTGTATAATTAAGGCTCGATGAGTCATTTAAACCCCGCATAAATCCCCGGGAATATGCATGCTTTTGACCCAAAAAAATAATTTGTCATATAACACGTGAAACCGTTTGTTGTTATTGATGACGTAATGTGGGCGTGTAGTATCGATCACGTGAGACTCTTAATGGGAGATCAACGAATGAAATGGAAACAATATTGTGAATATGCAATGCACCTTTATGGAGGAAAATTTATTTTTCAATGCAATTACTTTGTTGGAATGTTAAGGATAGATCTACCTTTTTTTTTATTCAGAGTTATTAGATACGTGGTTAGAAGTAGGATATTTAAGAGAGAAGTATGATGATTTTAAAGGAAAGGAACTCCTTTTTAATAATAAGTATATAATTTTTCGTGGTTCTAGTATATTTGATCATAGCCTATTTGCAAAAGGCATATTTCGACTGGAGCACATTATTGAAAAGAATGGTAGATTAAGATCGGATGATTATTTCATCAGAAAAGGTTTGTTTACATGGAACATATCACGAATAAAATATATTTTTGGAATGATCCCAGATAGTTGGAAGAAAAAAATGGTGAGAAAAGAAGAGGAGAAAATAGGATTAGATAAGGGAGAAATCAACTTTGTATTGGGTGACAGAGTAATACCCTTAAGTGAAATCCCATCAAAAAGATTATACCTACAGTTACTTGATAACAAATCTGAAAATTCATCTGTTCTGAATAAGTTGAAAGATTCGTTTAATATACCCATTATATGTGCAGAAAGAGCATTTACTAATTTAAGGAAATGTACTCTTAATAGCAAGCTACGAGAATTTCAATTCAAAATGTTACATAGCATTATTTATACAAACCATCATTTGTATCGTTTTGGTGTAGTTTCAAACAATTGTTGTTCCTTTTGTAAGAAAGAAGAGGAAACATATAGTCATGTTTTTTACGAGTGTGTTCACATTCAAAATATATGGGAAAAGGTTAGCATTGAATTCAAGTATCCTATTTTGAAAGATTTGAACTGGGAGAAAATTTATTTAGGAATTAATATGGAAAATGTGGGGAGAGAAAATTTAGTAAATCATCTTATTCTATTAGTTAAATATATGACTTTCCAATGTAGGAAAAGAGCGACACCTCCGACCGAAAAAGAAATTAAAGCAATGATGTCAGACAATCGATTAGAAGAGAAAAAATTGGCTTTGGAGAGAGGTACCCTCTCATTACACCTTAGAAAATGGGAACATTTTGATTTCCGGGACGAAGAGATGGACATGGGGAGCTAAGCGTGCTTAATAACATCAAAATCATGAAGAAAATTCTGAACTGTAGTTTTTTAAAATCTGAGGCGGAACAACGGACACAATGGGGGGGGGGGGGGGGGGGGCCTTTTTTTTTTTTTTTCTTCTTTTTCTTTTTCTTTTTTTTTCTCTCATTTTCTTCCTTTTCATCTTCTTTTTATATTTTCCCCCTTTTTTATCACAAAGACTTCCATATATTGCATAATTTACTATTTAATACATGCATGTAAAATATTATGGTTACTTATTATTATGTAATTTGGCACAATGATACTGCATGTGAATATATTTGTTTGTATATTTTACCTTGATTATTGCGAAAATGTTATTTTGAAAAAGGAAGTAATAAAAGATTCTTAAAAACAAAAACAAAAACGACATTCAATAAGATCGTGCGCTAGCAGACGACCATGTAGCAGACGTATGTCCGCCCGCCCAGGGGCCCAGCCTAGCCGGTATTAGAAGAAACTCTCACTAAATTCCAGTTCACTATTATATTTCTAATGTACCAGAGGCAATTAAATTCATAATTTCATATAATCAATGTTCTACCACCGAATTACGCTTAGCCAAAATGATTGATGTGAGATCATGCAATCACGAAATAGCTGAGCTGAATAGCGACCGACAAGGTGTCTAGCTCTAGCTAGGCTAGGTCTACCCCTCTGCGATACCGATCGAGGTGGTGACGTTGCCGATGGAACTCTGTCAGTTTGCCAAAGGTGTTCTCCTCAAACTTCGCTCATCAAAGTTTTTTACTTGCTGATCGTCGTTTACTAAATTGGCTTCAGCCAACGAGACCGACAATGTAGTGGGAGAGGGCTTCTGAACCCTATTATGGATATGAGTCTGACACTGACAGTCCATGACAGGGGCGAATGCAGGATGTAGTAAAAAAAAAAAAAGTGGGGGGGGGGCACAAATGCAGGGCTGTCAACTTTTTGGAACTGCTAGAAGGGAGATTCGTATTTTTTCTTCTCACCATTCCTCCAAAAGTTGCTCCGTGGGGGGGGGGGGGGGGGGGGGGGAGGGAGAGGGGTGAAAAGATTTTTTTTTTCCTTCTCGCCGGCCCTCCAAAACAATAATAAAAAAAAAGGGCCCGGAACACAATGATGTATGACTTTCTTTTAAAAAGGGGAGGGGCATGGGCCGGGATTGTGCCCCCCCCCTAATGCCCGGACTGTCACGTCAGTCTTGCGGGGTGGGCTTTTTTACAAGTTTTCTCGGAGGGTTAATAGACCAACATTGTTAGCCTCGTAGGCTCCCAAACTAATGGTGCTCTATCCAGTTTATTTACATTTTAGGCCAGAGTCCGTGTATACCTGTAGTTTGTAGTTCAAAAGAATGTAATTCCTATAATTCAGGGGCGGATCCAGGATTTTGTAGAGGAGGGGGCACAGAGCCGAAAAGTACACAATTAAAGAGGCAATTTTTTTTTAAATTGTGTACTTAAGGTATGCCAGTTGGGTTCCAAAAAGGGGGCGCGGTCGATTCGCCCCCCCCCCGGATCAGCGCCTGCTATTCTGTCATGGATGTGAAGAATGGGATTGCATGGTGTTGGTGGTCGATCTCATTAAATTGAACCATTGAAGGAAAAAAAAAAAACAATAAGAGATCATTATTTTGTCCTCATTTCTATTGGAGTCATTTTTATAGATCGGTTGTAAGAGAGAATAAGAGAATAAGAGATTATTAGAAAATGAAAGCCTTTGAGAGGGGGAGGGAAGGGAGAAAGAGAGAGAGAGAGAGAGACAAAAGGGGATGGGGCAAAAGGAATGGGATATTCCTACAAAGACAGAATAGGACTGGTAATAAATAAATTATATCATCAGCTGCTATTGTTGGTTACTAGTTAATTCAATTCAAAATAGCCCTATACTGTTTTCTTCGCCTGTCGTCTCAAACTGCTATAGCAGAATATTACAAATAACTTACTGTAAATTATTTATATTGGTAGAGTATCCAGGAATGCAGGGGGGGGGGGGCTCACACCTGACGAACAAAAAATCATCAGATGCTGTCTATTCTGAATTTTCAGACAAGCAAGGAAAATAAAGTCACATTTTTCATGTTCTTTCTGTGCCGGGAGGGGGGGGGGGCACACAACTCCTTTCATTCGATGTGTAACTATAAGATATGTCAGATTTGGTTTTGGCTGGCACGTAGGGCACGTGCATTCCTGGATACGCCACCAATAAAAATAAGAGAATCTTGGATACGCCACTCTTAATTAATCTTTGTATTTAAGGAATTGCTCGCACGCAATCTCATTTTAATAAAGCCTTTTCTGTCTTGACTTTTAACATAAGGCCATAGATTTACATTATACGTCTTTAATCCCTAAAATTTACATAAAGCATGATATCAAATGAAATATTCTGATTTAGAAAAATAAAGATAGCATTTTATTCATTTATTTATTTTTATTTTTTTTTACTTTTCTCGACATTCCCGTCAGATATTGCAGTGTTTGCTCATATAGAGCTTAATATCAGGGAACATGTTTGGACCATTCCCCCCCCCCCCCCCCAATCACATAAATATTAATAAAAATTTCACAGCAAATAACTTTAACAAAAATACAAACATCTCTCCTAGCTCCCCCTCCCAACTCTCTCCCTCTCCTCCATGGTGCAGTTAGAGTATGTTGATTCCTATCTGTTTTGGGACATAAGTTTGTATTTGAAGGGACAATGTCAAGATTATGCCCTTTACGGCTTTACCAAAAGCGATGTACAGAAAAAGAAGAAAAAAATAAAGGAAATAAAAAATACAAACATCTTGATAAAGACTATAATCTTCCCTCTCGGCCGATCGACATGTACCACAATATATACGCGTGCTTTATTTCGGGACTGAGCACTCTTCGTATTTAAACTCTTTGCTCAAAGCCACCCCCCGTTCCCTAATCTCTCTCTCTCTCTCTTTTTCTTCTTCTTCTTCTTCTTCTTCTTCTTCTTCTTCTTCTTCTTCTTCTTCTTCTTCTTCTTCTTCTTCTTCTTCTTCTTCTTCTTCTTCTTCTTCTTCTTCTTCTTCTTCTTCTTCTTCTTCTTCTTCTTCTTCTTCTTCTTCTTCTTCTTCTTCTTCTTCTTCTTCTCCTTCTTCTTCTTCTTCTTCTTCTTCTTCTTCTTCTTCTTCTTCTCTTCTTCTTCTTCTTCTTCTTCTTCTTCTTCTTCTTCTTCTTCTTCTTCTTCTTCTTCTTCTTCTTCTTCTTTCGACTATCTTACCCCCTCCCTCCCCTTTCGTTTTGTCTTTCCCCCATATACAGGAGGTAAAGTTCTCGTATAATTATGTAGAACAGCATCGAACATGCACTAGTCGTAAATGCATGATTGCTGTCAAAGTCAGTATTGATCCAGGGGTCGTTTTTACCTCCCTCTTCGCAAAAGCTTGGACTAAAAACGAATGAATGGTACCAGTCTTATCAGTAGACCAGACTCTTTCAATTAAAAGCAAAATATCAAATATTTTCAAGATATGACTTACTCTGTAGTCAAAGTCTGTGGGGCGTCCCCTAGTGTCAAGTATCTGGTTAGTCCTCATAATGAGTACTTCACCGACAGATGTTAAGATCCTAAAATCTCAGAGAGCGTAAGTGGTTAGGATGTCAAGTTCTCTTTGAAGTGTTTCTTCAGGGTGTGATACAGGAACAATTTACAAAGAAGCTGAATTATCTTGGTCTGTTTCTTCGTCATTTAGTTTCGTTTCTCACAAATTTGTATACCCTTTTTGGACACCATGGGTGAGTTTTTCTTCTTCATTTTTCTTTGTAATATAACGCAAGGCGTCATTATTATCAGAGTTGTCATTGTATAGACAAATTGATCGTTTACAACAGTATTATAATCAACAGGATTTCTGTTTAATATTCGTTCATGTTATTGTTGTACTTTAGGCAAAATAATGTTTACACCACTACGGGTATATAAATAGTCTTCCAAGCATTTAAAATAGATAACTATTTTTCTTCTGATTGAAAACTTGTTATTTTTTAGCTCTTTGAAATTAATCATGGATGAAACTAGGGGCGTCAAAAGTTTGTCTAGTCCAAATGGAATAGAGAGTTTAAAAAAACAACTTTTATTTTCAATGTGGGTCATAATCTTAAAATAACATGGACACCCACACTTGTAATAATTATCCTTCTTAAATTAACGATAAGAGAATGTCGCTTCTATAAGAAGAAGAAAAAAACCCCAAAACAAAACAACATTGTATTTTTAAAGTAAAGCATATTCACAATAATTAAGAAAACGACCTAACTCGAGTAAAATAGTACGCGTATTCGGTTCGACAGACAATAACTTGTTATGGATATCTTTAAGTGCTTCTGTTTCTTATGATGATGATCGATATCTTTATATACAAGGGGGTTCTAGCTGACATGCAATGAGACATTTGGACAGCTCAATTCTGTAAAAATTAATATTAGAGTGTATTCATGGTTTATTTGTCACTCATCGCTAGATTGCTTCAATGATCCAATATGGCTGCCGAAATTGTTAGAGGAGACAACCCACGCGAGAACTTGAAAATATTCTAGCTTAAATCAAGTTGGCAGCGGTTGATGTGTCATGCCTGCCATGAGCTCTAAACAGCCCCTTGCTTCTTCTCTCAATATAGATCCTAAAGCAATTGAGGAGCGGATGTGCAGTTTGTTATCACTTGAGGAAAGGGAAGGGGGCAGACATGTTCCTCAATGGTTACCCGGTCTAATCCCTCATACAAGCTAGTTAATTCACATAGTCACATCACTTACTTTGTTAAGCCATTTGAAGGCAAGGGGAGGGGCAAAATATCTTATTTCCTATATCTTATTAGCTCCTTCCAAATGATTCCGTTTTAATGATAAAATCGAGGAATAATGAAGAGTCACAAGCAGCCGGTGTTAAATAGGTCCTTGAAATTCCTCTCCCTTCCCTGATATTCTGAGGTATGATTTGATGTTCGTGTGAAAGAATAGTGTCATATATTTTAATGGTTAACAAATTCTTTGAAAACGGCGTTGCAAAACGGATTAATGGTTTTGAAACATTATTTATGAAAAATTGTGAAAGAGGGGGAAAATAGTTGATTCCAAACACAATGTCTGTTGAAAAAAAGTCTATAATCTGGTTCATTCAACGAGGATGAAAGATTTTTGATTAACGTTCATTCAAACATTTCTTTTTTTAATGTAGACATGACATGTACTTGGACTGATAATTGAAATGTTTCTTTAAAGAATTAGGATGTTACTTCGTTTTATTATCTTTATTATCAGGGGCCGTAAGAACTGCACGCCAAACCGCCCTTATTCTATTGATCTTCGTCGTTTGTTCTGGTGAGTATGCGATTGATGATGATAATAATAAGGACATTAACTGGCTTTTTAAATGTTATGTGTAACGCCTTAACAGTTACAAGTAGCTGATACACACTGACACACATATCTTTTCACGCTGGATTTAAAGTGTGCGATGGCATGCTGTAAAAGAGTCATACTTTTCTTTAATGATAATTATTAACTTTAAAAATACGACTCCGCCTTATGATCGTTATTCCTGTACACCGATATAGATTTGTGAGAAATGATATAGATGATAAATATTTGTCAGAAATGCAGGTCTGTAATCGGGCAGCTATTTTCGATATATGTTGCCACAAATAATCAACATGTATGAAGCTATAGAATGTAAAATCAATTCAAACTTATGAAGTATTACTCTTTAAAATTATATTTTATAGATGACAACTATTTGTCAAAGATCGTTTGCATAAATGGCGTAGAAAACCAGTGGAAAAGACTTTTTACACGTATTCACCGAAAGATTTCAATCTTCAATCGAACACCTCAGACGATTCTTTAAACGTGTTTTTAAAACGTGATTTAAAAAATGTAGTAAAGATTTGTAAAAGTTTTTTCTTTGGTCACCGATCTTACTAGATAGGTAAAATTCCAGTTAAAATGGGTGCTGAGGTAATTGGGCCCAAAGGTATTTTTTTCATGTTACTCCACTCTCACCTTCGTTCTCTATCTCTATCTTTCTCTCTCCTTTTTTTTTTTTTCTTTCTCTCCTTCTGTTTTCTCCATTTTGATGGGGAAGGGGGGAGGGGGTGGGGGGGGGGTGTGCCTCCGTACCCCCAATAGATACGCCATGCACTGTACACGAAAATACTTGTATTTCTTCTTCAACACTGATTGAGATCAGGATGTTGCCTAGTAATCACCATGTTGATTACTATATATATATATATATATATATATACCCTTATCCTCAGACACGTCAACAACATCCGTTTTATGAGTCATGAAATGATTTCGCCTCTCCTTATCCTTCCTCTGACATATCTTTTACCCGTGTCCCTCCAATGAGCGGGGGGTAGCTACACAACTTGACTTTGAGAGACATGCCGATAGATCCCCTCAAACCATTCCAAGCAGTGCTGAACTATTCACATACGTTTATCACTCTTGAAAATACTGGCAAAAAATTACCTAACATGAAGGAAATATGCGTCCGACCAACTTTAGGCAATTTTATGCTTAACTAGCCAAATGGTAATGTTTTGAAACATGCTGATCGTTTTTATACCACAAATTAAAGGGATGCGGTAGCTTTGTGGAGGCTTGATTTAATAAATTGTTGAAATTTGATATCTCTCTTGTATAATGATGTTCAGAAGGATAAATAAAAAGCCAGGTTTTTAAATATATTATGCTATTATTAAGATATCTATGACTGAATACTCCCATTTACGAAAGCGTATGGCTATACTATGGGGGGAAATGAGTCTGGCATTTCCGGTCACTTGCATATGTTTACTTTTGTGAAGCACATGATGATTTTGAAGTGATTTTTTTTCCCCTGGGCTTCATTTTTACACCATATTACATACACTCATAAGCATGTAAGGCCAGGCAGCTGAGATTTTATTAAGCCTCTGCAAAGTTACCAAATCACTTTAAGTAAAACTCACCGAAGTTGGGTACATAATTGCCCCAAGGTGGTCACTCACATAATAACCTTTATGTTGGGCAATTTTTACTAAATAATTATAACTCCTTACAGAGTGTATAATCTGTATTATTAGAATAACAAAATCTTTGTTTGTCATGAATCAGTTATAATATTTTTTGAAAAATGTTTATTCTTTTTGCTAATCATTAAACTACATTTGCCACTCTCCATCCAGGTGAAGTATATACCGTGCGTCCCAGACAAAAAAAAACAACAAAAACAAAAAACAAACCTAAAACCACACTATGTGCTCTATGACAATAATTATCTATTTTCCCAACAGTAGAAGTATTATGCTTTTAAATGATACGTTAATGGCATGCATCCGTACATGCTTTACCGAGCAGCAGCATTTTGAAGATGGCATGTAAAAACTCAGTTGTGCCAGATTTGGGTCAAAACCGTGAAAACGTTAGTATCACATGCGAACATGACGTATGTGAAATATCAGCTTTTAGAGATATGATGCGTGAAATTCCTACGTATATGATGACATGTATTTAGTTAGAAGTTCATAAAACACGGGTCAGTACCAATTTCCATTGGTGGCAATTTCCAAAATCCCTATTGCAGGTACCATTTCAATACAAAACATGCCTTTTCTTTACCCCCAACATCGACAAAACATTGACCATCCTTAATTTTATGATGAGGGCATTATCCTTACCCTCATTATTGAAAGAAGTACATGAAAATAGTCTTCTCATAGGGTTTTAAAAGTCATGTTTCATTTGGGTCATGTTCGCCTGTGATCCTAACATTTTCACAGTTTTACCCAAATCAGGCAGAACTTAGTTTTGACATGTCATTTTCAAAATAATAAAGCATGTATGGATGGATGCTATTAAGGTATCATTAAAAAGCATAATTTTAGTTTATTGAAAATAGATAATTATTGTCATAGAGCACATAGTATGGTCACAATATCCCTTTGTTTTAGGGTTTCGTTTTTTTCTGGGCCACACTGTATTATGTACCTAGTGGGAAGAACTTCCCTTGAATTTCTTGAGCACCTTATAATGGTATATGTGCTAAATTATTCTTCTTATTCATGTTGTTTTTCTTCCTCTTCATATTTTTCTTCTTCTTCTTCTTCTTCTTCTTCTTATCACTAAAATATTACTACTATTATTATTATTTTTATTAATTTTTTTATTATTATAATTATCATAATTATTATCATTGTTATTATTATTATTATTATTATTATTATTATTATTATTATTATTATTATTATTATTATTATTATTATTATTATTATTTTTGTTACTATTATCATAACCTCTCTATTTTCTCTAGTGAATGGTCAGAAGAAATGTTACCAATGTTTCGGGCTTGGCTCAAAGAACTCACTCCTCGCACAGACAGCAAGTCAATATCCCATATCAAGTTGTTCTGATATCGGTCCTCAAACGCCGACCATGGACTGTGCAGGAAAGTGCTTCACACAAAATTTCACAGTGAATTACAACTTCCAGCAAGGTGAGGTGATGGTAAAATAATATTTTTATATTATGTCATATCAGTTGAATTCTAGAGTTCACATTCACTTTGTTGTGATTTCGGAGACAATATATGAAAATATCTCTTTATGGATGAAAAGGCCTCATTAGTATCGCTAAAATAAACTACATATTAAAGAAGGGGTTAAACCTTGTTTGTTCAATGGAGCACCAAATGTCATCCTTTCGATCCTATATGGCTTAAAGGTTCCCTTTTATGGAATTACAAAGGAACTTCAATTAGTAGACTTTTCTACTGTGAATCCAGATCTGTCAACCATTTTACCTGAATTCCATTCATTAATCTGTAAACTTGAAAATAAAAAATTAATTGGGAACGCCCCTAAAAATTTTGGAAAATCGGTCCAGCGATCGATGACGTCATGTGACGTCACACTCAGAATGCTTGACTCCACGCAAGCTGAAAGTGTGTGTGTAGATAGGCTATTGAACTTCGTGTAGATCCTAGCTTCGACTTCGTGCCATTACAACCCTTCATTTTAGTTTTTTTTTTAATCCTATATCAACGAACGATAACATCTTCTTCAGACAGAAGAAATAAAAGAGGAATTAGGGGCACGGCCGTATTTGTTTGAACCAGACATGTCGGGCTCTGATTATATGACAGAGACGTCCCTGATTTCAATAACGGAGAAGATATCGACGGGAGACTTGGGAATTATAACTAGTAATTCCTTTTGATAATTAGATTGCCGATTAAATTTTAATTTACGCATATCCACCAATTATGAATCTTGTTTGCGCTTGCAAAATGCCCCAGTCCTGATGAGGCTGAGCTGAAAGCTGATCGAGGCAGTGAGCTCGACGTGCGCAGGTGTACACGCCGTGCCGTTCGGTCGTTCGCCTGCTGACCCTGCCTGGCCTGGGCTTGGGTAGGGTTTTACTGGTGCATGGGGTGGTAGCGTTTTGTTTCTAGTAAATTCTAACATTGATATCCAGAAAACCCTTAGCTCTCCTGTTACCTTGCATGTTTTCATTGTGCTGCTATGAATAATAAGTACCGGTAGACTAAGTTAGTGTAGGTACAGTGATAGTTGATCAATAGATATATGATCAATAGATACCGTAGATCAAGTTTGATTTTGGGGATGGCATCTTGCTTCAGGGACGGCCTCTTCTTGATGCCAAACGCCGCATGCAGCCCCGTACTATCGAGGAAGTCCTCCGCACAAATGTGCTCGGAACACACGGACACTGCGCTCACTCGGCCCCTTCCAATTGACGCGAGTTAGTTTCACTTTTGAGGTCCATTTTCTTCTAATATTTGGGTCTTTGAGGAATAAATGTAGACTTACACCCTCCTTTGTGATGTTGCTGCAACCTGCAAAGGCACAGCGTTGCGGCATACTTCGATTTAGAGGTGGTTTTCGAGGTGGTATATAACTGCAAGTTAGTTTGCACGCGTGATACATGCAAGATATTGTAAACAAGCACCGGCGATGTCGGTTTGTGACGTCACACGTCAATCATGCTCGAAGAACGAGAATTCGGGGTTTAAAAGGGGGCGGAGCTTAGCAGACTCTTTTGGGCCTGAATACGTGGGGAAAATATTATTTTAAAAATATTCAGATACGTATTCATTGCAAACGGATGTCATTTTTCAATTTAGATGAGTATCATGTACAAAATAACAAGAATTAGAATTTCATAAAAGGGAACCTTTAATGTAATTCTATAACAGAATGATTAAACGAAGTATATCAAGTCATGAAATGAAAAGAGAACGTGATTTTTGTTTGTTCATTTTGTTGCAGAATTGTGTTATTTTATGGAATGAAGATAGAGCAAAGAGTCTACTCTTTGCTCTATACCCATTTAGTTGGGGCTTAAAGCTGGCATGCCTGGACTAAAGTTAGTATACGTTTATGCATACCGGTCATATAGTTTATTCAATTAGATGGCAGTGTTGGTTCTAGGACACCTACCCCCTGGACAACCACCCCCCGGATAACCACCCCTAGGATAACCACCCTCTAGGACAACTACCCCCTAGGACAACTACCCCTAGGGCAACCACCCCCTAGGACGACTACCCCCCGGGACAATTACCCTCTAGGATGATTACCCCTCGACTAACTACCCCCTAGGGCAACCACCCTCTAGGACAACTACCCCCCGGACAACTACCCCCCAGACAACTACCCCCTAGGACAACCACCCTCTAGAACAACTACCCCCGGACAACTACCCCCCGGACAACTACCCTCTAGGACAACTACCCCCCGGACAACTACCCTCCGGACAACTACCCTCTAGGACAACTACCCCCCGGACAACTACCCCCAGACAACTACCCCCTAGGACACGTGTCCGATGGAATTTTCTTCATTTGTCATTCGCCACTTTGAATCATCGAATCAACAGAGGGAGCTACTGAATTGTGAAAACTCAATACTTTGATTGTGTTCAGACGGAGTGCTTGTGTTTTCTGTCCTAACATTGCCCGTATCCGGACACCTACCCCCTGGACAACCACCCACCGGATTACCACCCCTAGGATAACCACCCTCTAGGACAACTACCCACTAGGACAACTACCCCCTAGGGCTACCACCCCCTAGGACGACTACCCCCCGGGACAATTACCCTCTAGGATGATTACCCCCCGACTAACTACCCCCTAGGGCAAACACCCTCTAGGACAACTACCCCCGGACAACTACCCCCGGACAACTACCCTCTAGGACAACTACCCCCCGGACAACTTCCCCCGGACAACTACCCCCTAGGACACGTGTCCGGGGGGTAGTTATCCGGGGGTAGTTGTCCTAGAGGGTGGTTGTCCTAGGGGGTAGTTGTCCGGGGGTAGTTGTCCGGGGGTAGTTGTCCTAGAGGGTGTTTCTCCTAGGGGGTAGTTGTCTGGGGGGTAGTTGTCCGGGGGTAGTTGTCCTAGAGGGTGGTTGCCCTAGGGGGTAGTTAGTCGGGGGGTAATCATCCTAGAGGGTAATTGTCCCGGGGGGGTAGTCGTCCTAGGGGGTGGTTGCCCTAGGGGGTAGTTGTCCTAGGGGGTAGTTGTCCTAGAGGGTGGTTATCCTAGGGGTGGTAATCCGGGGGGTGGTTGTCCAGGGGGTAGGTGTCCGGATACGGGCAGTGTTAGGACAGAAAACACAAGCACTCTGTCTGAACACAATCAAAGTATTGAGTTTTCACAATTCAGTAGCTCCCTCTGTTGATTCGATGATTCAAAGTGGCGAATGACAAATGAAGATAATTCCATCTGATGGTGTCTCTTAATATTACTCAGTGAATGGGGGCGGGAGAGGGGCAGTGCAAAATATGGTTGCTTTAACATGGTGACACTATACAGAAAAGGTCCGTCATAACATTTGAAGACGTGGTAATGCAAAATGAAATTTTATTTTCTAGGAGGTCCCCTGACTGGTCAACTCACCATTCCCCCTCCCATGTCGTTATGATACTTTCTGTATGTCCCACCGTTATCCATGCCTTATATCCTTACCCTCCTGCAAAATTTTGTAGGGGGAGGGCAAGATTCCAAAAAAAATAATCTGACTCGCCAAAGAAGAAAAAAGATGATATCATTAATAAGTCTATTTTAATTATATTCATCAATATATATACGTGTACAAGTATAATATTTGATTTTTTTTGTGTCTAAAATAACCATTTCTAGTCTTCTTTATTTTTTAATTTCTTCAATAATATACATACATTTACTTTTTCCAAATTTTTTTTTACATTCCAGTCATTTGTTTCTATTTCTGTGTAGTTATACACTAAATAATGCAAAATATTCAAAAGTCTCTTTTTTGCTATTTTCTTTTTCAGTTCCTTTCCAACAAAACCTTTGTAAATAGCAAAAAGTGCATAATTCAAAATCATATCAACGTCCTTTTTCTTCTTTCACCCGAAGTATAATATTTGATAGTTTATTTGTATTCATGTTGATTCATTATTTACTTGTGTGTCTCGGGTGACTTGAGTCCTATATATATATAAAATCCTCGAATTATAATTCTTATTCCCCACAGCTAGTATATCAAGCATGGATGTGGATTACCTAATCCTTGGCTGTGGTGGTAAGTCGCCAACTGATGGATGTCGGGACTTCTCTCAGCTTCCAAACATCGACGAAGTCCGCCAACAGACCGAGAACGTGGCGGCTGAGTATGGGGGTCGAGTTAGCAGCATGCAAGGCGAGGCGTGTTTCTGCCCTAACAACCTCTGTAATTCCGCCACAACCAATGGGATAACGAGTATAATGACTGTCTGTGTGGTGACCTTCTGGGCATTGAATATGTTGCTTCGTAACTAGAAAGGAGTTTCATACAGGGAGGGGGGGGGGGGGGGGGGGAGGCTGGGCTGTCATATCCCTCACTTAAAATTTCTATAGTCAATCAATAAACTCAGTTGTTTTGTTGAAATTTGTAAATCGAGGACATTATATTCCCATTACAGCAAAATTTCAAAATAATGGGATAATTTCGCTATTGGTAATCTAAAGCTTTTATGACGGACATTCCCTTCTCCAAAATATTCTAGCAGAAATATAGCGCATCATTTATCATCAAATCCGCCGGCAGTTTTTATTCACGAGTTTAAGGAAGGTGACCAGTATCGTGATAAATCAAGACATAAATTGCAAAGTTTTTTTTTAGAAATCATATGAAAAACCCATAAATAAAAAAAAGGTCTACTGAAATAATTCAAAAATACATTTTCTTACGATGAAGTAACATTAATTTTCAATCAAATTCAGTTAATAACAAATAGGGGCTTAGACCCCGTTCTCACTCACTTTGAAAGTGGACTTTTGGAGCGGTCTATCTAAGACCCGTTCCTCAGGAACGGTTCTTAGGTGAGTGTGAACGGTCAAAGTGGTCCAGGAAGTGGTCTTCTGGACCGCTCCAGAAGACTACCTCGGGGAGGTGGTCTTGAGGAACGGGTCTTATTAAGAGCGGTATGGACCGCTCTAAACGTGCAATGTGAACGAAAGCGTACTTCAACCGGAAGTGAGCCAGTGACGTTCCGCGCACAAAACAAAGCAAAAGCAATCGATCGGGCAGCCGGCAGGCACGCTACGGTACATCAGTTTGTATTCCGCGCGAAAAATTTGACCCGCTGAACTGAGCTGCCATAGCAACAAGGCCACTTTGAATCGTGGAGCGGTTTGAGCGATAAAAACTGCTCGGAGTGTGAACGCTAGCAAACCGTTCCTCAAGACCCGTTCCTCTCAAAAGTGAGTGAGAACGGGGTCTTAGACCCCGTTCTCACTCACTTTGAAAGTGGACTTTTGGAGCGGTCTATCTAAGACCCGTTCCTCAGGAACGGTTCTTAGGTGAGTGTGAACGGTCAAAGTGGTCCAGGAAGTGGTCTTCTGGACCGCTCCAGAAGACCACCTCGGGGAGGTGGTCTTGAGGAACGGGTCTTATTAAGAGCGGTATGGACCGCTCTAAACGTGCAATGTGAACGAAAGCGTACTTCAACCGGAAGTGAGCCAGTGACGTTCCGCGCACAAAACAAAGCAAAAGCAATCGATCGGGCAGCCGGCAGGCACGCTACGGTACATCAGTTTGTATTCCGCGCGAAAAATTTGACCCGCTGAACTGAGCTGCCATAGCAACAAGGCCACTTTGAATCGTGGAGCGGTTTGAGCGAGAAAAACTGCTCGGAGTGTGAACGCTAGCAAACCGTTCCTCAAGACCCGTTCCTCTGGAGCGGTCTAACTAAGACCACTTTCAAAAGTGAGTGAGAACGGGGTCTATTAGATAAATGAATCCATCATTATTAGATAACTGATGTACATCTTCTATTTTGACTGCAAAATCATGACTCTAAGCCTCTGATTAGTCAAGACAGTGAGCATGGCTATTGACTGCTACCGTCACCGGGCAACAGAAAAAAATGATTGCCCGGGAAATAGTTTTTTTAAAGCTTAAAACACAACATATAGTTAACATTTGTAACGCACAGTAAAACTACCCAAAACTCTTTGATCTGTAATCATTCCTATTTTGAGAGGCATCATTTTACCCAAATTCCCTTTATAGACTGCTGTTGTTGTTGTTGTTGTTGATTTGATGGCGATATCCATCGATTTCGATGATTTACGCCAGGCTGGTTGTAAGAGGGCGACATTGCCCTCTCATCTGTTCTTGCTCTCTCGTTATATGATTCTGATACCTTGCCCAGTGTGTGAGATAAAGACTTACCTTGGCCTTTGTTATTGGCGTAGTGCAAGTTTAGGGAGGATTAATCTGTGCTTGTTACTCTTTATTTGTTAATTATTTGGTATTAGAACTAGGTAAGACAATTTTTTTTTTATTTTTTATTTTTAGTGTTAACTTAGTAGTTACTGATGTATAATGTGTCGTATACTAGAAGTGTTTATTTATAATTACAGTTCGTCGGCTACCCTATTACTTGCAATATCAAGACTTTGTATGCGCATCATCACCTATACTCACCTTTTTTTTTTTTTAATTTAAATTTTTTCCTTTTTTCTTTTTTCCCTTCTTTCTTCTTCCTTTTCTCCCTTTCTTTCTTTTTTTTTTCTTCTCTCTCTCTCTACTATTTTCCTGTGTATTTATTTATTGGTATGTATATATACGTGTATACCCATACACACTCACACACACACATACCCATACACATTGACTTTTTGTGCTGGAAACATTATAATGATAAAGAATAACCATTCTATGGCAATACATATATGCATAATTTCCTACACTCTTAAAAATCCCGAGTCAGACCGACCCGGAAATCAGTCCGCCGGGGCCACACCCCATCCCGGGACAAAAATGACCCGGAATAAGGACCGATGCGACCCAGAAAGGACCAGATCTGACCCAGAAATGGCCACATCGGACCCCACTCCGGGCCACCCCCGACCCAGAACGGAGTGCGGCCCCAACGGACCGACTCCCGGGCCAAACCCGACCCGGGATCCCTTAGAGTGTATTTCATTTTTGTTTTTTCTTCTTATAGTTCTTTATATCTTCCGGTGCCTTTTATAAAGGCTAAAATGATTGGGTAGTTTTCTTCTTTTCCAAGGAGTTTTTTTAGGTTAGGATTAGTCATGTTGAGTCTACGATACATACGGTTCCTCTGCCTTTCATATTTAGGGCATGATAACATAAAATGTTCGATGGTTTCAAAAATCTCACAATTGTCACAAAGACCGGAATCGTGTCTTTTTATTTCGTAATTGTAATAATTAAGTCTACACTTTCCAAGACGAAATTGATGTAAAATTCTTTCATCCTTTCGACAAAAACCTTTTATTATACCTGTGTGTTTAACATATCGTTGGATGTTGTAGAGATATCTGCCTTTCTCGGTAGTATCCCATATCTTCTGCCACGCAATTTTGTAAAAATCACCTGTTTCCCTCAAAAATTCTTGTCTGTTTTTATTGACAAAGATGTCTATATTGTTTTTTAACGCTGCCTGCTTGGCTAATGAGTCTGCCTCTTCGTTGCCTGCTAGGCCACAATGTGCTGGAACCCATTCGAAATTTACTTCTATTCCAAATAGATTTATGACCGATAGTTTTTCATATATTTCGACTATCATACTGTTTTCATGTAACTTTCTAATGGCTTCTAAAGCTGAGTTTGAATCAGATAAAATTACTACAGCTACAGGGTGGTGCTCCTCTACCCATTCTAGAGCCATTAGGATCGCTGCTAGTTCAGCCCTCATGATATTAACTTTACAAATTTTGAACTTGTGTCTTATATTGAGTTTCGGAATGTAAAATGCTAAACCTGTACTTCCATCTAGTAACCTGGAAGCATCTGTGTAGATTCTCAAAAAATGTGTCCATTTCTTTGTAATTATTTCGTTGGCATATGTTCTTGATTCTGTTGGAGATGAAAATTTCTTGCTTACGTGTTCTTTAATAACCATGGAAACATTTGGTGTTTTATATTGCCAAAAGGGTCTTCTTGTAACACAGTCCTCTTGTTTTTCGATATTATTTCCTATTTGTTTCCTTATTCTCTTTACAAAAGGACCTTCACCTTTTCTTCCTGTATATGTTTCGTATTGCCAGCATGGCAATAATATTCTTTTCGCGGGATGATTTTCTTTTGCAGCCCGTAAGTAGAAATTGTATTTATCTGTAAACATGCTTCTCCTAAGTTGTAGGGGGATTTCATTGCATTCTACCTGCAATGCATTCAAAGATGTTCGTTGCGCAGCACCAGTGATTATTTTAAGAGCTTGGTATTGTATTGAATCTAGCTTCTTTTTCAGATTATCACTAGCTCCATCATATGCCTCACAACCGTAGTCCAATACTGATCGGATTAGACCTTTGTATACTAAAAATAAGATATCAGATTTCTGACCCCAATTGGTGCCCGCTATGCATTTTAGAAGGTTGAGTCTCTTTTTACATTTAATTACTATTTCGTTAATATGCTTCGACCAAGTTAGTTTCGAGTCAAACCATACTCCTAGAAACTTATGTTCTTTTTGTAGTGGGATCTTTTCGTCGTATATTCTTAAATCAAAATCATATTCCTTTTTTCTGCCGAAAACAACGGCTGCGGATTTTGGGGATGAAATATGCATTCCCCAAGTTTTGCACCATTCTTCTATCTGACCTAAAGCTGTCTGCAGTTTCTTTCTGATAAGTGAAGGATTTCTATGTGAGAACCAGAGACATATATCATCTGCAAAAATGGATATTTCTACCGTCTTCTGAATTTTCTCCAATTCATTAATCATAAAATTGAATAACAAAGGACTTATTACACTTCCTTGCATTATTCCAATTTCACAGTTTTTCTTTACAGTTATATAGTTGTCTACCTTTACCTGGCATATCCTTTTGGCTAAAAAAGCGTTAATCCAAAGCAAGAGTTTACCTGTGAAGCCTAATTCGTACATTTTACGTACGATACCCTGTCTCCATATGACATCGTATGCCTTTTCCAAATCTAAGAAAAGTACCACTGTATATTCTCTGTTAATCATCCCTTTATGTATATCCGTTTCCAGTCGTATTATTTGATCTATAGTACTTCTTTTCTTCCTGAAGCCTGACTGGATGGGGGCAATAATATCATTCTTCTCAATATACCATGTCATTCTGTTCTTTATCAACCTTTCCATCAACTTACATAGTGTCGGGGTAAGGGAAATTGGTCGATATGATAATGGACTGGAAGCATCCTTTCCTTTTTTATGGATTGGGATTTGTATCGCCTCTGACCATTGACACGGCAATAAGCCTTTATCCCAAATTTCATTAAATAACTCTAAGACAATGTTGATTAACTTACCTGGTAAATTCCGGATCATCTTGGCTTGTATATTATCCTTACCTGGCGCAGTGTCCTTTGATTCTGAGATCGCATTTTCCAATTCTCTTATATCAAAATTATCATTCAGCGCATTTTCATCAACTTTGCTTTTGTTATGAACGATATTTTTAATTACCTCCTCACTCCTTTTCCTCCTGTATACTTCTTCCTTCGATAAACTTGAGTCTAAAGAATTGAAACATTGAAGAAAAATGGCTGCTTTTTCTTTTGCTGACTTCGCTATAGTCTCTCCTCTATCCATAATCAAATTGGGTATTTGGGATTTACTACCCTCTTTAATACCTTTTATCCTTTTCCACACTGTACTAATATCCACCAATCTATCTAACTTTCCACAATAATCTTTCCAGTACTCTCTTTTCGTTTTTCGAAAAACGGCCTGGGCCTCTCTCTTTTTCGATAGATAAACTTCAAAGTCTTCATAAAGAAGGGTTTTATACATAAATCTGTTTTTTGCCGCATTTCTTTCTTTCGAGGCCCTAGAACATTCTTTGTTCCACCAAGGTACCGGTGATTTGTCAGTGTGTTTGAGTTTGCTCTCTTTCTTTTGTTTGTCCAATGAAGCTATCATCATACCTACTAATAAGTTGTATCTGCCTTGAATATCTAAGTCATAGTATTTTAATTTTATATCCTCGAAGTGGGAATCCATTTCCATCTTGTACAATTCCCAGTTTATGTTTGTGTGGCATCTACTCAGACCGATGTTTGGTATTTGTCTCGTTTCCAAAGTATTCTGTATATTTGAGAACATGTTAAAACTAATGACAAGGTGGTCGCTTCCAAAATTATGTTTTGTGACAGACCATTGGGTACGACTACTAAGTTCCTTAGACATGAATGTTAGATCCAAGCAGGATAGCCCACCACTGTGTGGATCTATTCTGGTTGGATTACCATCATTAAGTAGAACTAGATCGTATTTATTCATGAAATCTTCCACTGTTTTACCGTTCACATCCAAACTGATACTACCCCACAGCGGATTATGAGAATTAAAATCACCACAAACTATAACATGTTCTTTGCAATTAACCATCATTTCGTCCAGTAACGAGGGACTGATTTTTTTACAAGGATTGTAAAAATTGATGAGAGAAAATATACGGTTTTGTAAGTAAATGTCCATAATCTGATATTCCCTATCTTCAGGGGTGTTCAGGACTCTAAATGTTATAGACGAGTGTACATATAGAGCTAAGCCTCCGCGCCTATCCTTTCTACACTTTGTAACCAACTGATAGTTAGGAAAATGTATCAAATTATAATCATCATACCACGTTTCTTGTATACTTATAATTCCTGGTTTCTCTTCTGTAGAAATATTATTAATTATACTGTTGTAAAAATCAAAACCATGAGCCTTCATGGATTGAGCATTCCACTGTAATATATTAACCATGATTAATGTGATGGTAAGTGCGGTGATCATGGCAAACAAGTTGGTGTAAAATCGGTAAAACCAGTAAAAGAAAAGAAAATAGAAGAATGAAAGATTGGAGTTGCCAACGCCACATGCCGCCCGATCTTGGTTCGTGCCACCTCCACCCATCATTCATTGGAAGTTGCTAGTCTCTCATGTATCATTTGGGGAAGGATTTTTTTGATCCCCAGGCAAGATTTGGCTGCTTCGACTACGAGACGTATTCTGTTTGAATGGGTGTGTTCATGTTCTAAATTATTGATAACAAAAACAATAAAAGCTAAAAAGTCTATACTGTTGATTGTGATGTTCGAGTCCGCCCTTTTAGGGGGGGGGGGGCATCTTCTATGTATTCTTCCCCAGATGGAACCGGAGAGGCAGTAGAATAAACCTCCTCTTGATTAATAGCAGATGCAGTTGGAGTGCTCTTAATGCCCTGTTCCTTATCAAAGGCTAATGGGGAGTGACGTCTCCTATTTTGTTTTGGGATTTGTCTAGGAGGTTTGGGTTTGGCTGTTTGTGCGATATTGTTATTTTCTTCTTTCTTTCTCAAAGGTGAAACTGACTGAAGGTTAGGATCTAGTTTTGTGTGGAATTTCTTTGTTGCTTCTGCGTAGGAGATTTTTTCGTTTTGCTTTATTGTGTTGATTTTGACTGCATCTTTGTATTTAGTACAACCCAAATATGCCGCTGAATGGTTTTGATTACACCTGCAACACTTGGGGGACTCTTTGTTTGGACAATCCTTATAAGTATGTCCCTCTCCACAACGTACACAGCGCACTTTATTCTTACAGCTCTCGGCTATGTGCCCAAAGATTTGACATTTGAAACATCGGGGCACGGGTGGTACATATTCAAATACTTTATAACATTCATAAGCGAAGTATAACTCCTTTGGAATTTCTTTTCTCTCGAATGTCAAAAGAACAGATGGCGTACTTTTCAACTCTCCGTTTATTCTTTTTTTGAACCTCTTTACAGCTACAACTTGATCTTTTCTGAGGAATCCTAGTAATTCACAGTCTTCAACGTCCGTGCTTACTTTTATGACTGCTTTCTTTTTCTTTTTGTCCGGGTCATAAAGAGAAGCTTTGACAGCTATTCCTGCAAATTCCGTTATTGTTTTCAGTTTATCCGCTTGATTCGGGTTTTTACACGTAATCTTTAGGTTTTGTCTTCCTCTTTCTACCTTTTGTATTTGGCCTAGATTTTCATGCAGAAATTTTGCCATTTTTACTGGATTGAGTTTTGCTATGTTTGTTTCTATTCCTTCTACAATAATTGTCATGCCTTGATGTTTTACCGGAGAGTCAGTGATAGTGCTTGTTCTTGCTCTTTTCTTTCTCTGGTTAGTCCTATCCCTTGCCTTTGTTTTTGGTATGGTGTGCCACTCATCTTCTTCTGTGGTCTCCCCCCTAATGTCAGTAATTGTTTGGTCACTGAATGCATTCTCAGTCGCCATCGGAGATGATGGGCGTACAAAGCCTTGCGATTGACTAGCAATGGCACTTGCAAAGTCTTCGTATGCCTCCTCCCCCGAGGAGACAGAGGTAGTCATTGCTAATATGATTTACAGACACATTAATTATTTGGTTTGTTAATGTTATGTTTGGAAATATTAAAGTGCAATAAGTGAAAGAAAATAAAACGCCAGGCCGGTTAGGTCTTACCTTAGAGGGTGCAAATTATATCAGTAATCGAACGTTTGAGCTCACAGTGGACAGGTGGATAATTGCGGCTACAATCAGCTAACTGCCTTGTAGATTTCTTCTCAAATTCACGCAGTCGATTTCTAGACTCAAGTCGATTTTAACATTCCCCTCGTGACTTCTTATTCTGCGTCTCGCAGAATAAGAAGTGTCAACATGACGCTCTTATTACTTCAGTCCTAGTTGCATCTCATTTGTGTATATTTGCGAATTTAGAGAGGTCAAGTATAAAATTGATGCTAATTTCTAAGGTAACGGTTAAACTATAACAGTGGGTGATTGTATATGGGTAGATTGTACTCTACCCATATACATCGTCTCGGACATAGCAGAGTTTCAACTTTACCTCGGGAAATAATTTTATCTATGCCCCTCAGCATAGACAATATTTGTATATTATATGATTGCTTAAACTGAAATAAACGAATAAACAGTGAAAATTATGTGCCCGATTTCCCCATTCTCTCCCTTCATCTATTCTTTTTTTTCTTCGTCTAAAGTTTACTTCAGACGACTTTGTTATGCGCAAATGTTTTCAAAAATGTATTTTTTAACTTTAAAGTTTTTCTTCTGTTTTTCTTTATTTTTACTCAAAACAGACATTAAAAAGTGCGATGATATTAATGTTGTTAAAGCTGCTTCCGTTTGGAATTGACCTTTAAAAAATGCGCTAAAGCAAGATTATTAGCAGTCAACGAATCAAGGCATGAATAATAAAAGTATATTTGATTTTTCTGCCCAACCGCATGTTATCTAGTTGATTGAAGCTATATAATAAGTAAAATATTCATTGCAACTTCTAGGCTTCTTGCGTATGAGTGTATATTGGTTTCTTTACATACAAGTCTGGTATTCTAATAATATCAAGTAACGACTTTTAAAGCGTTCACATTTCCATGGTTCAGATTATGAATGCTGCTCGTGTTTAGTGTACTATAGCGATTGAGTTAAATAACTTCGATAACATCATGGCGACATCTGGGTCAAAGTGGTGTAATGACAAGTTATTCTGAAGACAATGAACGTTACAGTTATGCCCTTGTTTACTGCCTCTAGAAGGGGAAGCATGAATGTAAATTTCTTATTTCATTTCGTCTTGTATGTATTAGAATAAATGATAGTGAGTATAAACAGCCCATGCCTGTTGTTTGACGTTTTTCAACTGGCAGTTAGATAGACATGATAGAGAGAGAAAGAGAGAGAGAGAGAGAGAGAGAGAGAGAGAGTGGAAAATAAAGAGCAAGACAGAGAGAGAGAGAGAGAGAGAGAGAAGTAGAGAACCGACACGAACGGACACACACACACACACACACACACACACGCCCACACACACCAACGCTTTTTTTTTTCTTTTCATGACACACTTTTTTTTCAGTGATGTTTATTCTGATTCCACTCGATTATTATACATAAATCATAATCAGTGAAAGTACATGCATATAACAAATAAAGTACACTATCATGTAACATTTTCTGTAAATGAATTACTGAAATTTCAAACTTTTAAAGAAAACATTGAATGAAATCTTTTCATAAAATAGCCCCCCCCTCCCATGAACAAGGAAACAATACACATGTATATCCCGCACACACATGTATATCATGTATATCTTCCTTTAAATTGACTTCATTCAAATAATAAGAATAATTCTTCATTACAAAATGAAACTGACTTATACAGACTGACTTCATACAAAAACAATACAATTCATAGGTTATCAATCATACTCATGAAGTAAAAATATCCTAAATTACATAGGCCTACAGTCAGAAAAAAGAATGAAATCAATCAATAAAAACAAATTATACCCCTCCAAAAACAAAACATTGAAACCTCCCCCCCCCCCCCCCCCCCCCACACACACACACTTTTTTTTGTGGCTTTTTTTTGTTGTTGTTGATAACACACATGCACACGCTGGTATCAATATGCCTTTAGCACTTTATTTATTTGATGTACGAAAAAAAGAGCAATGTAGATAAAATGCCTTGCTCAAGGGCATAAGTGCCGTGCCGGGGATCGAACGCCCGATCCTCGCATCTCCAGTCGAGCGCCTTAAACCACTGGACCACGGCAACACCCCTCTCTCTCTCTCTCACACACACACCCACCCACCATAATTACAGTAAGGTTACCCGTTCACACTCATATTTACTTTTAGTTCTTCCTATTTTTGTAGGTGTACTGACAACCTTCCCGTTTTCGTAGCTAATTCCTTTTCTTCCTCTATAAAATCCGTAATAATTTT
The DNA here is from genome assembly GCA_025618425.1 of Heliocidaris tuberculata. Classification (NCBI taxonomy): domain Eukaryota; kingdom Metazoa; phylum Echinodermata; class Echinoidea; order Camarodonta; family Echinometridae; genus Heliocidaris; species Heliocidaris tuberculata. The sequence continues at coordinate 24,242,711 of CM046839.1, forward strand.
CTGTATCTTGATACTGGAAGGTAAATGACCTTCTGCCCTTGATTTAAAAATTGTATATTTCACCCAAATTATGATGGTATTCACACACTTAATTCTATTTGAGTTGCCCGATAATCCTAAAAATATATCTTGCCACTTCATATCCCTTAATTCAACTAAATCAAAGTGTTCAAGAGTAAATTGCCATAACTCTTTGACCTTCCCACAATTGGAAAATAAGTGTAAGTAGGTTTCTTTGTCCTTTTTACAGAATGAACAGAAATCGTCCTCAACAAAACCAAACTTCATTAGCTGTACTTTTGTGTATATGACTCCGTGAAATTGCATGGACTGAAATTCTCTCTGTTTTCTGATAAGTGTTGTGCATCTTGCTATTACGAAAAGATCACTTACTTCTTTATGCGTTAAGTCAAATTTGCTACTACAATCCTTTACTTGCAAGTTATATGATTCACGTAGATCTTTGACAAAACAGTCATAAATTTTCTTTGATTTTGTAGCCTGAAACATTGTTATCTGACCAGAAATGTTTAGGTTTTTATCAAAATCAAACAAATCAAGTTGCTGAAATTTAACACAGGGGGGTGGCGTTCTTCTAACTACAGTGCGTCCCAGAAAAAAGGTAACAGTTAGAAAAATTCTCCCCAAATAAATGTTTCAAAATATGTTTAGGAAATTTTCATACCTGTGGATTGCTTATAGGGTCTCTTCTATCAAATGACACCAAGAGAGAGTCATGTAAAGGCTTAAAAATTTCCATATTAGGATCAATAAAAGACAATTTATGAAATAACAGGTTATGTTCTCTGTATATCGTTACACATCCCATCAACATTTTATGTTTGAGTGAGCAATTTACTACTTTGCTGAGTGTTTCAAAATGTTACTTTTGGTGTGCCTTTTAATTTCATCTGGCTTGCTCACTCAACCATAAAGTTTTGATGGGATATATCAGAAAAAATACATTGAACAAAGTCTGTTCTTTCATAAATAGTCTTTCAATGATCAAAATATAAAATTTCTAAGTCTTTTCATGACTCTCAACTTGGCTCATACCAGCCAGAATAACAACAAACATTGTCAAAAAATGGATATTGCACCATTTCACAAAAGTGGCTTTTGCTCACTCAGGCGTAAAAATATTGTGAGACATTTTAGTGTCATTTGGTAGAAGAGATCCTAAGCTAACGACAGGTATGAAATTTTACTGAAAATATTTTGAAGTATTTAATTGGGGAGACTTCCATCCGACTGTCAATTTCAAACGGTTTTCAACTTTCTTGATACCAGACAGAACAAACACCAATTCTTGTCAAGTCTGATTTTTGCACCCTTTTACAAAAGTGGTTTTAGATCACTCAAGCGTATAACTAGTCATTTTTTTAGTTATTGTATAGTAGGGACCCTAAGCTATCTACTAGAATTAAAATTTATTGAAAATATTCAGAAATTATCATTTTGGGAGACTTTTTCCAACTGTTAACTTTTTGGGGGACGCACTGTAATGGGTATAACATTTGCAATTTCGATAATCTGAAGCGATTGATTCGCGTTTAACCCAATATTTTGGAAATGGGCCACAGGTTTCAAATGACCATTATCAAAAATATGGTTTACATGGTATATGCCTTTATCAAATAAATCTTTATCGAAAATCATTTTACCTTTCATACATTTATTTCTGTTATTATAAATATCGTAGGATTCACTTCATTTTCAGAGTACATGCATCTGAATTTTCCCATAGCCTGCCAAGCCTTCAGGATTTCTAAATAAAATGGAAGTATTTCCAGTGTTAATTTGGACGTATCGTAGTTACATAAAAACAAGAATCTCCCCCTACTGTTCGAAAACAGTAATCAAAGTACAGTTTCCATCCAGCATTCTTTCCTCCATATAGTAAATGTTTTAACCACATTATACGTTGTGTCTTAACAAAAAGTCTAAAATTCATCATTCTCAACCCCCCGTAAGCGTAGTCCTGATACATTACTTTCTTTTTTATACGGTCTTTTCCTGGCCATAAAAATTCAAAAGTTATTTTTTCCACCTCATTAAGCAACCACTGAGGGACCACTATAAGAGATGAGACATAGTTCAACCTTGACAGTGCATATGTTTTTAACAAGTGTATCTTACCCATAAGTGTTAAATCCCTCTTTTTCCATTAACCTAATCATTTTGATCACTGATTGCCTCATTATTTGAATACAACTTTTCATAATCTTTAATATTTCCTTACGTCTTTTATTATATCTTCATCTTGATTATATAATTCCTTTATCACACCAGTGGCGAATTGAGGGGGGGGGGGCAATCCCGGCCCGTGCCCCCCCCCTTTTGAGGGAAAAAATGCATTGTGCCCCCCTTCCCCCTTTCGACTAGAAAACCTTTTTTTTTTTTTTTTTTTGTTGTTGTTGTTTTTGCTTGCTTGTCAGAGAATTATGGAGGGGAACTGGACCCCATAACCCCCCCCCCCCCCCCACTGAGCGACTTTTGGAGGGCTGGCGAGACCAAAAAAATATGGGTCTCCCTCCAAGCAGTTTCCCAAAGTTGACAATCCTGCATTTGTGTGCCCCCCCCCCTTACACGAAATCCTGGATCCGCCCCTGTATCACACTTTTCCTTTTATTGGACTTTAATAACTGTTCAAAATACTGTGTTTTCTTTTCTCCTTCCTCAAAATATTCAGCCCTAGATCAGATTTTTAAACCCTGTCGAGAATAGTCATTAAATTTGTTTAACCTTGATTTCTTTTTCTCAATTTCAACAACTACAGTTCTAGACGCTACATTCAGAAGCCAATTTTCAAGATGCTCGATTTCTTCTTCTGATTTATGAATTTCATGTTTTCTAAGTTTCGCCTTTTTCTTTGTGTAACTAATAATATATTCCCTCATTTTCATTTTAAAAAGGTCCCATAATACTAATTTGTCAGGTATTTTAGATGTCTATTCTTCTTTTATTTCACTTATTTTATCTTTAAAACTATTCACGAATTTTTGATCTGCATACAAACTATTGTTAAATTTCCAATAGCATTTACCAAAGTAAGGTGTCTTTAAAAAATTGTTGCAACAGAACAGCAGAGTGATCAGGTGTAATAGATGTCAAAATCTCACAATTCTTAACAAAATTTTGTAAACTGGAAGAGCCAAACCAATAGTCTAAACGACTCTGTATAATTGGCCACTTTTGTCTGAATGTGAATTGTTTATTATGTGGATTTCTTTTTCTCCATATGTCTACTAAACTAAATCTGTCAAGAAAATCTACAAAGTTCTCATTAAACTTGGTTTTTTGAAACACACACCGCACACACCTCCGCACACCCACACGCACCTACCTACACACCTTCACACGTAACACACATGTACAAGCACTCTAACACACATTCTATTCGAATGTGGGACTGAATTGAATTGAATTGAATTGACTTTATTGAACATCATTGATATAGTACATCAATATTTTGTTTCAACAAGAAAACGAGAGAGAAAAGTACAGTTTCTATACCTTCTTGAGTTTTTGATATCAGAACTATATCATCAGCAAACATCAGGCAGTTTACCAGTTTCCCGTTGAGAGATACTGGGTCTGTTCCAATCACTCCTATATCATTAGGTAGGTCATTCAAGTACAAATTAAATAGTGTTGGACTTAAAGTACAGCCTTGTTTGACCCCAGTATTTGTTGTAAAACATGGTGTAATTCCATTTGTCAATTTCATACTTATTCATAACTTTTTATACATATCAGTAACAATATCGTAAAAATTCCCCCTATTCCATTATTCATTATAGCTTATAAAAAAGACCTTCCCGCCAAAATTGTCGAATGCTTTTTTCAGATCTACAAAACACAGATAAATTTGTCCACCTTCTTCTTTCTCTTTTTGTTTTACATACCTATCAATTATGGCCTTTCGCACAAAGATGTGATCAGTTGTTCTATTACCCTCTTTAAAACCGATTTGGTTACAAATATTCAAGGTGTTTTCATTGAGATATTTGACTAGTCTCATGTTCAGAACACTGCAAAATAGCTTTCCCATAAAGCTTGATAGAGATATTCCCCTGTAATTTGCAGGGTCAATTTTGGAGCCCGATTTGAATATCGGAATTATATAGCTTTCAGACCATTTTTCAGGTAATTCGCCACTTATATGAGTATCATATTGAATACTTTCGCCAGAACTGGGGAAAAGTGATACTTTCCAGCTTTCAACATTTCATTTAGAATTGTATCACAAACAGGTGCTTTTTTGTTTTTTAATTTCTTTATACATTCAAAAACTTCTTCTGGTGAGATTGAGACATCCAAAGTACGAAATGTCTTTTTAAAAGGACCGTCTTTTATAGACTTCTCAATTTCTTTTTGTTCAATATTAAGTATTTGTTCTTTATTCATTAGATTATGAAAGTAATTATACCATTTTGTGGTAGATATTTTGTCAGAAAGAGGTTCTCTTGACGCATGTAATTCATTAAGTTCCTCTATGATATTCCACAATTCATTTGAGTTTGTGTTTTCACTATTTTCCATCTGGTTATACAATTTTTTCCTTGCTATTCTGATATTGTCTTTCATTCTTTTCTTGTAAAGTTTTCTATATTTGTAGTAATCATTTCTTATCTGTTTATCAAAGGGTTTCTTACATACTTGCCGACAAAGATATTTTACTCTTTTTCCCAGAGCTAAACTTTCTTGGTCTCTGTGTACCTTAGCTTTTTTTCTTTCTCCTCTTTGTTTTACGATATCTATAATTAGTCTTCTGAAACATTGCTGATTCTGCTACATTTAAGATACAATCAGTGATTTCTTGCATGCAGCTGTCCATTCCTTCTTGGGTGTGCTCATAGTGTTTATTCAGCAGTGATAAGATGCTGTCTTTATTTTGTTGAGAGTTCAACGCTATTTCATATTGCTCTCTACTTTGTTGCCCCTGCAACTTATATTGCTAGATATGTCATCTCAAATCAGTGACATTGCTAAGATTATTTCGATCATTTTGAGTTTGCATATCGCAGCAGAGTAATGCTTTGATTTTTAGTTCGATGGGGCAATGGTCCGAATAAATGTTCAGTGGCAAAACCTGAAAAAATAAAATATGTTCATACAGATCTTTTTCTGCTATTGTATAATCAATTAGGCTAGGTGACAGTCCATGCATACCGTCAAGAGTGAATTTTCCAGTTATATCTCCTAATACTCTTCCATTTATGATACACATGTTGCACATCTTACGCAATTTCATTACGTCCTTCCCTCTACTATTCGCAGGTCTCATATCTTTGTTTCTCCTGGTAATAATAGGGTAATCTGTTTCACATTCTCATGGGAGATTCATTGCTGCATTACCCATGCATAATGGGTAATCTGTCAGTGTATTTGTATATCCATTGAAATCACCCATTAGGAGACACTGATCATTCTTTTTGTGAACAGCAGTGTCAATTTTTATTTGCTCAATTACGAGTATGTTGAATTTATTGGATGTATATAAAGGAAGCAAACAAAAACATCTTCTCTCAGGTTAAAAACTTCCTTTTTTAGCTTGATCCATGAATATTCACCACAAGTATTGGGTAAAAAGATTACACCTGTTTTAATCTCATTTTTAACGTAAATTGCAAGTCCTCCAGAATAATGTGTTGCTTTTTTCCCCATTTCTATGTATAAATTGTCCAGCAAAACCATTCACTTGCAAAGTTGGATCTTGAGGTCCACATTTAGTTTCTGAAAGGCATACAATTCGTGCCTTTTATATAAACTTTCAATCTCCTTTATATTAAGTTTTGAAACAGACTTAACCCCATCTGGTCTCATGGTTATTCTATTGGTATTCCAGTAGCAAATGTCAATACTATTTTTCTTCACTTTGAACACATTTACCCTTAATGCCTGGCGTCCACTAGAGCGCCGACAAGATTAGGAAGGGTTGCGGAAGCAAATTATGTCATTTCGGCATTCTTTCCGAGCCAGACGCGGAAAAAGTGTGTGAATCATCGTTTCTTGGGACATTACTACGAATCTCTGCTTATTGACTGCAGTCATACCTGGGAGTGTCCTAGGAATCAGTCCGGAAGGTCGCGAAATCCCGCGGAAAATGCTGATCGTAGCAGGACAGCGCGGACACAATTTAGGATCACAACGGGAGTGGTAAAATCACAGACTAGGATAATCAGGATGGTTTTCCGACAACAATTTAGATATTCGGACAATATCAGGAAATAATGCAAGGTTATAATTTCAGCAAGGACTTTGTTTTTTCTCATATGCCTGCTAGCCGTCATTCGCGAAGCAATTCTAGGACAACTACCCCCTGGACAACTACCTCCGGACAACTACCCCCGGACAACTACCCCCGGACAACAACCCCCTGGACAACTACCCCATAGGACAATTAACCCCAGGACAACTACCCCAAGGATGATACCCCCCGACATTTGATCTCCAGGACAACTATTCCCCCTTGAACCTGTTGAACAACTACCCCCAGAAACCCCCAGGACAACTACCCCCCCCCCCCCGCGGATAACTACCCTCCAGGACAATTACCCCCATGCAACGACGATTATCCCCAATGATGATACTCCCCCCCCCCGACATTTGATCCCCAGGACAACTTTCCACACCCCCTTGAACAACTACCCCAGAATCCGGGGGTGGGGGGTTGCGGGTTGTCAGAGGATACTTGTCCATGGCATCACTGTCCTGGAGGTAATTGTCCTGGGGGTAATTGTCCGGATACGGCTGCTCGCACAGCGGAGGCTTTCAGGGGCATTTGCGGAGGAAGCGGCAGTGTTAAAGAAAGGAGGGATGTCCTGACGATGTCCGCACATCATTGCAGACAAGTTGCCAAAGGTGTCAGGAAGTTCATTTCCGCGTCCAAATTTTGGTCTCGACCAAAATTTGGACGCGGAAATTTTGCCCTCTCCCGACAGTGCGGAAACGCCGGGAAGTGTTTAGGAATGATAAAGACAGTGAACGGAATCTTTCAAGAATATGCGGATAGGTTGCTGAATGAATGCGGATTTACTAATTTTGCATTCCGCGTCTTGTCCGCGCTCTAGTGGACGCCAGGTTTTATATATAACTATTTCTAATTTATGTATGCATTTCTCCTCTGGTAGTATTTTTAGTCTACGGCGTGTTTCATGTTCGCTGCCAGCACTCGTGTCCCTTCACGAGTTAGGTGATACTCGTCGTCTTTATACAGTTCTGGTATGATGCATCCCCTCTTTCGTAGATTCTGGTGATGGATCGTAGTGATGCGCCGATCTTTACTGGTTTCCTGCTTGATTATTGTATTAACTGAGTTGACTGGATCCTGAAAGTTAACATTATCATCCCTTGGGGTTCCTAGCGATATCCCGACTTTTGCTCGTTTGAACTTCGCCTTAAGCTTATCCGACAGATCCAGCATTTGTTAAGCGCACTGGGTGGACGGATATGATTTTACATCATTTGTGATTTCGTGGACTACTACCGCGCTCACATTAGTATAGCTGTCACTTTCTGATAATTGAACCCACTCATAATTTCTGTGCCTTATTCAGTTGAACGTGACTAGAGAATTTGTCAGCTTCAATCTTCTTGATTTGGGAGTTCCTAATTAAGAGAACTTCTGGAAGACTGGTCTCATGTACACGTCGATCAACTTGACGCACTTCTGATGATGGTACTTGGCTTGATGTATATCTTGCCCCAGGGCGATTTGCTTCGAATCTCCAGTCAAGTGTTCAAACAATTCGACTACGGCACTACAATATCAACTTGATTGGGAGCACGTCCTTTGAATATATTTGGGGATGGGACTGCCTTAGTGCACTAAGCCCATTCATCGCTAAATTCATCTTGGGAATACAGTTCGGCTTTTTTCTTTGCTTCAGTTCGCCTCTCTCCTCCCTTTCTTTCTCTCACTCCATCTCTCCATCTATCTATGTTTTCATACCTTGAAAAACACAAAAAACAGATCTCTAAATTGATTTTTGTATAAAGTACTTTTAATTTCCAATATCATACCAACTTTATTTCATAAAGGTAACTTAAATTTTGTTTAAGTGTTCAAGATCTTTATTCTAATTGAACAATAATTTCAACACACCGGAAAAAGTCGATTTTTCTGATATTATAAATAAAAAGAAATATGAAGCACTTTGAAGTTACCAAATTCAGCAACAACAACACTAACAAAAACTTAGAACTGCTTCCTTGCTTTTTCTGAGTATGAGTGAATAATGAAACTGGTAGATTATAGGTGATATTGGTGGTTAAATTTCGGAAACAATTCTAGTTAAAGCTTAGTCTATCTAAAAATGAATTAATAAATGAACGTTTAAAGATAAAGTTGAGTTCTGGTCATACGATGACATTGTGAAAGAAACCGTCTCAAAGTAATTAGGAAAGGCTAGTACGTATGTAGTACATAAGAATTTAATTATGGGTGAGATTTTGGAATTACCAAAATTATAAGAAATAGACTCAACTTTGCTGAAAGTCTCATGCATTGCCGACAGAAACGGGTATATTGGACTATGCACACTAGTGGCATGAATGCTTCGTCCAAACTTTTTAGCTATTCTCATCATATTTCAAATATGAAGGCATTTGAAGAACCATCCTTTTCAGAACATTTCTACTCAGAACATTTCTACTAAAACGTTCTCCCACACTGATATAAATGAATGAATAACTCACAAAAGTATTTTTCACCTTTACCGGAACTTAACATTTTCTATAACTATGAAAACCAACACACATAAAAATATCATAGACCTTGAAAAGAAAGCTATATATGCATGGTTAGCGGGAAATCATGGAGATCAATATTTTTCTGAGAGTATTAATCAAATTTGGCTTTACCATGATGCTGCGGCTACTACTACTACTCTCTCTCTCTCTCTCTGGTTACATAGTTATACCAAAAATCAATGAAGTCATGTTACTATATCGTTACCGTGACTATGCCATAAACATTGTTTTACATAAATATAATTAAAAAAAAAAACAGCCAAAAGTATGCGTATGGTAGAGTGAAACAGTTGTGTTGGCGAAAACACAAAGGGAGATCAAAGTATTTGCTAAGCTACTTTCTAATTTATAACAGTTTCAGAACACATTTCTCTTTTCACTATCATTAGAAAAAATAGTAATTCTACAAAAAATTGTTTAATGATTTATTTTGTTATTTTGTTTAGATACCTTTTGATACCTGGCGTTTTCAAAACTCTTCTTCAAAAGGTCTTTTAACATTTAAAACGAATACGTGCAGACATACCAGGGGTGAGAATAATGAAATTTTTATTTCATGCAGAAACAACTTACCAATTACTTTTAAATTTCTCTTAACTATCGAAATAGGATTAACAAATAAACAATTATTCTTCAATATCAGTACGATTAGGTTAGTCCAAGCAGGCGTTCAATTTTGTCGCGCAACAAAATATGTCCAGTATTGAAATACATTTATACGCCACGTGACACTTAAACTTTCCGTGAATTAAGATTCCCCCAAACCTCTATTAACCTGGGGATGTTTCACAAAGAGTTAAGTTTGACTTAAAGTCATGCGTAAGTGACAATGCGCATACGGTATTAAACGCGTAATCTCATTGGTAGATTACCTATGTAGATTACCCAATAGCGCGCGTCCCCTGAGCATGATCTGACCAATGCGGTGATGTGTCATATACAGCACGCAACTCGGAATTTAAGTGCGACTTTAAGTCAAACTTAACTCTTTGTGAAACACCCCCAGGTCATAAACGATTCCCCCATTACATACAGATAAGTATGTTTGGTTTCAGGACATGAATGAGGGCTAAATTTATCAACATTTTTCATTCAAATTGAGAACAATGACATGTTTCTTTTATTGCTATATTGTTCCAATAAAAAATGAATGTATCTTAAAACAGCATGATGAACAAATACAATGTTGAAAAGTTAAATAATGTCAATTTGTATAAAACACTGCGATTTCGAAACAATTTAACTAATTTAAGGATTCTAAAGCTTATCACCCTTTAAAAAATTCCTGGCTTTAAAAACAATATGGTAATGCAACAAATGGATGCAGTGTGTGCAAATATCTTTTGCTCTTTCTTCTCATGCATTTGACATATTTTTATGGCTCTGAATAAAAAAAATGATTGAACCAAACCACAACAAATTGTGGACAATTGTCGAGAAAGGGTTAAATAGCTTTACTTCAATTATCAACACGTTGTGTTCTACGGAACAGGTATAATTATACAGAATGTAATTCAAGCTGTAGAGAAAGTAGGATTATCGTAGGTGGGATTATGTTGTACCATCTCTACGTCTGCAAGGCCTTGCTGTGCCCACGCTGATTTAGGGGATGTAATAGGTTTGACTTGCATCATGCTCTGCTTCAGGTAGTAGATGTACATCAAACTAACAGCAGCCACAATGCTTACTGCACCTAGTGCACAAGACAAACCAATGATCATGGCCTGGTCTTCTGGTCCAGTTGGTTCCTTGGCTTCTGTGGTTTCTGGGATCTGTTGATGTGTTATGGAAGATCTCTCTGATGGTCTAGGTTCTTTTGGTTTAGTGGTCTCTAAGTTCTGTTGAGGTGTCGTTGGAGATCTCTCCGATGGTCTAGGTTCCTTGGGTTCAGTGGTCTCTAGGATATGTTGATGGGTCGTTAACGATCGTTCTGACGGTTCCATGGGAGCTGGATCAGTCCTGTATCCCTCGTGCGTCGATAGGTCAGTTGAGCTTGAGGTCTTCGGCTCAGTAGACGGGTTTGAGGATGGAGAAGCTTCTGATGTTGTTGTCATGTCCAGGTTTTCTGACGTAGACGGGTGGACAGTACTTGATATCAAATGTCCTGGGTCGTTTGAGGTCTGAACTCCTGTAGTCGGCCTATTCTGCGTAGTAATTTCTTCTGGTGTACTTTTGGGTCCAGGAAAGGTTGTAGTAGCGACTTCAGATGTAGCTTCCGTGACTGCTTGAGTATCGAGGTTGGGTACCAAATCCGTCTGATCGACGACAGTAGTAATATATGTCACTGCGTCACTAACAAGCGTGGTAGGGTCCATCGTGGTTACAGCCAGTGGTATGAAACGAATCGACAGGGAAGCGATGTTTGATAAATCTCCTGCATTTCCAGCCTCATCCCAAGCCCGAATAGCGAAATAATAGACGATATCTTGCCCTCTTTCAGGGATGACAATGGTAACAGTCTCAATGACTCCTGCTGTACTGATATTAGATAAGTTTCCGTATACCAGTTGATCCTGTGTGACCCTATGACTGTTGATGAAGTTGTAGCGTACCTCAGAGAAGTTGGTGGAATAGCGGAGCTCGTAACTGTATGCTTTGTGGGGGGAATTAAAACAGAAGCAAGAAAAATGACAAATGATAATGACTATCAGCACGCCTAGTTGTAATAGAGTTTAGAAATGAAACATATCCATCCATAAGTTGTGATGAATAAATCAGTGACTGGAAAAAAAAGTTTTAAGGGGACAATTACAGAAGAGAGAACATGTACTGTGAGTGTTGATGTGAGGCTAGATCCTAAGAATATAATTCTTCCAAAAAATGTTTTCTTCTGTAAACAAACTTTGCTTTTCACCTCACTTGAAATAACCTCGTTTGAATATAACAAAATGGTGAATTCATATGTGCTTTCGTTTTGAAAATAATTAGTCTTGACATGTTAAACTCCAAAGACAATAAGATAGTTTACCTGTTCCATGGTCCATGTCGTCTCCAACAGCTGTCCAGCTCAGTGTCACCGTGCTGTTGTCATAAGAGAAAGAGGTATAGGCCAGGTCTCCAATACGAGAAGGTGGTAGAGTATCAGAAGCGCTGGGAGTGTAACTCTGGACCTTGAAGACTCCTCCTGATGCTGTACGCATGAAAGATGGTCCTGATGAGGTTTGCACTTCAACTTGAGCGGATCGCTTTCCTGGATTAAAATATTTGAGATAAGTTATAATGCAAAAATTGGTTATAAATGAGATTATTCCTTCAAAACATTTCTACATTCTCAATATTGGTTAAGCAAATGACGATACCTCTCAAGAAAATGAATATTATTCTCTTTGCTGTTATTAGTATTTGATAATCTTGAACATAAATAGCAGCGAAGAGCCTGAAGATTTTTTTAAATTGACTTTTTTACTGTCTCCATATTTATGCATTAATAAATATTCATATGTTTGTGAAATTTGTTGAAGAAGGTGGGAGGCAACATATACTTTTCTTTAGAAAAAGAATACTAAATTGAATGTATATAATTTGCAAATGTTATGAAATCGAATAGACCATAGTAATGTTGACGGTAAGAGGAAAAGCCGAAACGGGTACTTTCTTTTAAAAAACTAAGGCACTGTAACAAAAATATTTCAGGATTTTTTTTTTAATTCATAGAAAATAGGTTGAACATTATCATTTTGCACCATAAATCCTTTTGCAAAACAGGGACATCCAGTATCTTTATCCATAATACATCTTTTGCCCAAAAGATCACGAAATGCGATTTTTAAAATATAGTAATTTGACTTTCGTTGATTGGGGAATTTCAGGGATCGTCCAGTTACATGCCATTTTCAGACTGGTTTTATTGCTGGCCATGTTCTATCTTTATGTACATTTCTTAATTTACTGAAAAGGCTGACTAATTATTCTAATTATGGTCAAGAAAAACATCTTGTCATACCCTGAACGTCTTCACAACTTTATAAAGCGATATCTTTGATTCATTAGGAAAAGCCTCAGTGAAATGGATCACTCAACTCACTTCTTCGCTTTTCTGCGACTTCGATGACGTCATCATACCCAAGGACATTGACCTTGACGTTATATCTACCATTCGAAGTGAAGTTTAGAAAGAACCCTGAATATGTTCCATCGTCTTTGAATAAGTCAGAACCTGATGGATGCACAGAGAATAAAGAAAAATAAATTCCTAACATAAGAAGATGTCAGAAATTTTTTCTTGCTTTCTGCGCCCCTTCCGGATCCACCAGAGAAAGATAATATTTACACGTATTATATCAATCAATATCTTTCTGGGAGGAGGGAAAAAGCAAAACAACAACAACAATAATGAAAAAGGGGCACGTGCCCCCATGCTTCCCGTAGGTAAGAATCATTGACAAATGTTACAAACAAAATCACGATATCCTTATTTCGAATCACCTGATCCGTTGTCGAGTAGTGTCATCGTGGTAGTTGCGGAATTCGAGTCTGAAATGATAGCTGTGACATCAGCATTGAGAACAGGTTGATAATCCTGATGAACCTGAGCATAGATAGCTAGTGCTGGAGTCTGAGAGAAGTCCACCTCCTGTTATACCATACAACAACAATCATCATCATTAAAACAACTTTTTAAAAAAGTTTAAACATTACAACAACAAAAAAAAAAATAATCACGAATTAGAATAAAGGATTTATGATTATTCTGCTGAAATAAAAATGTTTGGAAAAAGAATATTCAGTTAAAGATGTTTGGAAAAAAGCAGGCTACTCAATACGTCTAACCCAATCAGAAGTATTGGTTGGTAAAATTAGCTTACTCCAAGCTACGTACATACAAAACAATTAACATCTATACATTTACAGGGCATGGCGGGGTAAGTGTAACTCAAACATTTCACTAAATGCGAATGGGTGGATTTCATCGCAAAATACATTTATGCATATCATACCTTTAATGTTGAACAAGGAATAAATCTCATACATAGGTCTATAAACTTACACGAGATCCTAGTAGAACACTGACAGTGACTGGCGTGTATTCCTCTGTACTTGGTTTAGATGTTACTGCAACACTAGCATACTCAGTAACGCCCTGGGTGTTGTGTATTGTTACATTCCACCGACCAGGCTTTAGTGAGAAAATGTCGATACAACATTATGTGGGGACAAATCACATAAAAAAAAAAAAACCTCACCCGGTATTCTTTCTTTTAAGGGGAGATATAAATAAAATAAAGAAAAAGTTCAAACCCCGTGCACGGAACCTAAGTCGGACTACTCACAAGTCGCTTTTATGTATATTGAGATTATACGTAAACTTGCAAAATCGCTTTATTGAAGTTAATCTAGAGGCTCATATTTTGAATATCGCATTGTTGTATGAAACCCCTACAACATAAAGAGCGAAATATTTGTGATGATTGGTCCCCTTTAATTTCCAACGCAACGTCTATAATGCAATGATTTACAGATTCATTATAAACACGATAAAAACTACTTTCGAAAAATAAACTCAAGACAATTTCAATAGCCCTGTCTATCACCTTTAGAAATGTGCGAACATTACAATGGCTTATTACGTAATCCGAACAAGATTTCTATGGGCAGTACAATAGGCCTTTGAAATTGCCCTTGAGTTTATATTTCGAAAGTAGTTTTTATCGTGTTCATTAAAGAGCAGTTGAGAAAAAGTTTAATCTTGGGACAGGCCTTCTCTTTAGTATTTAGATGACGTGCCTCATTGTTACTCAAAGTTCATATGGGCAGTAAGAATTTCAAGAAAACAAAGAAATTGATTTAATTCAATGAAAATTGAAATCAATAGGTAATTCCATACGTTTAATACCATGCGATTTGGAAATCGGACAAAGTAACAATGCAAACAGTGAAAGATGAAATTCTCTACCAATAATCTGAGCTTGATTTTGTTTGAAACTGTCGATTACATGTTATGTCCCCTGTAATGGTAATCAAACTGCAGAAATCTCTGAAATGTAGGAAACATGTAATCGACAGTTTCAAACAAAATACCAGTGGGGTATCTAGGGATTATGGCGCTCGGGGCAAACAATAAAATTGCGCCCCATCCCCTCTCTCTCTCCCCCTGCTGCACAAACTTCAGCTTTAAAATTAATTCCCGAGTTTAATTCAGGAAATATGACATTACTTTTAAAGTTTCATAAATGATATACAAGCGAGGGAGTAAAGCGACCGAGCAGTAATTTTTTGTGCAATTTCGACCCTCAAAAATGCAATTTCCGATTCATGTTAACTTTTGGAGGAAAATATCGCAAAGGAGCACATTAACCTAGCTTTAGAGTTTCTTTCAAATTTTGAAAATTGAAAAACCCTGTTCTATTCACCTCTTCCCTATTTTGGTCGCAAAATCAACGAAATGCCTGCATAAATTATACTCGATGTATTTAGCAAGGCAGTCGAAAATTGGGATTTTTTTGGTGTTGAAAGTTGAACCTCTGAAATGGCTATTTTATGCACTTCATCGTGTGTTATTGAGACATTTGGGGGTAAAAAATATCACAAGATTTTAATCAAAAATATACGTGAGGGAGCATACCAAAGAGTGCGAATTTTGAACCCTTTAAAACCCTAATTTAATATGCACTATATCCTATACTTGGGACGCAAAAATTACGATATCCTGAAAAAAGATAAATAAGTGAGGGAGCAAAACGCCCGAGCTTTAGAAAATTTAGGGTATTTTAAATCCTTTGATATATTATTTCCTCTGCACTTAACTCAGGATTGATGGCGCATTTTAACAATAAGACCACAATTTTTCTTTCCTTTCTCCCTTTCTCTTTCTCTCTTTTGCGTTTTTCACGCCCCCTTCAAGTGCCGCCCTGGGCACGTGCCCCCTCTGCCCCCCGTAGATACTCCACTGGACAGCACGTTTAATCAAATATTTACTGCAGTTATGATAACATTCAAAAAAGAAGGAGATATGAATACCATAATCAAACAACATTATACAAGAGACTTCACCAGCGCTAGAGGTAAGTTGATCGTTACGATCTTTGTGGTATCATCAATGCGATATCGTTGATCGGATTGGTCAATTCGAGTGCCGTCTGGTCCAGTTACTACGACTGATATCGAGGAACCTGTTGTCCATGTTACCGTGATCACCGTCTCGTTGCCCAGTTCAGCGTCGATGATTACTGGAACGACCTCAAGACCAGGATAACTTTCGATTACGACCTCGGAACTGTAGATCTTTAGAGAGAGAGAGAGAGAGGTAGAGAGCTGTCTGTGTCACCAACGAATCCTTTCAAATAAGTAAAAGCAAATTAATAAACCTTTTTAACACTAAGCATCCCTACTTACATTTCGGGTGTAGGGGGGGGGGGGTGTAGTGATGTGGAAAACCTAGAGTCACGTTTGGGAGTTTAAAAAAAAGTTTTGTTCTGAATTGCTATCTAATTTACTTCTTTTTACAACGGGTTCTGTAGAGAATGCAGCTGAGAACCTATAGTTGGCCATACGTTTGTAATTCGCTTTGGCGACTCGCCCCATCCTGGTGGCCCTTACCCAAGTATACCTGTATTAGCCTTTGGAAAAGGCCTCGCGCGCTGCTTGTCTGCCGAGCAGGGTCTGAAAATAGACTAACGCAGTGTGCGTTTACAGCAGTGATCGCTGGACCGAGCCGCGTCAGCGGCTAGGCCTTTGCTAACTTGCAGAGCTCATCATATATTTGCATATGCATGAGGGTCTTACATATATACAGCAGCTAGTGACGATCGTGGCCAATCGTAATTGTTTTAACCGCGGTGTTTTACATGGATTCGTTTATCAAATTATGGGGGAATTGGTATTCAAATGTACTTAATAATCAATAATATCTAGCTCAATTTTCAATAAAACATGGATTTATTAAAAACAATAGAGTATTTAATGACTAGAGTATTCATTATTTTGCTACTTAAGTAGATCTATTGATAACTTCAATGGACAGTGCAGTGCGAGTAGCCCCTCCCGCCGAACTCTGGGCAGTTTCGGTAGGAGACGCCGATGGGGATGGTGTGCTCGCAGCGACTGTTGCCGTGCGCACGAAGAAGTCCTTGCACAGTGGAATGGCTTGAAAAATTGCAGATTTGCCATAACAGGTTGGAAGATTAACAAATACATCTTCCCCTTTCATTGCTGACCTTATAGCTTTTGATTGTAACTCCTTAAAAGATGAAAATTTCAACCTTTCAGCCGCATATTCAAGGCTCTTTGATAGGAGATCTTCTTCGCCGCTCGCCATGTTCGTCGGGCAGATATATGATTGCTCAAAAGTTTATTATGAATATGTATGTTAATAATGAATATTCATAAAATTCTCTCGAATTGTCCACTTTGATTGGTGCATCGGATTGGAAGGGGTGGTTTGGCCGGCTTTCTGGGTAAGCTACTTGGCATCTAATTATCTACGGATTTGGGAGCGGAAATATAATACAAAACAAAAGAAATAAACTACAACAACCACTCAGGTTAGTAAAGGCCTCGGTGCTGACGCACCTCGGGCCACGGATCACAGTTGTCACGCGATTAGTCTATGTATTCAGGCGCGTTCAGGAAAATAAAAGCACCGAGTGCCTTGGCTAAAGGCTAACCTGTATGGGAACCGTCTCCACGCCGACATCAGGTCTCTCTGTTATGGTGCTCTGGAACGCTTGGATTAGACAAGTCCCAGTTCCAGTATCCGAGCAAAAGGCGGAGATACCAGAAGTTTGTGTGGAAAGATCTTCCATTTGCTGGTCAGCTGAGTTGCTTATTGTGATAGTGTCAATGGTGACTCCAGAGTTCTCAATGTCTGTATACGTGTCTCTGATGTATGGAGATGCATTCTCTCCGCCATCGCTTAAGAGCAAGAGGTAACCACCTTGCGCATAAGAACCCAATACCTAGACCGAATAATTTATACCAATCGTAATGTTATAAGTGTTGTCCGAAAAAGTGTACTTTGATGTAAAAATACTTTGTAACAAGTTTTCTATGATATAGGTTTAAAGCATGATTTTCCGTAAACGTGAAAAAAGGGATGAAGAGTTCAAATTTTATGGAAATCTGATCTCAAGGAGCCATTGTCGTGATTATTTGCACAACAGTTATTATGAATATTTACGAATTCATGACTGTCTTGTTGATTATGTTTCTTAAATGAGTCAACTAATGAGCTAGATCATACCTGAATGCCTAACAGTATTCCACATCCGATACACGTGCTACTCTTAGTGGCCAGAGGCAAGGCATTGACGAGACTTTGCCTCGAGGCGGTATCAGTAATGTTGATAAGATATGCTTTGATTTCAGCTGTAGTGTCAAATACAACAATGCCCAGCTTACTGTTTTCCGGAATAACATTCATGATGTAGTCAGTAGATGACTGGATCATCCTGTCAAACCTGCTCCCCCACAAATGAAAAGGACGCGACGCGGTATGAAAATCATTGTAAATATTGTTTTAGTGTAACAATAATTTCAAATTTCAAACCTACATAGTATCATACAAGAATTGTGATTATAAATTTTAATGAAGCTTCATGGGAGAGATTTTTTTTTCTGCAACTCCCAGTTTTATGATCGGCAGCTTGATCTTCCTCCGAATGAAATACAAGTCCAAATAAAACTTTTTGTACCAGGAGAGATTTGACCTTGCAACATCTACTGCTATACAACTAGCCCACGAACTGAATTCCACACATATCATGGAAAGTTGACATCACAAAAAACTATGTCAACAAACCTCGACAATTTAGTGATATCGCCATGGTTTGTCAAAAGAAAACCTTGGCCATACAAGTGGATTAATAGTAAGGATGTCTTGTATGTAATACACATTTCTCAATCAAACCCACTCACAAAAAAAAAAAAAAAAAAAAAAAAAAAAAAAACGAAAGCAAACCCACAGAAGCAGAAAAGATAATTTAACTACATTAGCAATGTCTTGTAAAATTGAATTAACAACAATCACACAGACTTACAGCCATACTACCGCTGATGTCGAGTACAAGTACAACACTTCTGACTGATGATAGTTGGATGACGTCGAATACGGGAGTGGTGTTAGAGACAGGATGGATACCAGCACGAAAGTCTGATGTCCGTTCTCTCATGACCCTCCAGGCACTATCTCCATCACATTTCGTATTCATGAGGTTTGGTGCTAGGGGGTTGTGTAGGTTATTTGGGTCTAATGGGTCATCATCACAAAACTCTTCTATCTGTAATATGAATGAAATTACTTTGTTCAGTTTAAGACCCCTTCGATCATCAGCAACTTTGCAGTCAATTCCTGGCCCCCGTACTTCCACTTGATATGGTAATCGAGCTTTCTCCGTAATTGCCCCTATCCTTTGGAATAAATTACCAGCGCACATTTAGAACACCGACTCCCTCAGTCAGTTTAAGACCTTACTTAAAACCCATCTTTTTTATATGTAATGTATCGCAAGTGCGAGGACTCAGCTGTGAGTCGGTCAAAGGAGGTGTACATGCACCATTATGCTCTGTGTATGATTGTTTGACATTTTTCATTATTCATGTATGGTCTAATGAGATAGCTTAGTTCCATTAATTTAATTAATTTTGTTTCAAATTTATTTAATGTTCTTGTAATTAACTCTTAGACAGATCATGAAACAACAGTATTAAGCGCCTAATAAATGTTATGTATTATTATTATGTAATATTATTCAGATGATTACTGGAAAACATAGAATAATTTTCCGTGTTTAAAAAAAGGTTCATATGGTTCAATAGCTCATTCGTGAAGCTGAAATTGCATCTTTAATGTATAAATGCTTACATAATACCACACACACACACACACACACACAAACACACCTTTCCCCCTACACACACCCACACTCACTTACACACATATTTGGAAGGATTTTATTGAGTTGTTTGCGGTACCTAAAATGTTTAGTCCGACACATGCTTCGGCGACAATTGCTCTGCGTCAATTTTGTACTTCAACTCTGAAATAAACACCATACTTAACACTTAACCCTAACCCTAACCCTAAACCTAACCTAAAACCAACTTGCAACCTAATCCCAATCCTACGTCTTTGAAGAAATAAAGCCCGGAGCAATAATTGTCACCAGAGCATATGAGGAAGCACCGCCTAAAAAACAAATTATGTAATGTTAACTCGTGAAAAATCTACTCAACTGTCAAGTGACATGAATCGCTAAATACGATAATACGATTTGAATTACAGTCACGTTTTAAGAACACTGAACTACCAAGGACAAGTTTAAGACAACATCTCACTTTACAACGTCAGAATTACCGAATGTATGTGAGCATCTTTGGTTCCAAACAGCAGTGAGGCGGTAGCCGTCTGCCCACTCGGGTCTGGAACGAAGCGACAAGTGGAATCATATCCACTATTAGGATCACTCTGACATGGATGACCACTAGGCATCACAACATCTCCTTTGATCTTGAGGGAGCAGCGGGTTCCCTCTGTACCACCACCGGGTGAGTCGTAGGCAGGAGCCCCAACACCTTTACCATCATAGTCTTCCTTGAATAATCCCCAGCGATAGTAAGCCCAATTTCGAACTAAGACGCTGTCTTAAAAAAAAAAAGAAGATAAAAACACGCAAAAACTGACTATGATGAATAGGATGGCTTCTTATACTGCTCAGGTCCGTCACGCTGTGACGCTCATGGCGCTTCAGCATTATTAACCCCGTCATAGCAGATCGGCCAAATATGTAGCGCTCTACCATATCGGGTACCCATTTACACAGAATTAATTATCTTCCCAGTAACATTATTTTTGATAACACTGTCCTCCAAAAAGTTTCTAAAACTAAATTCTTAGGAGTCCTAATCGACAATAAATTATCCTGGAAACCGCATATTGACAACATAATTATGTAAAACCATCTCCCGAAACATTGTAGTTATTAACAAACTGAAATATTTCCTTCCTTCTCCCACTCTACTCACATTGTATTAAACTTTGGTATTACCATCTATAAATTATGGTATATTAGCATGGGGTTGTGCAGCACAAGCACAATTGAACAGAATACTTCTTCTACAAAAAAAAAAGTACTAAGAATTATTTTTTATGCAAATTACAGATCTCATACGGATATCTTATTTTTTGAAAATAACATCCTCAAAGTGAAGGGCATATATCATTTCCAACTAGGCCAATTATTCATGTACAACTTAGGTAAAAATTACCTCCCTGCTATTTTCAACGATATATACACTGGATAAATATCCAACGAGACAAGGCAATGCTTACCACTTACCTCTAGCAAGAACACTCTTTGCACAAAACACCCTTGTTTTTTCAGGTTCCATTTCTTTAGTTAAAGAAATTAAATAATCCCTTAGTCTCGACAGTTTTAAACTCAAACTTAAAAGATATCTGCTCAGCCTAAACCCCCCTGCAAACAAGTAAATTCTAATACCCCCCCCCAAAAAAAAATAGAAATGATAAAAAAACCCTTTTCCTGTTTTCCTGTGGACACGTGCCTAACGACCCTGTTTTTGCTCCTGCTCCCAACCTCTCTTCCTTTCTATTGCGTGTCTCTTCATTTACAACTCTCTATTTCTTTTCCTGTAAACCTACGTAAGCATACCGTATTTCTTTCTGTAATTTTCGCCACTATTTATCTAATTGTTACAATTTGTTTGACCAAAATTATATGATGTAACTAAGTCTTTGGGGCATGCATCATACAAACATTATTTTCTTTAATAGCATGCCCCTCCGTTTCGTTGTACATGTTAGGTCAATAATGATCCGTTTGTGTAAATCATTTTTGTTTTCTTCCTAATACCCTTATCTTTGTATTGTTAGTTTGATATATACAAAGTTATTACATTGTTTTATGTTTAATCATAAAAATAAATCAATCAATCAAATTAAATCAAACCTGGGTGGAGAGTGGCAAAAGTGGATTAATGTCTTGTCGAAGGACGTTATTTAATGCCGGGTTGGGATTCGAATTATGTAAGATTAGAACATTTTTTCAGTAATGCAGAATACTTCATCAGTGATAATGGTTCGTCTGAGGTTCTATTCTCCTCCTCCTCCTCCTTGTTCTTGTTCTTGTTCTTGTTCTTGTTCTTGTTCTTGTTCTTGTTGTTCTTGTTCTTGTTCTTTATTTTTTCCGAGGATAGTCTGTATCCGTAACTGTTGAGGATTCTTGCAGAATCAGAGTGTGTAGCTCAATGATATGGTGTTTATCATAACATGTAAACGTTATATCATTCATATCATTCATGACATGATAAAATTCAGTGGCTAGAACCTACCCGTGAGACCAAACTTGTCTTCTCGGTAAGTTGCATCTAGAATATACTGCGGTGTCATGTGCATCAGAGTTCCTTCCTTCCCACATCCTGCAAAGTTATCGACAAACGGCTCATCATCTGGAAAGTTGTGCACTACTACGTTGGCAGACTCTAGTGTCTCGGTCCTGGCAAACTGATACTGGTTCTGCAGGGACCAGGTGTTCGGTACCAGGATCTTGATGTGATGCCAATAGACGTGCTGCTTGCTGGCCATGTATAGGTGCTGAGATGCTGATGTAAACATTGTCTGAGAGAGAGAGAGAGAGAGAGAGAGAGAGAGAGAAGCGGAAGGTGAGATGGAGAGAGAGAGAGAGAGAGAGAAGCGGAAGGTGAGATGGAGAGAGAGAGAGAGAGAGAGAAGCGGAAGGTGAGATGGAGAGAGAGAGAGAGAGAGAGAGAGGGGGGGGGGGGGCTGAAAGACCTAAGGTTCGCTATTTTCTCTCCATGACAAGCATGCAACTTATCTATGTACCATTGAAATTTATTCAGTGATAAAAAAAAAGTGTAGACACTGATAAATTTCATATTTTATTGTTTTGTATTTATTCATTCAACTACGGGGGAATAAAAAAACTTGCTTTCAGCCTAAAAAACTGTTTTTCAGCAAGTCCGTACAAGAACAATCTTTACAAAGTCAAAGGAAAAGATATTTTTTTTTACTCACACAATGTGCATCATTGAAATTATCTTTGTCATCCACAGAAAAAAAAATATACATGCGTAACCCTTATGCCAAGCCACTAGGCAAGAAAATTTACACAATATGTAAGGATAGAAAATTACCCAACAATGTAACTTGTGATTTAAAAAAAAAACGTTGTTCTGCATACATTTTTCAATTAAACTTTATTTTGATGGAGGAGATCTTATTGTAATCGGTGTAAGACGCTAAGGAAAGAGAAACTAATAAACAACTTCTTAATGGCCGGGTCCGATAACGATAGCTATGAATCGAACTATAAAACGGTAGGCCCTATGATTTAACCTTTTGATTTGGTTCCGGATTATTGTGTATCGTTTGCTTTAAGAAAATATTGGACAGGGACAGATTCAGAATTTAAAAAAAAATCATATTTGTTGGATTTTGTCTGTTTTCCGAGAGTCCTAGATTAACATTTTTGGGGTATAAGTTCTATCCTTATCTGTTCATTTGATTTCTCTTCATAGGTAACGTATATGAAAATTACTTTTATGAATTACAGACTTTCCAATACTGAACATTGAGAGAGAGAGAGAGATATATATATATATAACGCTAGGAGTTGTAATTTATTTCATATCTCTATATTCAAAACATCCTGGAAAGACAATTCGTAACACCGCTAAAGATGCTTTAAAAACAATTTTCGAGGTTAGATCTAATCGTTATCTAGTGGTATGAACTGAACCACAATGCAGAAATGACAATTAACATATTAAAAAACAAAACAACTAAATTTGGTCTGTACCCATATCATGTTTAAGTGGGGTTTTGTTTTTGAAATAATTTTTTTTATTTCACAGAACAGTTGATTATTTTGAAAAGAAATATCACCGCTATCATAAATATTGAATAAAATGATCTGCGTGCATTTTGAGATCAGTGAAGGGGGGGGGGGGGGGGGGGGGATGTTGAGTGTAGATCAGCTCCCATAATGCAAGTAGTATTTACCTACTATCATGACTGTGGAGCCACTTCACAGTGCAATCAATAACTGTCATAAAGACTGATAAGTCTACTTTGAAAATCTGGAATTGTCTATAATTATACAAAGTTTACATATCAGTATCAATGGAAGGTAGTGAGAACTATGTGTTGTCTTAATGTCATTTAATGAACATGAACCCGGATTTAACAGGTCTAGGCACGTAGACAATACTGTTAATGTCAGCCCCGTAAATTCCCCGATTAACTAATTTCATGTTTACTTGGAATCTTAAGTCAGTCTTATCATACTTGAAGGGATAACCTTTGAATCGTTATCATGTTTTTATATCGGGTACTTAAACAATCAATTTGAGTACAGTCATATCTTCTAGAAATAACTGTGTTATTTACTTAAGAAGGAGTTAATAAGATGATACAAATTAAATGAATGTCATAAATATGATGTTACGTGTTCAAATTCTTAGCTTGTAGGCCTATATTGTCAGAAGAAATAAGATCCTAAAAGGACACCATAAAACACTACATTCGATATTCTGCAGTGCCATTAATTATCATTATTTTACGAACAAAGTCTATTAACCTTGTTTATGAAAGAAAACCCCATAGATGCATTTGAAATCGTTAAATATTCAACTAAGAAATAGTAATGAAGCACCCACATTAGAAAAAAAAAAAAAGAAAGAAAGAAAGAAAAACATATCTTTTTCAAGTTATGTTATGCTTATTGTAAATCATTTTCTTTCCCCCTCTCTTTCTTTCTTCTTTTCATCAACCCATAGCAGTTTATAATTTTTTAAAAAGTCTAAATTAATCAGCTTTCCCTCCACAAATTGGCAACAATTATTCGTTTTTCCTACTCCTACATAGTTTGACAAAAATATAAATCTTTATTAAATGAACCAATGTGAATGCAAATTGCAAAATTTAACAGAAAATTTGCCAATTTGCACACGAATATAGTGATTAAACATTTTACAAAGATTTTAATGATTAGTTACAATTAAATCACTCTTATTCGGGAACAGCACAACATACTGCATTGAAAATGGACTCAAAATTTTCAGTGACTTTTTCTCTTTCTGCTCATGTATAATGTGTAATTCCTAGCATTTTGGATCAAAAGATACTGCTAAAGTGTCACTAAAAGGAGACACTGTACTGCTATGGGTTAAAGCGCGTAGAGACATAATGTGATATGCCCTATGCAACAACTGCATATTATTGTTTTGTCCGTCACATGGAATGATAATGATTGACAGTATAATGGGTAAAATTTACCAGCCACGAAAATATATTTTGCTCTGTTTGTGAGGGGTTCGTTGCCGCTATCCTTTTTTTTAAAAATTAAATATATTAGTATATAATTTTCCTTATATGCAGATACATTGCAAGCTTAAAGGTCATGTAAAGTTTTGGTAAGCCCTCAAAAACTGTTCGTCAGATTTCTTCAATTTTTGTTGATAAATAGCAAGGTACTAGCAATACTAAGACACTGTGAAGATTTCGCCTCCTAAAGTTTATTATTAAACAAATAAGAGGCAAAAACTAATTTATGTGCCGGGACAGGCACGTAAAATCCCAACAAAGGCAGCATGTGCTATACACTGTACACACACGTGTAAAACCAATAATGAGTAGCTACACACAGTGCACACACGCTGTCTCTATGCGAAGCCCCAAGATTGCTGTGCGGGGAGCCGTCGGGGTGGAAGGGTCCTAGCATAATGGCAGTGATCAAGCATTCCTGACAGATATTTACACTGAAATTCACCAGAAATCATAGATGGAATACCAAATGATCTCTTACAGACATCTTTTGATACAAGGAGAACAAAATGAGACTATATTTAACATGTTTCTTTTTAATTTACTTTTTGCTACCAATACTGTAAATGAGTTTTAAATACACCTTCAACAATCGTAACAGCAACTTGAGAGTAGACAAGTCCACGTAACCTTACGAGCTCGCAGTAGAATAGGGCGCATGCGGAACCCATGTCCGACTTCGGTTCCGCGCGCGGGGATTTGATGTTATTCTTTCTTTTACTATAAACCACTATTAATCTACATATGCACACCTTAAATTTGTTTGGAACTTTTACCATTTTGTACCACAAATGTTTAAAAATTTGTTTGACCTAATCTCTGTACTATAACGTAACTAAGTCTTGGGGGCATGCACCCTACAAAAATGGCTTTTTATAGCATTCCCATCTTCTTCAATATATATATGTTTAGGTCAGTAATGTTCCTGTATTCATTACTTATTATTTTCTTCTCAGTTTCTTCATCTTTTTTTTTTAATACAAATTTTATAACATTGTTTTATGTTAATCATTGAATCGATGTGTATCGTGTTTTATGGCAAAATGAATAAATGAAATCACATTAAAAAAAAAAAAAAAATTGTTCTGCATATTCTTTAATCGTTAACCGAAAGAATGCCGGATGAAATTTTTGGAATCTCATACATATGAGCTGTGCACAGATTACTTTTGAGGTGATTGGCACCCTTTAAGTTTATGGAATTTATCAGTGTAGGTTATTCTTTGTTATAACTACATTAATGTCCAATGTTATTCTTTTATATACATGTGACAATAGGAACAGTAAACACTAACAATTACGGAGACGCGTATGACATAGGTTAAAAAGGGCATTGGGGTCAGCAAATCTGAGGGCTTTATTTTGTTGCTGATTTTTTAATCTATTCTTTTCTTTTTTTTGGGGGGGGGGGGCAAAGTTGGTCCTAAACTCAACTCTCTCTCATTCAGAATAGTGTAGAGCTCTCTGAAAAACTGGAAGAACGACTCATATTAAATGTATTGTTATTTCGACGGATAATTAGCTTAGATTGATTGTTCACGGAAAACTTTTAAAAGATAAGAGGTATTTTATTTCATAATTTTTGTGAAAGTTTGTACACTTATAAATTAGGGGAAAATCCAAGCATAATTTCTAGAGAAATACCTTTGTACTTCAAAAACAGCAATGAATTCAATGTTGATAGTTTCATTGTAAACATGACAATGCCATGTGCTTCAACTTACAGCTATGGGGTTAGTTGGAAAATATGCACATCGAAATGCACACCCAGGACTATGAATTACAATGATGTTCTAACACACATAGAGACCATGTGGTATTATGCGTTTACTAAGCAATGTACTATTTATTATTATTATTATTATTATTATTATTATGAATTACATGTCGAAAAAGGTTTCATGTAGTTCTAATTTTGATATATTCATGTATACATACGATCAGTGGCGTAGCCAGGATTTTTCAATGGGGGGGGGGGGGTAGACGTGAAGGATCCAATCGCCTGGCCATGGTAGCCAGGATTTCACTTTAGGGGGGGGGGGGGCGGTTGTGAGCACGCAAGGCCGTGCGAAATTGGTGATGAGCACGCGAAGCTTGATCCCCAGGGGGGTGGGTGTAGGGAGGGGGGAGTGTCTGGAAAACTTCTGACGTTTTATAGCAAATTTGAGAGAAAGATAACGGCTCGTAGCACCTTTTTTTAGGCTAAAAGTAAGTTCGACACCGGACTGCTTTTCAATTATTTGGATGCATTACTGTACTGTATGTAACAGGCAGTGGCGGATCTACGGGGGGGGGGGGGGGGGGTTTAAACCCCCCTTGGGCTGCCAAGTAAACATTTAATGTGCATAGGAAAACGCCATCATAATACTCAGCCCCTCAAACCCCCCCCCCCTTGGAAAAAAGCTAGATCCGTACCTGACAGGGGTGGGTGCACGCAGGGAGGGGAGAGTTTCCCCCCTTCCTGCGCGAAGCCCGAAAGCTCAGACGTTTTATAGCAAATTTGAGAGAAAGATAACGGCTCGTAGCACCCTTTTTAGGCAGAAAGTTAGTTCGACGCCTGGACTCCTTTTTAATTATATGGACGCAATACTGCACTGTATGTAATATTTCCATACATTTTGTTTTTATCTGCACAACGGCAAATAAGCAATATGCATTACTAAACAAAAAAAAAAAATCAAAATTTGGGATTTTGTAAGTAAGCGCGTTTGGTACTACTACTTGGAAACTATTCCAACAAATAACCACACCAGCAATGCACCATCTAACCCCATCGTCATTTTACATATCTAAGTTCACTATCATCCAAAATATAGAAATCGAAGACAAAAAATTTCTTGTGTTTTGTAGTTCAATGCTAGGACCTTGTTTACTCAAAAAATAATCTTCTCAATCTCGAACTATTACCTAAAAAGATTCAACATTCGTAAGTGTCCAAGAAAAAAAAAGTAAAAAAAAAAAAAAAAAAAGAAGAAAAAAAGAAAGAAAGAAGCAAACATCCCTTTTTAATCCAAACAGCGCTGTGTCACTATTCCTGTAACTTATTGTTGTGAATGGCTCCTACCCATTTGTCATGCTTGTAGCATTTTATAAAACAATTGATCATGTATGTTTGAAAAATTGCGACGTTTCAACTAAGCCCATGTTCCATACAACCTCGCTCTCACCTACAACTCAACCTGATATCTGTTTATTTGATGGTCTTATGACAGTATTCACACTTAACGTGAGGACCAAAATTGCCATTTTGCTTTCATGTGATTGTAAAATATGCTTTTTTATAAACCTTCAAATCATATACAAAAGAAAATTGTATTTGGGGGGTTTCTTTACAGAACATTAGGCTCCTTGTGTTGATTTCTTTTTTTTTGAATGATTGGATCTTGTGGGAAGTCTTAAATAATAGTGCCGTTTTGAATAGTCTTTAGGTAAGGCTTTCTGTAACTATAGTTTAATGTACAATTTCAACAATACCCCCCTAAATTAAATGAAAAGTAGTAATAATAAAGAATATATTTTAGTGTCTGAAGAACTCACTGATTCCTAAATCAATTTAATCAATAAATTCACGAATGAATGAATGAATGAATGAATGAATGAAAATAACATAAAATCAATAAATTAATTAGTGAATATAAAAATGTGTAATCTAAGCAGCCAAATATAGTGTAGTTTATGTTAACAACAGTGGTAAATTTCTTCTTTGTTTTTAGCATTTTTTTATTTTGTGATTTTCGTCATTTTCTAACCTATACAATCTTGAACTTAATGGCAGAATAAGGAATAAGAATAAAAGATAATGAGATAAACACTTAAAGTAAATTTATATTACTTTGAGATTTTCAATGATGTTGAGATCCTCGGGCACTGCACCGTCGATTGCGATGAGTAGATTTGAGTAGCTTCCATTCTTCAGATTGATGATATTCTTCTGGCCCGTTACCACCGCTACGAGAATGATCTCCAAGAGTAAAATTACTGGAATCCTCTTTTTACATTCCATATTTATATATCTGTTCTTGTGATACACCTCTGAGAAGTAATATGTTTTGTGAGCATGCAACAGTGGATGATGAATACGTTATTCCACTTTTTAAGTCTTAAACGCCTTAATGGCTGCGCGTCTCATGTGATAGCTGACCGCGACGTCATTCCTAAAATGGAAACTAAAACAAAATCACGATACAGCATAAAATAAGAGCAAAGTTCATTTTGTGTTGCATACGTCCGCTTGATATAAATGGAGACTTTGTGGAGGCACTCCACTAAACTGACTATGGAGGAATGACAGATTTATAGATTTATTCTTTACTAATTGGAGCAAGAACATGAAGTTGCTGCCTAACGACACCAGAATCAGTGTATATATATATATATATATATATATATATATATATATGTATGTATGTATATAGCTATGGTCCAGTCTTTGAGGGAGCACGGGCGTCATGGGGGTGGGGGGACTTTCGTCTTCTGATGAGAATGATGTTGAGCATTCAAATGTCTGCCCGATGTATATGTCCTTACACAATGCACTTTTGTACAGCAATTGCATCCATCCACACAGGTGTTAAATGAGAACATTGCGGGATTTTTTCCTTGAAATGCATTGTCAGCTGGTTTATTATTTATTATTTATTTGTTTCAATTAATCTTTATATCGAGCAGTCTGTTCAGTTGCAAAATACTGATAACGGCTGCTAGGGTATTAATATCCAAATCCATTTGGAAGCGCATAGAGATATTATATCATAATATGATGTGGGCTTTCCAAAATTCGTGTTTTTAAATCATCATTGTTATCATTTAGTATGTATTGTGGGCGTTTCATTCAAACGTGGCCTTTTTCAACAACTGCACTACATTTATTTACATGTCACGTTTGATACCATCTCCATAGATGGATATATCTTGTATATAATGGATTTTTCTGCTTAACACACTCAAAAAAGTGAAGTGCTAAAAAGCAGGTGCTGCCCAAGTAGTTGCACCTGCCGTGCTAAATTTAGCACCCAAAGTGCTATTTTTGGGGGTGCAGAAGAAATGGGTGCTAAAAACAAGTGCTGAGTCAAATGAACCAATGAGGCAAATGAATCAGCACCTGAAGAGCTTTGGCAATTTTTCATATCATTTGCATATTGTTTGAAGAAACTACACATTTTTGAGGTTTTTGTCTAATTCTCCCTGTCGCATATAGCCGATATCAGCCGATATCAGCTCCCGATGCCGATATCGGGGACAACGATGTTGGCACATATACATGTATTTCCGGTTCCAGTCTATAGCTATAGTGAGCATACACTGATATTTCCTTGCTTTTTTTCGTGCGTGATTGTTCTGCTGAAAACACGTTTGCATCTTCGGCTCAACATCCCACATTGGGTGGCTTCACAGAAGAATCCCATTTAAATATTAACTGTATAAAAACACGATTATTTGCTAGATTAGGAACAAAAGGGAGTTTTTGCTAGGCTGACCACGTCTTCTAACACATTGTCAATGACGCTCCGGCCGGACCCGGAAGCTCAGTTGCCAGCAATCACATGCCCAAAAATTAGAGCGCCGCATGCGTTCGGATTCGGAGAGCTAGATGCGATACGGAGAATTCAGATAATATTGCCTCGGTCAGCGTCTCAGATATATCGGTCAATAAAATAAAAAGGAAAAATGATTCAGAAATTAGTCACTGAGTTTGTAATAATTGATAATTTACTATCTATTATGATTTACTAACCATTTTTAATCATGATAAAGAAGAATTGTACATTGTCACATGGTAAAATTCAAAATAAAGAATCCCAAATACATGCCATTCGCGAAGCTCATTATTATGATCAAGTTTATTATAAATCAAACTGAAGTGCTTATTCCTTGATGAACACACATCCACACATTCAATTCCTGTATAAGGAACTGTTCACGATTCTCCCTTACTAGGACACTTCGCAATATTTGGAAACAAGATATATGTATGTATATGTATATATCAACACTGTAAAAAACTTGTTTAGTTTCTAAACACTTTTCTGTGACAGATTTAAAACACTGAGACGCATTTATATATTGTACGGGTTTAAGAGCTAAGTTAAGAGTTAAACACATGCTGTGTTTAGTTTCATCACGTCTTAGGTGTTTATTAGATATGTATGTTTACCTTTTAAATGGTTCTAATGTATAGGCTAAACACCAAATGTTTACACCATAATCACACACACTGTTTAAATACTTTTCATTCTTTCATTCTTTTTCCTTATTTCGTGAAATTAAATAATATATTTGATAAAACTGTTTTCTTTGAATTTTTAATGTGACATACATAATATATATGAATCTCATGTAATGCGCACTGTACGTGCTAAAAGTAGAACTCTACTGATTTTAAATATTTATTTAATTCTTATTATTGCGTAGGTCAAGCTTAGATTAAACAAAGTTATCAAAATTCAACGCATGGAAACATTTGAAATAATGATTATTTACCAATTATAAAGTGGTAAAATACAGCCCCTCTATAGCAACTGAAGAGCTCTTCGAACGCTGCTGAGATATGTGACGTTACACCAGGGACCAATCCTGCCTAAGCAGATGATGTCCCATAACATCTTACACATTTTCAGTGCCTGTTTTGTCATCTCCTCTTCATTTATTTATCTTACTTCACTAGCGTCATTCTAAATGTTAATCTGTTGCCTCACTCTAAACTTCGTTTATGGCATTATTTTGATGAAAAATACAGCGTAAAAAAATTAAGGAATCAGTCCCTTGTAAACGAAATAAGACGCCATTGTCATGATTGTGTTTCAAGCTGCATATACCGTCCATGCTATTATTCGGCTGGCTTTTCAATTCGAAAGTGTGGTTTCTTTGATTGATCATTGATCCTTATCCTGTATATTTACAAACAAAAGGTTTTAGTTATCAGAATTGGTTTCTCCCCCCTTTTAGAATGGTGTGAAATACAGTCATGTTTAAATACACCAAACTCTTTATAATTTGAGAAATAGTTGCATTGCATTAAACAAGATATTCTATATAACTCACATAATGACCTATTCTGTCGACGAGCTGCTTTTGAGTATGGCTCTCCGTTTTGTTTTAGCTTATATACATGTATTTTTGATTAATAATTAATCAGTCCTATGCCATTTAATCTTATTTTTTTCTTTGAATGATAATGTTTCTGAAGGAGAGTATGTACGTTGCATAAAATGTTATAGTACAGCAATTTAATTCACCAGTGTAATGTTTTTTGTGTTTTTTTAATCTTTTATATTATTCTCGTTAGTTTGTGAAAGTAAAAAAAAATAATGTAAAATTCGGAATTTGAATTGCAAAGAGCGTTGACGTATATTAAAACAAATTTTATATTATTTCTGTACAGTCTAACAAATCAATTTATTTATATTTTAAAAAATGTTCCTTATAGTTGTTGCCTCCGGTAGATTGATAATGTAATACATTATTTTACAAACAACATGCCCATTCAAAAACAACCCTATCTTAATCAGTTAATGCAATATTGAATTGATTTCTGTTTAAGGCAGATCATTTCCCTTTTCAAAATGATTGAACTTTTCTATCGCGCATTGTACTTTGTTCAAGTCTCCAGGATACCAGTTTCAAACATTAGCTCATTAACTTTAAAATCAGATAATAATTTTGCAGGGTTCAAGGAGACGATTAAATTCACACTCAAACATTAGTTAATACCATTTCATACAACGATCGCATCGTGAGTAGACGTTGAAAAACTTGTATTTCCATGCTCTTTGGTAACTATATAAACAAAATGTCTGCAAGAAGAGTTATGTTTCTTCTTTTGAGCGTCTTCTTCATCTTCAACTCTGGAGTATTAAGTCAGGATATTAATCCAATGATTCTAGAAGATGGAGAATTCAAGAATGTTCTTGTAGCCATCGGTGACGATGTTCCTGAAGACTCCGCCATCATAGACAAAATCAAGGTTCGTATTTGATGTGGAATCAGAAATATATGGTGATACGTGCATTATCTATACACACCGGGAGTTTTTTAATATGTAAAACAACTTGAAAAACAACAACAGTATGAATAGACTATAGTATGAGTTTATCGACAACAAAATTTATCTAATTTCAATGACAGAAACAGCAACCACAACAACAAAAACAAAAACAACTGCAACTACTGCTACTGGTTTGTTTGTTGTTTTTAGTTTTTAGTTCTGAGTTGTTTATCTCCTGAGATATTATGTCCACAATTCTGATTTTTTTCCCCTACTAGAACTGTATAGGCTATTGATTATGCGGTTTTACGATTTTATGACTCCTTAGTACTAATGAAGTTTTGGAATGACATGCCGAAATACTTTTATAAATATCATCAAAAAACTTACGTCTAAACTCTCCGAGTTTGGACTTTTAGTTGTTATTATCTTGTGTAAATTCTACAAATGGAAAGTTTCCATGATATAGGACATCAAATCTTTGTACTTTGTGCAAGCATTTATTTGTATCTTTATGTAACTATCATATTGATTGTGCAAAAAGTGTACTGAATTTAACATTTATTGGAAAGCATACAAAGAACAAAAAACCCCAAGGTCCATTAGTCACAGGACTAGTGCTTGTTTATTAATCTATTATATTTGTCCTAAGATTATAGCTAAAAGTCCTATATTCCTATTTTCAGGAGGGACAGACGGAAGTTGTATCTTATTTTTGCGATAATAAAATTGCATTTACTGGAAAAAGCGCCAATTGAATTGAATATCTCTATATCTGTAAAGAATTATTTGGGGGGTTTTCTCCCAATCTTTATTTTAATTCATAACTTATCTGTTGATGTATTATGTCAGGTCGACATAAATATGTTGCTACTTCTACTATATCTGCAACCTTCTACTTGAATAATAATCTGCAATCAAAGAAATCATACAAATGTAGGAATTGTAACAGAGTTTGGACCAGTGCAGCCCAATATCAGTCTGTTTCTTATTATCTTGGTAATTACTCATGCACTTCTAAATTACCATGAATAACAATGGCTACTGAAATACAAAACCTCGGGGCAAGGAGCCCACAGTCATTACGTAATCAGACAATCTTTTGCCATTCATGTAAGAAGCTTATTTCCACTCATGAATGGAATAAATTTTTCTCATTGTGCCACACATGTTTTGGGCAAGTTTTACCATTCAATCAAATTGATACGGAAGAGTTCAATGAAATTGTACCTAGTGCACACATTTACCAAACCCTTGCCGATCAAATGGCTGAATTACAGATTGATAAAATGAATAGGAATGAGGATGTCTTAGTAAATGATGATGTGGATCCAGATAGGAATTTTTTTTGCTGACATTGAAAACGTAAAAGAATCCCATTATTTTGATACGAATCGTTTTAATAACCGCTTTAATAATGAACATGTATCAAATGCTTCCAATTTCTCTATTATTCACTTTAATTCAAGAATCCTTTTAAGAAATGCTGATAATATTTTTGACTTCATAAATATCTTGAATTTTCCCTTCGATGTCTTAGGTTTCTCAGAAACATAGTTAACTGAACACAGCACGTTGCCACATTTATCTGATTATTCAACATTGTGTAAGAACAGATTACACAAACGTGGAGGTGGTGTTTCTTTGTATATTAGAGATGTATTATCATACACCCAGCGAAAAGATGTTATCTTAAACAATGATGTATGTGACTCTCTCTTTGTCGAAATTGACAATGACGCGGGCAAGAATGTTATTGTGGGTATAATTTATAAACCTCCTAGTATAAACCCCGATGCTTTTACAGAAGCTCTTGAAAACATCTTGGGCTCTTTGAATAGAGAAAATAAACCCGTCTTTATAATGGGAGATTTTAACGTTGATATTCTTCAGTCTGACAGAAACAACTCGTCACAGCATTTTGTTAATACATTATTTAGCAATACCTTCTTTCCTTTAATTACTAGGCCCACTCGGGAACTAATGCCACACTTATAGATAACATTTTAACTAACCGCCATGATGTTGAGTCAACAAGTGGTATACTGTATTGCGACATAACAGATCACCTACCTGTGCTCCATATTACGACACTGACCTCATCCTTCAATAAGCAATCTAAATCCCTACCAAGGTCAGTTAACAGAATAATCAACTCTGAACGAATCTTACATTTTAAGAACGTACTGCAAGGTACGGATTGGAATGACGTTTTGAATTGTGATGACCCGAACGAAGCCTATACCCTATTTGAATAAAAACTGCATGTCTTATATGATGTCAATTTCCCTTTTTATAGTGCGAGAAGACGGGAAAACAAATTAAAACAATGGATGACTGATGGGTTGTTTAAATCAATAAAATATAAAGACAAGTTATACAAACAGTTTTTACATAAACCCTCTAGCTCAAACGAATAAAAATATAAGCATTTTAGAAACCATTTGAATTCTTTGGTCAGACGTGTCAAAGTGAATTATTATAAAAGAAAATTACAACAATATAAAACTCACCTCAAGGCCACATGGTCTATTATCAATACATTGTTGAATAGGAAAGTTAAGAAGAAGTTAAGTGCTAATATGAAATGCAATGGCAGTACTACAAACGATGCAAAAGAAATAGCAAATTCTTTTAATACCTTCTTTACTGAAATTGGACCATCTTTGGACAGATTAATACCCAATAGTCAAACGAATTTCCACAAATACATTGATGATCATTATCCTCAAACCTTGTATTTTTATCCTACAAGAACTAAAGAAATATGTAATATAGTAAGTACTTTTCAAAAAAGTAAAGCGCCAGGAATTGATGGGTTTTTAAACATTGTGTAATTAAATCTGTCATCTCGGAACTTAGTGAACCTTTATGTCACATATTTAACTTGTCTCTAAGCAAAGGGATATTTCCACAGAAACTAAAGTTAGCTAAAGTTTCCCCAGTTTTTAAAAGTGGAAACAAGGAAGAATTAACTAATTACAGACCAAATTATTTCTGTTCTTTCCGTTTTCTCCAAGATACTAGAACGAATTGTTTATAAACGCACCGTGGATTTCTTAGATAGACATAACATTCTCTGTAAAAAAAACAATAAGGGTTCCGTAAAGGGTATTCTACGTCCATGGCTTTAATTGACCTTACTAACAAAATAATTCATGCTTTTGAGAGAAATGAGTATACAATAGGTATTTTTATTGATTTATCGAAGGCATTCGATACTATAAATCACAAAATTCTACTATCTAAATTCTATCACTATGGTATTCGTGGTGTGTCACATGACTGGTTTACTAATTATCTGAATAATCGTCAACAATGTACAAAATATGAATCTTCAATCTCGGAATTTAAAAATATCTTATGTGGAGTTCCTCAGGGATCACTCTTAGGCCCTCTATTGTTCTTAATATACATAAACGATATTCACAAATCTGCTCCAGAACTCTCTTTTGTTTTATATGCAGATAACACAAATATACTGTACTCTGACACAAATATTAACTCTCTATGCAATATAGCCAATACAAAGTTAAGCAAAGTATGCGAATGGCTACAAGCCAATCGGCTATCTGTCAACTCCAAGAAATGCAATTTTATTATATTCAGCAAAAAAGATAATATTCCTGGTTTAGATGAAATAAATATAAAAGTGAACAATACGGAAATTGCAAGAGTTGAAAACAAAACAAAATTTCTAGGCGTTTGTATTGATAGTCGGTTGTCTTGGAAACCGCATATCCATGAAGTAGAAAATAAAATTGCCAAAAATATAGGCATTATACATAGACTTCATTTTCTGTTTCCTCAGAATGTTCTTCGAAGCTTGTATTGCTCTTTAATCCTCCCATATTTATCGTATTGCACTCTTGTGTGGGGCAATACCTATGCGTCTAATATAAGTAAGCTAACTACATTACAGAAGAAGATAATAAGAACTGTTTGCGGTGTACCATCTGGAACCCACACCAACCCCTTATTTCATGACTTGAAACTTTTAAAATTTGAAGATATTGTGAGTTACCAACAGTACGTTTTTATGTATAAGTGCATTTACAAATGTGACCAGGCACCACAAAACCACCAAAAAGTCGCACTGTGTGATTTTCAGTTAGAGCTCAATCAATGTGTTTTGGGTTGGCACGGTCAAATTTTAGTTTTGGGTATTTCCTGAAAGAGTATACTTTTTTCTAAGTAATCTAAAAATTTGGAGGCACCAAACAATCTAAAAGTGGTATTTTTGACAGTTTCTTTTAATTGAACTTATGTGTGTCTTCTCTGGATTTTGTTTTATTACTTTTCTTTTTTACGACCCTGAATACTTGTCTCATTTTGATCTCCTATAACTTTTAAACAGAGTAAGTTCTTGCATTGATACTTGTGCACTATGATGAACAGGATATGCCTAATTAGTATGCCAAGTTTTAGGACAATCTGATAATCCCTTCATAGAAATTTTTATTGAGTTCTAATCCTCCTTTTGTCACCTTAGCACAACACCTTGCAAGCCAGAGTGCTTCAATAGACTGCAAACTTTAAACCCTTATTTTTCAGAAGTAACATTCTGAGGGACAGTCCATTCTATTCTTTGTACAGTGAGTTAGGAACATCCAATGCTAATGAGTTATATATCATTTTAAGGCTGAGAATCTCCTCTTTCAGAATCAGATATTAACTAAAAATTCATATGGCGACTTTTTGGTGGTTTTGTGGTGCCTGGTCACAAATATCTCCCCGATCAGTTTTGTAATCTGTTTGATTTTAATTGTAATCTTCATAATTATCCAACAAGATCTGAGAGAGACATTCATATTCCTAGACATAGAACAATTGCGTTTCAACAAAATATTCGTTTTTTCTGGTCCCAAACTCTGGAACAACTTAAATGACTCTACTAAAACGTGCTCTTCACTCCATACATTTACTCGTACTTTAAAGAATATATACTTTGTACAATATAGTCAGTAGCACATATTGCAGATTTTTGTTGATTTTTTTTTCTCCTTTTTATCTTTTAGATTTTTTTTTGTATGTTATGATTGTTGTTTAATATTGTATATGTAAATAGGTACTGTAAAGGCGACCCCACCACAAGCCAAGTGCTTCTTGGGACCCTCGCCTCCTTCCACCACGTTCTTTTTGTGAATGTATTTGTATTTGATTATAATAATAATAATACTCTACTTATAAAGCGCATAATAAGTATACACTTCTCTATGCGCTGTACAAACATAGATCATGACCAAATTATTACATTGAAAAAACATAATGCATAGCGATACATGTACATTATAAGTATATTAGAATTAACAACATTGGCAAAATGAAAATTAAAAATAATTAAGAAAGGTGGAAAAGGTGGGTTTTAAGTAAAGATTTGAAGTTTGAGAAATTGGGTGCCTGTCGAATGTATTTTGGGAGATCGTTCCAAAGATTTGGTCCCGCAACTGCAAAAGATCTGCCCCCGTAGTATGATGTATGGATTCTTGGTGTGTGGAGTAGACCTTGGTTCCTTGAGCGGAGGTTGCGAGGCGGGCGATACTGAGTGAGCAAATCTGTCAGATATGATGGGGAAGAATTGTGCTGTGCTTTATACGTCAGTAACAAGAGTTTGAATATGATGCGTTTGTCCACAGGTAGCCAGTGTAATTTCTTGAGGGATATGCTTTGTTGGCGAGGAGTTCAAGTAACAAGCCTGCCTGAGATGTTTTGCAGCATCTGAATTCGCTGGATGTCTGTGGCAGGAAGGCCATATAACAAGCTGTTGCAAGAGTCTATCCGGCTAGTGACAAATGCATGAACCAGAGTGATTGTAGCTTGCTTTGTCAGGAAACCTCTAATTTGACTGATGCACCTAATTGCTGCCATTGCCGACTTGCAGACAGTTTTAATATGTTCTTTCATGCTCATATGTTGATCAAAGATGACCCCCAAATTTCTAGCATGAGGAACAGGATTTATTCCACCATCACCAACACAAACAAACAGAGGATGGGACTGCGAACGAAACTTTGATGTGAAGTGGATTACTTCCGTTTTGGCA
Source organism: Heliocidaris tuberculata (assembly GCA_025618425.1). Lineage (NCBI taxonomy): Eukaryota > Metazoa > Echinodermata > Echinoidea > Camarodonta > Echinometridae > Heliocidaris > Heliocidaris tuberculata. Next base: position 24,281,792 of record CM046839.1, read on the forward strand.
TCATTCAGAGACAGCTTGTTCGTCGTTGCCCAAGTTTTGACATCAGCTATGCACGCATTTAACCTTTTCAATGACTCTTCACGCTCAGTGTTCTTAAACATGATGTACATTTGAGTATCATCTGCGTAAAGCATTATGATGTCACTTATCGGTGTACATCGTGAAGGAAAGGGGTCCGATGACAGATCCTTGAGGTACCCCTAACTTATCATTCCTGGTTTCCGAAAAAGCATCTTTTACTTGAACTGTATGCGTTCTGTTTTCCAAATAGGAACAAAACCACTGAAGAACAGTTCCCTTTATTCCAAAGTAGCTTTCCATTCTCTCCAGCAGAAGATCATGGTCAATCGTGTCGAATGCTGCGCTAAAATCTAACAGCACCAGTACCGCTTCCTGACCAGCATCTAGAGCTAGAAGAAGGTCATTCTGAACCTTGAGAAGAGCTGTCTCAACACTGAAATGTTCACGATAAGCAGACTGGACTCGAGGAAGGAGATCATTTTCACTCAAGTATTCCCTGATCTGTCTAGAAGCAGCTCTCTCAACCAATTTTCCAACATAACTGAGATTTGCTATGGGTCGATAACTCGATACATCATCACGGGGAAGATCATCCTTTTTTAGTCTGGGTTTAACAATCGCATGCTTCATGGATGCTGGCACCACACCTTTTTGCAAGTTAGTGTTTACTATTTCAACAAGAACTGGAGCCAGACAGTACATTATATTTTTGAGAAGAGAAGTAGGTATCGGATCCAGATCACAATAAGCATTGGATGTTGCTTTGATGATGTTAACTATTTCATCCTCTGTCACCATGTCAAACTCACTCAGACAAGATGAGCACTGCTCTCGGACTGGAACAGACAAGTCCTTGTAGATTGAAGTATCTAGCTTCTGCCGAATGCGTTTGATTTTCTCATCAAAGAAATTGCAAAAGGACTGTGCAAGTTGACTGGGAGAATCATGGCATGGCAGAATCTGGTTAGAAGCATTTGGTGATGACAGAGTCCGAACCATTCGATACAAGCCTCTTTGATCACGAGGATCGATTTTCTTCAGAAAATAGTCTGCTTTTGTCTGGCAGAGAAGTGAAAAATAAGATTTACATTTCACCCTATAAATGTCCTTGTGCACTTGAAGACCAGATTTGTAACTAGCCCTTTCAGCTCTCCTGCGTTCTTGCTTTAGTCTCCTCAGAGCACCAGTATACCATGGAGCATGAGGTCGCAGGATTAACTTCTTCTCCTCACGTGGGGCATGTTGATCTAACAACCTCCTCATCTCCATGTTATATAAGTCAGCTAGGTCTCTGCAATTATGAGGTGGGTCAGTGACTAACTGAGACTTCTCAATGTCTTGTCGGAATTTATGCAGATCAACATTCTTGTAATTCCTCAAGATGACAGAGCGTCTAACAGGAAGCGGCCGAGCAATTGACAAGCCACAGATTGCTGACCAATGATCAGAGGGTAACGAAGAATCAGTCACTGATGTTAACACTAAATCATCACATTCTCGAGATATGACGAGATCAAGTGTGTGACCACTGGAGTGTGTAGGGCCACTTACATGATTGCGAAGATTTGCCACATCCAACAGGCTAAGATTATGAGAAGGAAAATAAATGTATTTTGAATCTTGAATCTTGGATCTTGACTACTACTACTACTACTACTACCACTACTACTACTACTACTACTACTAGTACTACTACTACTACTACTTCTACTACTAGTACCACTACCACTACTACTACTACTACTACTACTACTTCTGCTACTACTACTATCATCGTTACAATTTTTGTTACGAGTATCATCATCGTCGTCGTCATTGTTATCATTATTATAAGAATCATTAGTATTACTTTCACTATTATTATTATCATTATTGTCATTATCATTATTATTAATATTATTATCATTATCATTATTATTATTATCGTCATCATCATAACTATTATTATCATTATTATTGCTATATTATCATTATTATTATTATTATTATTATTATTATTATTATTATTATTATTATTTTTATTATCATCATCATCAGCATCAGCATTATCATCATCATCTTTATCATAGTTGTACACGCCTATTTGCATTTGTTTTCTTTTTCTTTTGCCCGGTGTTTGACTTGTAGTGCTCCTTTAGACCTTACCCATTTTTTTGTTTAGCCTGTCGATGTTTTAAATTTGACCATACAGACAACTGAATGTCTGATCATTAAAGTGCCTCAAAATCTCAACAGATTTAGGGAGCCTTAACTCGTTATTTATGCCCTTTTTAAAGTTTTTTTTTTAAAATTTCGGGGTGACCCCAATCGAGAGGTGCCCCCATCCTCCTTAAACCGCCGACCCTAAATTTGGTAGTATAAACCCTATTCTAAATGTCCATTCTCATAGCTCTTGTAAACACACAAGGAAAACCTGCCTATGTAATACATAAGGTAGCTACCGAGCTAGAAGATTTTTCCATTTTAAATAGTAAAAATTTGTTGATAAAAGCTGACAAAATAGCTTTACATTTTGGTCATGTATTAGTGGATATACGAATGACCAAAAAATGCAAAACCGATCGCATTTTGAAGTCCAGGTCCAGGTTGATTCAATGCAAAAATTACAAAAATGGTTTACCTGCAAAATGAGAAACGAAAATACATATAATATCATTTATTTCATAAGGAACATGAGTACATACAGACAGACCTACTTATTCTTGGCCTATTTTGTGTAAACATTGTTTTTTGTAGGATATGTTTACTATGGGTTCGTCTCTTCTCTTCAGTGCTACCAAGTTTAGAGTCTTCTGGAAGGAAATACTAATTCTAGTCCCAAAGTCCTGGACCCGAGACCCTTCATACAAGTTGGCGCAGTCTGAGTCTTTTAAACGAGCTAATATTCAAATCATCACTGGTAGCGAGTCCATTGAACCTGATGTTGTAAGCCATGCTGGGTGTGGAAAGGAAGGGTCACACATCAAGTTGACTTCAGGGTATTTACATGGTACCAGTAATTGCTACGGTAAGTAAAAGGCAATTCAGATATACATCTACAATTCAAAGACAACATGTAGTTTAAAGGGGACCAATCATCAAAAAATATCTTGCTCTCTATGTTACATGCTGTTATACTGAGTTCAAAGTATGAGCTTAAAAAGTTACTTATATAAAGAGATATTGCAAGTTTAAATAATTTTAATTGAGCGAAAAAGCGTCAGTAGATTAGTCGACGCACCAGTAGTAAAGTGGTACGTATAGTCCGAAATTAATATCATATTCATAAATTTATGAATCGATAAATATGGATCAATGAATATGAAATATGAATCAATAGTTATGAAATATAAAAAATGAATCAATAATTATGAAATATAGAAAATGAATCAATAATTATGAAATATAAAAAATGAATCAATAAATACGGTTTATGAAAGATGAATCACTAATTATGAAATATCAATCAGTGATTATAAAATATCAATCAATAGGTATGAATGAAATCTGGGAGATGAATGATTAAAATATAGATGAAGGGTTAATAACCTTAAAACAATAGAATGGTGACGTGAGACAATAGAGATATAAAAAATATAAATCACCACCGTTGAATGGATGGATTCTAAATCGATGGATTAAGAATGATGGGATCATAAATGATTGGATTATCAATGATGGGATTATAACGATGCGGTGATTTATGGATTAGGATTTTTAAAAATGGAGATTATAAACCGTGACATCATCGTGACGTAGGCCATGACGTAAATTTGAATGACGTCATAGATGAAAGGAAGGAACGAAAACAAATGACGTCATCGTCTTATGATGCAATAATCCATCTTTGAAAAATCAATAATCCTCGCAAACAAAGCAAAAGTAAAGAAATAGAAAACTTGTCTAAGACATGTCCGAGTACATACAAAAGAATTTTTAAATATGAAAAGTATTAAAAATGACATCAGGGCTTTGTCCATGGATAAAAATAGTATTTTAACCAAGTTAAAAATAGACATACGAAGGTATAAAGAGGGGAGGGCTGGAACAGATCTAGATTCATGATCGAACTCTTCTCTGAAGTAAGAGAATATAATATCTCTAGCAATGACTGACACAGCTGACCAATGGTGCCGCGACATGCAGACCACGGTAGAGAAGGTGGAGTTGATGATGTTGACCGAATACCTTATGATCATCGAAACTCAATGGAGTCTCAAGAACCAACCAGACGATATATCCAGCATCCTACCACCATCCGACCCACAGGCCATGGTATTTCAAGCAGTCAATCACCTGGACCCTCAGAAGGTGGAGCAGTTCTACCCCCACGTGGCCAGGGTGCTTTGGTTGAAACCCCATCTCGTCGATTGCAGATTCTACATGGACTACCTGAAAGCCATTTTGAGAGGGGAATCAGAGGAGGAGTTGGAGACGAGGCGAGAGAATATAGCCCGATATCTAGAGGGGATCGAACCGGCGGTGCAGATTGTCTACCGAGCCATGGACGTGGACAGGGGCTTTCCTCCGATATCATGTCCTTCGCTTTCATAGAGGGGATTGTACGCCAGCTATGTCCTGAGATTACCGAAAAAGAGCTATCCCATGTTATTCGACTCTGCCAAAGGATAAACCATCAGGACGACTTTCAGCGAGTGTCACTCATCCGTCTACGTGAAGGCGATCATCTTCAATTGTTTGTAGAGACTTTACTCTCCGAGAGTCTAGAACAAAAGGACCACCCCCACCTCCTTCCCAGGGCCTTGGCAACATTATGTTATTTTCACAACATCTACAAAATGGCCGACATCTCGACGCAAAAGAAGAAAGATCTCTACTCATTATTTGTCAACGAACTGGTGAAATACGAGGTACCCTGGGTCACGACTACCCACGAAAAATGGTATGGACTTCTCCCTTGGCTGATGACTCGAACTGTTCTGTATTCTATACTATCCATGTGTAACATAGATGTAAATAGACTTTTTGGTTGATGTTCTTTCTATTCATGCATTATTGTAATTAAAAGGTTTGAAAAATTGAAATGAACCGTTTCGATGTCTTATGATTGACCAATGCGTCAGAGTGTGTGAGTGAGTGTATGTGAGTATTTTCTAGTGGAGAATATTTATAATCGTGCTTAGTGAGAGGTAACCCATTGATACTGAGAACAGGTCTAAGGTGAACAACGAACATGAGGGCGTTGGAGAGAGCTTTGAGAGAAATTTATTATAACCCAGAGCACGGAGCGAGTCTTGGAAGTGTGCGAAAATTATGGCAGGCTGTGAAAGAAAAGGGTTTTCCTTCTGTAGGGTTGCAAGAGGTGAAAAAGTGGTTACAAAAGCAAGATACTTACACATTACATGCCCCTGTGAAAAAGAAATTTAAACGTAATAGAGTTCGAGTGCGAGGCATGGATGAGATTTGGGAAGCCGATTTGATCGACGCACAAAATTTGACAAAGTTCAACAAGGGTTATCGATATATCTTGACTTGTATCGACGTGTTGTCTAAATTTGCATGGGCCATTCCTCTCAAAACCAAAACGTCAGAGGACGTCATAAAAGGTTTCCAAAAAATACTTAAACAGGGGCGTTGTCCTATCATGTTACACACGGACAAGGGAAAGGAATTTTTGAATAAGAAATTTCAGGATTTTCTCAAAGAGCAAGGCATTCAGTTTTTCACCACGGAAAACAGCGTGAAATGTGCGGTGGCTGAACGCCTGAACCGTACGATCATGACGAGGATTTTCCGGTATTTCACCTTTAGCAACACGTACAGATATATCGATGTTTTAGGGAGGATCATGCAGGGGTATAATGGAACTGTCCACTCTAGCATCGGTATGAAACCCAATGAGGTTACCATCGAGAACCAAAGGCGCGCTATGAAAGCACTGTTTGGTCAAAAAACAAAGAAAAAATGTAAAAAGAGAACACGGTCGTTCAGATATGCCATAGGAGACCAGGTACGCATCAGCAAAGCCAAAATGCGTTTTGAAAAGTGGTATGAAACAAATTGGTCCGAAGAAATTTTTACCGTCAGCGCACGTGTGAAAAGAAAGATTCCCGTGTACAGGTTGAAAGATTATAACGGTGAACAGCTACGTGGCACATTCTACGAGGATGAGCTACACCGCGTTGTAAAACCCCAAACCAGTCTATTTACCATCGATAAAGTATTACGTAAGCGCACAAAGAAAGGAAAGAAACAATACCTCGTCAGGTGGAAGGGGTATGGTAAAGAATTTGATAGCTGGGTAGACCAGGTAGAGAAACGTTAAATAACAGAGTGAGTTTGAAATCAACTTCATTATACTATCCGCTGAAGTAAGAAGGAGGAGGTACACCATGGGGTCTCATTTTTACATGACATTGCCTAGCAACAGCAGCATGCAGTATTATCCTACGAACAAGACATGTAAATTTACGACAAAGTTACACACACCCCTATCTCTGAACGCCGATTACGAGGTCGGCTTGGCAGAGATTCAATTTCAGTGCACGTGGTATAATGTACGGGAACATAACAAAACGCTCACCCTGTTTAACAAAAATACGGAGGGAGATGGCGTACCCGCTTTGCATAAGATCCAACTATCTTGCGGGTATTACTACACGGGCGAAGAGCTGGTGGACATGATCAACGCCTCGATGGATATTACCGCCCGTCAAAAAGTAGGATTTTTCTACAAAAGATCATCCAGAAAAGTGTACGTTCAACTGCGAGAAAATATTGGAGTGGTGATACCTTGCAACCTGGCCATGATGTTAGGATTTGAAGGAGAATGTCACCTGAACGAATCCACGGAGAGCCCCATGCCCGTCGATCCACACATGGATTTCCATACATTTTATGTGTATTCAGATATTTTACAGTTTCAACATGTCGGTGAAACCTCGGTACCATTGTTGCGTACGGTGGCTATTACGCCGACCAAAGAACAGTAAAATATCGTCAACACCTATATATCACCCCACTATGTGCCTCTTAAACTCTACCACTTTGAAACTATTGATATTATAATAACCACGGAAACAGGGGAAGTTGTTCCATTTGAACGTGGAAAGTTGATCGTGAAACTTCATTTTCGAGAACGCTCTCCAACTTTGTAACAAATTAACTTTAACGATGATCAGAAAACATCAGCTCCCTGTTGTCTGTCAGGGGGGTGCGGGACTCGGGCTTCCCGTATTTCGAGGAGTACCCATGCAACGCGGTCATGGTCTGGGGAGTTTGGTGAAAGGATTATTTCGTTCCGCGACACCTCTTTTGAAGAAAGGGGCGATGGCCTTGGGGAAGGAAGCCATGGAAACGGGTATGAATATTGTGCAAGATACTCTTGCAGGGCACTCTATAAAATCCGCCGCCAAGAAGAACGTGAAAAGAGCGGGAAAACGTCTGGCAAATAAGACATTCACAGGGATCAAAAACGCGGTATCCAAGAGGACTCAACGAGGAGGAGCACGACTCTTGATGTTGAGAAAGGTTAAAAACAGAGGACAAGGAAGAAAGCGTCTCATTCGAAACAAGGAACCCCGTGCGAAAAGAGCTCGGCTGCAAGATATTTTTGACTAATTTATTTCTCTCAGATTTTCTCCACCATGTCTCTTCTACACGATAAAGGTGATGTCTGTTGCAAATCAGAATTGGACTTGTTTACACTTCCTTATACACAAATGAGTATCTTGAAAGGTCCCTGGGTAGAGTACCACCCGGTCAGCAATATCACGGATTCCAGTCCTATTGAGTTCAATGTTGCAGGGACAGCGGAGGAATATGTAGACCTTTCCCAGACGATGCTGTCCTTGACGGTGAAAGTAACCAACCCCGACGATACAAACCTTGCAAACGATGCCACGGTTGGACCGGTCAACCTATTTCTCCCGTCGCTTTTCAGCCAGGTCGATGTCATGCTCAATGAGAAGCTCGTGTCACAACCTTCCAATACCTATCCCTACCGCGCGATGATCGAGACCCTGCTTCATTATGGTCAGGAAACAAAAGATTCTCAACTCACTCAGCAACTCTACTACAAAGATACAGCCGGGAGAATGGATCGGTCGAACCCACGTCAAACTCCTGGAAATGTCAACCATGGGTTGCAAAAGAGGAATGAATTCATCGCGGAAAGTAAACTGCTCTCCATGATCGGCCCTCTTTATTATGACCTATTTTTTCAAGAAAGGCTTTTGCTTCCGGGGGTGGATCTCAAACTCAAACTCAACCGTAGCAAAGACGCCTTCATCCTGATGGCCCCAAATCCAGAAGCTAACTTCAAAGTCAAGATTAAATCTGCTGCCCTCTATGTTCGGAGGGTGAAAACAAACCCATCTGTCATGCTAAACCACGCCAAGATGCTGGAGAAGACCAATGCCAAGTACCCGCTCAACAAAGTAGACGTACGATCTTTCACGATTCCTGCTGGAAACATGTCTGTCAGTAAAGACAACCTATTCCTCGGTCATCTTCCAAACCGAATTGTCGTGGGATTCGTGGACAATGACTCCTACAATGGATCTTACATCAAGAATCCCTACAATTTCAAACATTTCAATCTGAATTATATCGGAGTTACCGTTGACGGTGAAACATTGCCTATGAAACCACTTCGACCTAGTTTTGGAGCAGGACCAGGGCAGGATTTCCTTCATGCTTACAATTCGTTGTTCATGGGTTCCAACCGTCTTTTCCAAGACAAGGGCCTGGATATAAATAGGGAAGAGTATGCCGAGGGGTATTCATTGTTCGCCTTCGACTTGACACCCGATCTGTCGGACGGGTGCCATCTTAATCTCATCAAACAGGGTAATCTAAGGCTTGAGCTTCAATTTGACACCCCCCTCCCAAACACCGTCAACTGTATTATCTACTCCGAATCCCAGGGCCTAATCCAAATCGATCGAAGCAGGAACATCATCTACGACCACCAGGGCTAAGAGGCTTTTAACCACCCGACAACATGGATACTCATCAGATCGACCACGTTTTAAAACATCATTCTTCTACGAAGCCGTACTACAAAGGGACATATGCCTCGGACCAACTACCACGGGAGATTAGTACTGAGAAACAATGCTACGTCGTGAATACAGACAACAGCCATAAAGCCGGCTCTCATTGGGTAGCTTTTTATTTTGAGGGGGGTAAAGGGGAATTTTTCGACTCTTATGGGAATGAACCTTCCTTTTACAATTCTACATTTACCACGTTTCTTAATAGAAATAGCTTGACCTGGATTTATAATACCAAGAGAGTACAAGGAGCGGTTTCTACAGTGTGTGGTCAATATTGTATATATTATACTATGAAACGATGTAGGGGCCAAGGGCTACCTCGTATACTGGGTGTATTTGGCAACGATTATAGACGGAATGATCAAAAGATAATTAATTGGTTTAATCAGCGCTTTGGTTCTTCGTTTCCTCTGCAGGATGTGTCATTTATACTTAAACAAGTAGCCCAACGATTATCTGTATGACCATTTGATGTAAATATATATATATATATGTAATTTATTTATTTTAATTTTTTAGAAATAATTGTAGTCTTGTATAATTTCTATATTCTACTTTTCATTTGAAGTGAATTCCTTCCTACCCTTTTAAAATAATGTTTTCTTTCGCTCTTCATACACCATTGCACACTATTTCCCTCTCTTTGTTCTTCTCTACACATCAGGTCTGCCCTCTTGGTCACCGTTACTATTTTCCCCCTCTTTGTTCTTCTCTACACACCGTATCTTTCCTTTTCTTACACACCTCACAGTGTTAAAATGGTATTCTCTTTCACTGCTTACTCACCGTTACACATTATTTATCCTCTCTATGTTTTCTCTACACACCTTGTCTGTTCTTCTCTTCCACACCACATGAACTTACTACGGTCATTCAATTTTGTGATTCTCCATTTTGTAATGATCATCTCTTATTCTTTATCTCTCCCACTTTCACTATTTTATGTTAAGTAACTATGAAAAAGTGTAATTGAGAAAAAATAAAGTAGAAAAGAAGTTGTACAATGAAACGATATGTGTGTTTTATTCATAACTTTGTGAAAATAAATCATGGTTTTTCAATGAATTTGCATTTTTTTTTTTTACAAAGCTCATTATTTACAAGTTCAGCAAAACGAGTGCGAGGTAAGAAACAGAGAGAAAGAAAGAAAGACAGAGAGAGAGAGAGAGAGAGACATGTGATCTCTTAAAAGAATGAATATCAGACGTAATCGTCCAAATAGCTAATATACACATAATCATTCAAACAGGTTTCAAATATATGGTGGAACAACATTTACAACTTAAAGACTATTTCAAATTCAAAGAAAAAAAAAAAATCTATTTACAAGTAAGTCGTGCAATACTCGTCTGTTCATATCTTCAATTTGTTCGATTTGTTCAATTTGTTCAATTTGTTCATTTTGTTCAAATGGTAAATTTCTTTCATGTGAATAGGTTACAATAATCGTATCACTGAAAATCAAAGATGTGGATCATTTATAAAATATAAAAATTATACGAACAACTGTAAAAAAAAAAAAATATATATGTAAACATCAGGAACAATATTTACAACTCAAAGACAGTTTTCAATTCTATTTACAAGGAACTCTTGTTATACCCGTTTACTCCTTTCTTCAATTTGTTCGATTTCTTCAATGAGAATAATCTTAACAATGAAAATCACAGATGCGGATCAATTATGAAATATATATATATATATATATATATATATATATATATATTTATAAATCATTCAAACGACTGTAAAAAATTTCATCTTGCTATATGAAAATCAAACAAAACTAGTGAAAAAAGGAAAATTATCATCTCGAAGTATAAAAATCCATCGTACAAAACAATCACATAAAATTATCATCTTGAAAGAAAGTTATAACCAATCACGGTATAAAGTCTTCTCAAAAAACATATTAATCGTAGAAAGCTGTTACTTCAAAATAGAAAACTATCATCTTGACATCGTTAAAATATATTCTTGGAGAACATGTTATTTCCAAGCTAAAAATTCAAACGCATTAAAAATATATAAAGAATGTTCACACCCTTTAGACTATAAATTTAAAAGGGTATCCACTTGTTTGCTCGGGGACTCAATTTGCTACGTTTCGATTTAACCTGGGGACTATTAGGAGATTTAGAAATAGGGTTTTTTAATGCACTTGGACTTGATGTAGGCATGCCTGGCTCCGTCCCACGTTTCAAGCGTTGGAGTTCACTTCTTCGCTGCCCGTTGCTCAGGATCGTATCGGGAAGGTTAATACTCGCTAATCCGCGAATAAACTGTTCGCTGCCATTCGGTGTGTAGCCTCGACGTTCCCTGAATAAATCGTACACCAGGTCGCATATATTCGTCCCCTCCAGTTGTTGGCCGTTAAGAACGAGTTCTCCACCATCTGTCCAACCAATGTTGTCGTGCTGTTTCATTTTATGTATGAGCTGCGAAGCTCTTTTCACATAAATTTTAGGCACATGTTGTAGAATGTCCCGCTCTACCGTAGTCTCATCTTTCAAACTGGATGCCGCGTCCGATGTCGTCGTGGATGGCGCCGGAGAACCAGAACCGTCGGTAAGTTCGATCGACAGTGGCTTTTTCAGAGAATCGGTGGCGTTCAGGTATTGACGAAGGTACTGAGAATAAAGTTGCGCTTTATCATGGAGATCTAAATCGCCTCGTTCAAGCACCGTTCTTATCCGTTCATCCAGCTCGTTGATTTGTTTATCTTTTGGCGTGGAATGTGGGGATTGCAGAGTCCGCAACGTTTCCTGGGGAACCAACACCATTTTGCGAACGTTTTCCATTATATAGTCCAGCGATTATTTTTTTCCACCGGTGACGAGGTTCGAAAGAGCGCCCAAGACAGGACCAACTAGGCTGGAGATTAAAGGTATGAAAAAGCCACCTCGTTGCGTGATAATTCGTTTTCTCTCCTTTATCGATGTCTTACGGTCCGCTAATTTTCGAAGATGTTGTTTGTGTTTACTCAGGGAACGTTTATGCGTAGGCGAGAGTTTGACGTTACCACGGAGCACGTTGAAAACACACTCGCAGATGGCATCGATGAGGCCGTTGTCCGCTGTCTTGAGGAGTTGACGTCGTTGCTTCGGTGAACAGTGAGCCAGTGCCTTCAGGAGAACAGCATGGGTCCGTACTCGTCGAGACATGATTACTAAACTAAACCCTAAATACAGTTCAATCAAATTTTATACTTTTGAAACGTAAGCAAATTGAGTCTCTCCAGGAAAAATATTTGTACGGAGACGAAATTCTTCGGGTGTGTCGGGTTTAAGGTCAACAAACAAATAACCCCATTTGCCTTTCGTAGCATCGTGAAATGCTTCTTGAAAAAATTTAGTACGTCCACGATACATTTGTTTTCCTAGACAAGTGATTTGTAATTTGTCCCTGCAATTTTTAAATAGACAATAGTATTGCGTATTGAGGGAAATGGTCCTCGATTCTTTACCCCGATGAAATAAATTTTGAGTGATATAAATAACACTAACGTTTCTATGGTGACATCCTTTTGCAAACAAAGTAGCTACCCTCTTATCGTCGGCGGCAGTATCCATCAAATCATCTATGACAAATAACGTAGGCCGTTCGGCTGATGTAAAATCATTAAAGTCAGTCGGTAAATTTTCATGAAATTCAATGTATGGAATGGACGCACGCATTTCTGAATAACATGACTGGTATTCGCTGTAAAACCACACTATTTTCTTAGGTGGTTGATCAATCATTTTGGATGCATTTTCAAGGACCCGTTTCACAAATTGTGTTTTACCGGAAAAGCTAGGTCCCACCACCATACAAGAAAAACTGTGTTTCAAACGTGCGTCCATCTTTAGCAATTTAATTATAGAAAATACAGAGATTTAATAGGAAGTGAGCGTGGATGATAAGAGATGTGGGTAACAGTCATACGACTTTAAACTACATTGACAAAAGCATAAATTCTATCAACATTGTTATACCTCTGAAAATATATAATTACATGAATATATTACAAAGAATGATCACACGCCTTCAAAGTCTCCTCCTTCTCCTTCAGAGAGGTTTGTGCTATTTAAATAGCTTGGAGACCCTGTCATGTCTCCCTCTACCTCCTCTAATACTAATGATTCGAGAAAACAAGATAAAATTAAAGTACATATAAAAAGAATGAAAACTAATACTTGCGAAACAGAGTTACCGCGCATTCTTCTAAACATATTTTGCACGTGCGAAACAAAGTTGATGTTCTCCATAGTGAGGGATAGAGTTATTTTCCGTTATGTTGTCGAGACAAAGGCAGACAGCATAATGGTTTTAACTTTTAAAAAGTTCTGTATTTATAGGACCTGGTCTCTTTGAGGAATATCTCTATGACCATATGGCAGGGTGTTGCCATTTTCAAGACGAACCCTCTTTGTGAACACAACTCTGTAATCTTTTTTGGAGTCGACAGTATGAATGGTTTTAGATTTACCATCTCTTACAATTCTTTTCTCCTTGATTGTGATAGACTCTCCTGGCTCACCTTGGATCAATTCTTTGAGTGTTTCGTGATTGATCACCATGGAATTGGCGGCATTCAATGTGAATCCCCTCACCTTGCATACAGTATTGCCTTTATTGGTGCGGTAACTGTAGTTTTTAGGTCCTCCACAAAGCCATGTTTGTATGTATTCTTCATGGTTAGGATCAATTTCATTGGTGAGATCGCCCAGATAGTCACCGGTTTTAGGATCGTTGTGTGCATGTGAAGGGTCCGTCTTGAAGACGACGCTATCCGTATCCATGTACAACACTCTATCGCCTAGTAGCTCCAAAACAGAATATAATTTCAAACGCGCCAGAGCGGTCGTAAAACTGGCTATGATAATATTGGTATTCAAATTCTGTTCTACGAATCCTGCGGCCTGTGTGTAATGTAGCTCTATGGAATGCTCATTATGGACAATCAAATCTTTTACCTCGACCCCATCATCTCTCATGTATTTCAGCAATTGGTCCGTATTTTTGACAAACACTGTTTTCTTCATGTTTTCCCTTTCAGCAAATTTACCCCATAGAACATTGAGATTATTTTTAGCGATAGCCCTCAAGCCTGGGTTTTTTGCTATTTTTGAGGGATCGAGTTGGATACCTTCATGAGAGAGGTAATCTTGTATATACTTATCACGATCCTCTTGAGTTTTCACGTGTGCAGGGTAACCGGACGATTCTTGCTTGATGCGCATGAATGCATCGATGTAGGACGAGAACAGCCCTCCCGTGCGGGTAGTTTTATCATATACGGTATACCTATCATAATGCCAAACTTCTGACATTTTAAGATTAGTATATCCCATTTCTACAGCTTTTTTTAGCTCTTCACTCACCCAAACCCCTTCTAACTCTCTTTCACTCTCAGAATGGTTACATCGTCCTTGGTTCATTGTATTGGCACATGTTCGACAGAGAGGGAAAATGAGCTTACCACCTGACCTATAAGGTAACACGGGATGGTAGAGATCTTGAGGGGGTGTCACCTTACATTTTACCAGACCATAAATACGTTCAATGGGTGGGAAGTTCGACAAAATAATCCTAGGGTGGCCGAGTGGGTACTTTGAAAATTTGTTAATATAGGGATATAAACTGGTAAAATCATAGTAAAGTATTTTTTCTCCAGGCTTGGCTTTGTAAAATAGCGAACATCCATCCGTACGCCCTCCAAAAAAGGATTCTCGGGGATTGAGGGGTTGTTTAAATGTGTCTTTTAGATGTTGGACTTTTGCCAGGATTTCAGGTTTCTTCCTTTCTTTCTTCCATTCATGACCCCACGTATGATGAACTATGTACCCAGCACTTTGCAGGAGGTCAATCCTACGCATCGCCTCCTTGTACAAATCCCCCATTTTCTTTCCTACTGTCAAGTTCAATTGTTCCCCATTGGAGTAACATTTTGGACACCCATGGAAAAAAACATCCAAAGAATTCCCACACATGCTTTTCTTCCCCTTTCTCACCGTAGCCGTCAACATACCTCCCGTGTACCATACGTTCACCGCCATTAAAAGCATGTTGTATATCAATACCCTTAACCTGTGCTTCGTGATGAAGCCATTCCCCAGCACTGATAGATTGTTTTTTTGAACTGATGTAACCATCCTGAGGGATCAAGCCAATTTTCCCGGGTTGAAGATAATTAGTTCGATAGAGTAAGTTACAGGCACTCGGGAGTGTGAGACATTTTAGAAATGGATCAATACCCCGTGGATTGGTAGGAGTTGCCGTGAGAGTTATGAAATGTCCACGGAACACTTTACAACTTTGATGGAGTATTTGAACATCGCTGATACAATACTCGCGCAACTCTTTCTTCAGGTCAAAGATGTAACCCTCCTCTTTCAGTCTATCATACCATGATGAAAACGTTTCCTGGTCATGTTTCATCATGCTATCAAACCCATAATACATTTTTTCAGGTAGAGGGCCTATGTAATCTGCATTAGAACATTTGTTGAAAAAATGGGGGAAGTACCCTTTCTTCAATTCTTGCAATCCAAACGTTTTTGGTAGTTTGGAAAGGGCCATTTGGAAGAAATTTAAGGAGTCCTTAATTTCGATACAGGGGTCTGAAGTTTTGAGTCTTATTATTTTACCGCCATTTAAGATTACTTGGGGTGTAATCCCTACGGAAACCAAATGGTTCAGCAAAAAATATGTATCGTATGCCTTAGCATTGTGAGCGATGGCGATTGAATCATGGTTTTCCTCACTAAATAACCAAGAGGAAAATTCACTCAATGTATCATCGCCTTCGAATGTAACCTGCCTATTTTCAGGAGGACCACAACGAGAGCAGTCTTGGATAGGACTGTCACCATCCATACATCGAGTGCATTCCCATGACGCATGCACAAAATTGGGTACATGAACCCCGGTTTCCTGCACACATTCAAAATCAAAAAATATATATTTCTTGACGGGTGGTTCTTTTTCTTTGCGCGCTTTTGTTGTATTTTGTCCCTTGTCTTCTACCGTGATAGATTTTGCCGTATGTTTAGTTGGTTTCTTTTTTACGTAATATGGACTCTCTTTCGTCACCTTCATGTAACATTTGTGAACCCTACCATCTACATATTCCTTACATGTTTTGCACCAAGTGTCGGAACAATTATGATTCTGGGGGTCTCCGTCGAGCGCGTCTTTATCAAATATTCTTTCACAACTACGACATTTAAATTTACGTTGGCATACCGTCAGACCTTGAAACAGAGTGACGCTGTGTAGTTTGAAACAACGTTCCGTAAGAAACGTTATTCCACATTTTTTGCAGTCTATGGTAGACTTGTCACCGTCATGAAATTCACGGCGATCGCAAGTTGTCGACTGACAATCTGAGCACATATGACAACACTCATGGAACCTGGGATCGCGGTATGTTTCATGGCATTGGTCACAAAGATACATTGCACACAGAAACGCTTCAGGATTCGTGATGACGTTTTAATGATTCTTTGACAGATATAAGAAAAGAGGTGTCCCCGTTGTAGGTCCCGCATATATCAGTGCTTCACTACGTCTACCGCGATATATCATCAAACGGTACTTCGGAGATAACACTCTCTGAAAGGCATCGTAGTGAGTAGAATCCACGATGCCTGGCTGTACTCCCGCTTGTTCATGAAGTTCACGCGCCTTTTTAAGCAATTGTCTGCGCGGAGGTTCTTGTTTATTTTTTGTCCATGCACGGTATCGCGCGTCTCTTTCCGCATGCAATTGTGCAATTACCACTGCCTTTGCAAAGCATAGATTATCGTTGGCAGGTGGAATGGTTATGATTGAACGCTTTTTCAAAGCGGCAATTTTTGCTTCCAACCCATCAAATTTTCGGGCACGTCCTCCCGCGGGGTTGACTACATGATGTACACGGATCGTAAACCCTAAGTCTAGGAAAAAATTTTGGTTGCTGTTCAAGACCTCTTCAATCCTCGCTAGAATGGCTTCAATATCAAAATCTTTCACCAAGGCCCAAGGGAATGCTATGGGTATGTTAAGCTGTTGAGAGACAAGAACGAGACGCATGTAATCTCTGGGTTCTGTATCTATCAAAACCATCCGTTTTAGTTCTTCGAGAGATGACCTAATGTAATCCAGGACTTTGTGGATTGAGGTGTTTTTTTCTAAATCACTTTTAAAATCATACCATACCTCCCTGACACCGAATCTTTTTGAGATTCGCTGGTCTACAAATTCCCAATGAGGGGTTGAGGAAAGTTCTGGAGGGGTAGCAAAAACTTCGTCAAACGAAGAGTCATAAATCTCTTTTTCAGATTCCGACAACGTTTGACTTTTCCTTTCAGTATTTTTGGTTTTTGCTTTCCTTTTACCTCCTGATTTATGACCTGTATCGGATAACCTGGACGTAGATTTGAATACTTTATTTTTCCCATCAGTGTCTACATTTTCACTATCATGACTTTGTTTTCTCTTTTGTCCTCCAATCTGATGCTTTTTTGGATGAGGTGTTGAAAATTCTTCGTCGTCGGAGGACGAATAGTAATTCACATGAGATGGTGGAGGACAATTTGGTACATAGCTACTCCCTGGACCTTGGTAATGAGATGGACCGGAAACTTGGCAAGGAATGGCTGAGGTATCTTCATTTGGTACATTGTCAATATTACCCACATCTCTTGAATTATCCCTAACATTAGATAGAGAATTAATATCACGCTCACTTACCCCATCTCTGTTGTCACCATGACGGTTGGAAGATGATGATACTGCCCGCCGTACTAGGTCTTGCACATTGTTCACTGCTCTTTCCACGGTGGATTGCAATTGAGAAGACGACAGAGGGTAGAAACTTGCCAAGAGATTTTGTAAATTATGGCGAAAATCTCTCGAACGTTGTGACCCTGAATTTGGTTCTTGCGAAGACATGTTGGTTAAAAATGATAGATCATCCTAAAATAACATGACAGCGGTCTATAATACACGATCCTAAAATAACAGGACAGCTGACTATAACACTGCAAGACGTATAGTCCGAAATGACAGTCGGTGAGAAGCACTCTGATCTTTCTACGAGAAGACGAAAGACGATTCGATTGACAAGTCCATACATGAATGATCAGTCATGACTTCTAAACAAAGGCACAATAAGACTTACAGTGCGTACAAACCTCCCACCGAAAATGGTTGCACAATAACGTCGGAAGTTCAAGTGTGTGATGGTGACATCTGTTTTCTGTTCAGGATATTGCATAAGGCTTTAGCGGTGGAAGAAGATTATCCTTGAGAGGATTATATCGACTTTAATGATTAAACTTACAAAGGGATGATCTTGTCAAAAGATTACATTGTCGATGGATTTAGGAAGGAAGAGAAAATAATGACGAGTTTTTGGACTCTAATTACAACCAATCTTCGAGCTCTTCTCTCTCCTCTTCCTCGTGTCCCTCTGCTACCTGGTATACTTCTTCCTCCTCCCTCTCTTCTTCCTCCTCTCTCTCTTCTTCCTCGTATCTCTCTTCTTCCTCCTCTCTCTCTTCTTCCTCGTCTTCCTCGTATCTCTCTCCTTCATCATCGTCCTCATCTTCCATGGCTGTCGCCTCCTCGTCATCAGAATCCTCGTCCATTTCCGCTTGCTTTATTTGTCGCATCAATTTTTTTAAAAAGATGGCGCGGGAAAATGGATGAGTGAACCGGTGACCCCCGTTATTGGGTCCATCGATCAGCCCCTTCTGTAATAGTACCAGGTCATAATATCCAGCACGATAAATGTCCTCTAATTCCGGTGAATCCTCACGCAATTCATTATAACGATGATGTTGCTTAGTAGAACAGTCGTACATGTCCTCCTTTTGAGAGTACAGTTTTTTCCATGCATCCAAGTGTAGCGTCACTCCAGTGGCGTTCACGGGGCCACCGTCTTCGTGTAAATGTTCCCGAATGTCCACAGTTAGTTTACCTCCTACGGTTTGCAGTTTAATTTTTCTGTATGTTCTGCTGAAATTGTTGAGAAAACATGGAGGTAGTGACTCCAGCTCAGGATCAAAATCAACAAATTCCCATCGGTCTCCACCTTCGAGGACATGCCCACGGACATCTATGTTAATATCATTAAAATTGTCCGTGAGTTGTGCAAACTCATCTTGCGGTAAGAAAATAGAAGACCCACTGTGAACTATCTGTCCTCCGAATCTATTGAATGATCTAAAATGACCAAACAATCCGTACTGATAGTCAAGTATTGAAAATACTTGCAGACCTCTTGAAACAGAAAGGATGTTACGATAGAGTTCATTTGGGGCTTTTCCAGGTCTGTAAAACCTAGGTGAAATGCCGATACCATCATTTAGAATCTCAACTTCGCTTGCAGATAGGGTAGAGTTGACCAAGATGGATTTTGGAATCTCAACTTCGCTCGCAGAGAGGGTAGCGTGGGCCATGATTGTATCTGTTGGTGGATGTTGGTGAAAGTATGAAAAGTATCAAGAGATATCCTCGTTTAGGAATGAGGTTGTATGTCGTATGCATCTGCTTCTAAAACATCGTGGGTGGACTAAATCGTGTGACCGTGGCATATGTCTCGAGAAAAAGTCATTGTTCTAGGCTTAGCTGTATAATACGGTCCTAATCATGTCGTTGTTAAATATCCAGTTTCTTCTCTAAAACGTATTATTTAATGTTGATGACAAAAGAAAGGGGGGTTTCCATCAGCTTAACCATTGCAAAAGAGATTACACTATTCAGAACATCGATAGACTTATTACTCTTGCATTCTCTCTCTCCCTCCTCTTTCTCCCTCTCTACTCTATTTGTCACAAACTTTCTCTCTATTTACCTCTCTCTTTCTACTCAGTACTCGTTACCCAAAAATGAAAAACAATACAATGAAATGTGAAGTTAAATGATGTCCAAATTTATTCTTGTCATTCAATCACTCTATATTCAACCCAATACATATCCATATTTTGTATAGCAACACATTAACATTATATACAAAACTGAAATACTACATGACTTGTATGTATATTCAAATCCTGGATGACATCAATGATTTTTTCCACTGTAGATGGCTCTTGTAATGTTCTTCGAAATCGACATGACAGCCTTGAATTCCCTCGCAGCTAGCGTGATGCCCTTTTTGGACGGGAAGTACTCTCCACCAGATTCGTAGTAATCTCGAATGTCGACGTAGACTTGACCTCTGAAATTTCGAACCGTGACATACTTGGCTCTGCCATCTTTCACGCTGATGGGGTACTTGGCGATGTGGGTTGCAGCATTTATATCGCGGGGCCCGTTGGCTGCCGTACCTGTACGAGCCTCGTCTACACCTTTCTCAGAATTGATAGCCTGTTGACCTGTGATGACTTTCCCTTCCATGTGTCTGCCATGATCGGTCTGTTTTCCAGGTTGTAGATTTGATTTAGGTCTACCCTCCTCTATGAATAGGGGTTCAGATGATGATAAACCCGTGTGTTCATTTTCACGAAGTACATCTTCCAACTCGTCGCTCGTAGCTTTAACGTTGTGGCTATCATAATAACTGTACATGTTGATGATCGTTTGATATTCCAAGTCTGAAGTTATGTTCTTTGGGCCTCGACCATGCTGATTTATACATTTCAGCGTTACTATTTATGGTAGCATGACGTGTTTATTTTATATTTAAAAAATGACGCTTATCTTATATTCAGACTATGACGTGATGTCATTTTAATACTTTTCATATTTAAAAATTCTTTTGTATGTACTCGGACATGTCTTAGACAAGTTTTCTATTTCTTTACTTTTGCTTTGTTTGCGAGGATTATTGATTTTTCAAAGATGGATTATTGCATCATAAGACGATGACGTCATTTGTTTTCGTTCCTTCCTTTCATCTATGACGTCATTCAAATTTACGTCATGGCCTACGTCACGATGATGTCACGGTTTATAATCTCCATTTTTAAAAATCCTAATCCATAAATCACCGCATCGTTATAATCCCATCATTGATAATCCAATCATTTATGATCCCATCATTCTTAATCCATCGATTTAGAATCCATCCATTCAACGGTGGTGATTTATATTTTTTATATCTCTATTGTCTCACGTCACCATTCCATTGTTTTAAGGTTATTAACCCTTCATCTATATTTTAATCATTCATCTCCCAGATTTCATTCATACCTATTGATTGATATTTTATAATCACTGATTGATATTTCATAATTAGTGATTCATCTTTCATAAACCGTATTTATTGATTCATTTTTTTATATTTCATAATTATTGATTCATTTTCTATATTTCATAATTATTGATTCATTTTTTATATTTCATAACTATTGATTCATATTTCATATTCATTGATCCATATTTATCGATTCATAAATTTATGAATATGATATTAATTTCGGACTATACGTACCACTTTACTACTCGCACCCGTACGTACTCGCCTTGAAAAAGGCGCGCACAAAACCCAACTCCGACTTGGCCTGCAGCCCTGCACTCTTTCACTTAAATGGCTTTTGCTCACTCAATTGTTATATATCAACATATTTTTGGGTGTCATTATATAAAAGAGACCCTATATCCACTAGGATGAGAATTTCCTGAAAATATTTATATTATATAAATATTTATTTGGGAAGACATTTTCCAACTGTTAGTTTTGGGGGACACAAAAATAGAGTCACATATAAATTGGATTGCAACCTTGTCGTGGTCGGGGAGCTTGTGTGTCTCAGTGACCCCTAGAGCTATGCCAGCTGGAGATTTATCTCCTGGTAGGGCCTCCCATGCTGGACAGGTCGAAGGATAGAGGCGAGACGAAAAGCAATCCACTGGTCCTCCAGGTTGGGGGTTGAGCACAGGGCTAACAACCCTGTCACGTAAAACAGAACTTGTTACGGAAACAGCAACAGAAGGAAACGACACTACTGGGTGTGATGGACTTCCAGGGCTATCATCAGATGCTAGGATGAATGCCAGTGGTGAAAGCCGAAAGGAAGCCATTGGCAGGAAGGTGGAAGTTCTGAATGCCAAACATAAAACAAAGATAGGATTTTGGAATGTACGTACAATGTATGATAAAGGAAAATTAGCGCAAGTGACATTAGATATGAAACACTACAATCTAGACATACTGGGTGTAAGTGAAAGTAGATGGACAGGATCAGGGAGACTTAGGACTAATACAGGGGAAACAGTGTTGTACTCAGGGAGGGGTGATGGACATCACCGAGGAGTAGTCATCATTCTAAAGAAAGGAGTAGAGAAAAGCTTGATAGAATGGGAACCTATCAATAGTAGGCTTATGAAGATCAGACTGAGGGGGAGACAGATCAATACAACTGTTATTCAGTGTTATTGTCCAACAAACGATAGTGATGACACTGTTAAAGGGCAATCCAACCTTGAGAATAAGATGATTTGTGTGAAATCAGAAAAATAAGAAAATCAGGATGGTGAAAGTTTAAAAGAAATCGGACAAGGACTAAGAAAGTTATGAATGTTTGAAAAATGAGATCACTACATCTGTGCGAATCTCAAATTGGCCATTTGGTGAGTCAATTGTGACATTTTTGTGGACAACTCTCCCATTTGTCGTACACAAAAATATCATTAATTTGCGGTTTTCTTTGAGGCGCTTTTACCCTCGGGGCTGTACTCAAAATATATTGGAGATAGCATATTGTTATGTCTCCATGAACGAAAAGATCCTACTGAGTAATGCATTTTGAAAAAAAAGATTTTAGTCATTTTTTTGTGTTAGAGCGAATGGGGGAGTTGTCCACAGCTACATCACAGTGACATTACCTATTCGGCCAATTTGAAATTCCCATAAGCATAGTGATTACAACTTTCAAAAATTCATAACTTTCTTATTGCTTGTCCGATTTCATTCAAACTTTCACCAATCTGCTTCTCTGATTTTTCTTCTTTCTTTCAAAGCAACTTGCTATTAAGGTTGGATTTCCCTTTAAGGATGAATTCTATGATCAGCTACAGTCAGTGCTGGAAACTACACCCGGACATGACATGAAGATTGTTATGGGGGATTTGAATGCCAAGGTTGGAAATGACAATATGGAATATGACAGAGCAATGGGAAAAGAAGGCTGTGGTACTAGGAATGAGAATGGAGAGAGGCTATTAGAACTCTGCACCACTTATGACTTAGTAATTGGGGGAACCCTCTTTCAGCATAAAAACATTCACAAATTGACCTGGTACTCTCCAAATGGAAGAGATAGGAACCAGATAGACCACATCATGATAAATGGCACCTGGAGACACTCATTACTTGATGTCAAGGTTAAAAGGGGAGCCGATGTAGGTAGTGATCACCACCTGGTCCTGGCTATGCTTAAAGTAAAGCTGAGAAAACATGGGATCAAGAAAATAGGTAGAAAACATTTTGATGTTGGGAAATTACAGGACCCGAAGGTGAAAGGCTCCTTTGTACTACATCTCAGGAACAAGTTTCAGGTATTAGCAGATATGGAAGATCATACAGAGCCAACTGCAAATGATATCAGTACTAAGTGGGAACAAACCAAAACAATTTATGTAAAGGCCAGTGAATCCTACCTGGGGTACAAGCAGAAGAAAAAGAAAGAATGGATAACTGAAGACACATGGCAAACCATAGAAAGGAGGAGAACATTAAAGAAGCAAATAAATGAGACAAAGTCAGAACGGCTGAAAGAAAAATACAAGAAACAATACCAAAAGACAAACAGTGAAGTTCAAAGGAAAACTAGAGCTGACAAACGAGCATAGCTGGAAGATCTTGCTACTCAAGCAGAAGAGGCAGCCAGGAAAGGGAAACAAGGGAAGATCTACAAGATCACCAAAATAGTCTGTGGCAAACACCGTCAGACTACTGAGACGCCAATAGTAGACAAACAGGGCCAACTACTAACAACTGAGGCAGAACAAGAAGCTCGCTGGGCGGAACATTTTAAAGAAGTATTGAATAGGCCACCACCCACAACAGAAGCTGATATCCAGCAAGAAATCAGTGAATTAGACATTAGTTGTGAACCACCAGGTAAAGAAGAAATTGTTGCAGCTATTAAATCTCTTAAAAACGGAAAAGCCCCGGGTCAAGATAACCTGAATGCAGAGTTATTCAAGGCAGACCCAGAGCTTGCTGCTAAAGTGCTTCATCCACTATTCACTGCTATCTGGAAGAAGAAGAAAATACCGGATGACTGGTCAGAAGGCACAATCATTAGGATACCAAAGAAAGGCAACCTAAGAGACTGTAATAATTGGCGTGGAATTACTCTTTTATCAATACTAAGCAAGATTATGGCAAAAATTATCGTACAGCGTATCTCAGATATAGTAGATGAGCAGCTTAGGAATGAACAGGCAGGATTCCGTAGAGGAAGGGGATGCACTGACCAGATATTTGCTCTTCATAACATTATAGAACAATGCACTGAATGGCAGAGGCAGATGTATATTAACTTCGTCGATTTTGAGAAGGCGTTCGACAGCCTCCATCGAGACAGCCTGTGGGGAATCTTAAGAATGTATGGGATCCCACAGCAAATAGTAGACCTCATTAAGGCGTTTTATGCCAATTTCACATGTAGAGTGGGAAACAGTAATCTGGCCTTCCAGGTAAAGACAGGAGTCAGACAAGGTTGTGTGATGTCAGCGACGCTTTTCAACATTGCTATCGACTGGGTAATGCGTCGGACAACAGAAGATCAAGCAAGAGGTATAAGATGGACTTTCTTCTCAACATTGGAAGACCTGGACTTTGCTGATGACTTAGCTCTGGTCTCCCACACTCACAAACACATGCAAGAGAAAACATCCCGTCTCTGTTACTATGCCCAACAAATCGGTCTTAAAATAAACCAGAAGAAAACCGAAGTTATGACCTTGAACATTCCAAACCCCCTATCAATTCAAGTGAATGGAAAAGATCTAACAACAGAGGAGTTCACATATCTTGGAAGCGTAGTTAGACATGATGGGGGAGCACACAATGATATCAAGAACCGGATGAACAAGGCTAGGTATGCATTTAGTAACATTGTATGGAGGTCTCAACAATATAGTATCAAGACCAAACTCAAGTTATATGAAAGCTGTATCCTGTCTACCCTCTTATATGGATCAGAATGTTGGAGAATGACAGCAGGTGCCATCAACAAGCTTTCAGTCTTCCACATAAAAAAATCTAAAAAGAATTTGTAGGATTTTTTTGCCCAACAAAATATCCAATCAAGACCTACTTGATAGATGTCATCAAGATAGCATGGATAATATCATTGCAAAACGGCGCTGGAACTGGATTGTTCATGTATTGAGAAAAGAGTCAAACAGCATCCCCAAAGTAGCCCTGCACTGGACACCAGAAGGAAAAAGAAAGAGAGGACGACCCAGAACCACATGGCGTCGAACTGTAGAGCAAGAAATGAAAGATATGAATCTGACCTGGGGAAGTGTCCAGAAAACAGCCAAAAACAGACAGGAGTGGAAGACCTTCGTTGCCGTCCTACATGCCAGGAGGCATGACGGGCAGTAAGTAAGTATATAAATTTGGTTAACAATTTCATCATAAAATTTTATTCCCCCCTTGAAAAGTGTGTGTGTGTGTGTGGGGGGGGGGGGGGGGGGGTGTATACCACCATCCCTCGGGATGTACTCCCGTGCTCATTTTGCACAAAATTCCCTTTTATATTGTGACTTTTTTTTCTACGAAGTCTTTACTGCTTTACTTGATATAGCTTTATTTTTCAAAGGTCAAAAGACATTATTTTTTTGCTGATTCCTCATGATGATAAGTTTTACATTTACTTATTTGAAAACTACTTGATTCTTTTCCTCAGATATGGACATAGTGAGACAATGGGCTCGACTGCGATGGGGTTTGATGCCAGAACATTATACTGGAGACAGTTCTACAGAGCAGTTCTACATGGACAAAGGAGTCAAGAAAGTAACAAGATGCTCTGAAGCGATCAAAGGTAAATTTATCTATCCAGATAACAGCGGCAGATGCGATGAAGACCCGTTTGGCAATTACCCCGCTCAGTGCATCTATCAACCAGAATGCACTGGATCAACGTGTGCATCGCTAATGTTTGGCTCACATTGCGACCGAATGGTAAGAATATTCATTGACGAAGTGATCAATCATTAATCGGAACGGTTTCTTTTTTAAATAAAATGTTTATTTATGATTTATTTGTTTATTTATTTATTATGTTTTACTTAAAAACAGGGTAGTCTTTTCAGAGCCTAAAGGCCTGTTTTAAAAAAGAGCCCTGTGTACATACAAAGAAAGAAATTGAACAATGCTAAAATGCGAACATAGAAATGTGTAGATATTAAATAAAATAAGTACAAGTACTCCATATTACAGTAACAAAATTTGTTTTTATAACTTATGATAACATGAAGCTGAATGTATACAATAGTAACTAGAAATTCAATTCGTCACTGAAGACGAATTAGGTGGTCTGTCTTTCACTGTGGCAAAGTGCTTTGTCAGGTGTGATAATATTTCTGCAAGATTATAATCATAATGTTGACGACAATGATGATAAGATATGGTCATATAAGTGATGACAATGACGATAATGATATATTGATAATGATGATCATAATGACAATAATGATGACAATAACCACGATAACCTAAGTGGCATAGCGCCCCTACAGGTTCAGTTTTATGGGCGATTTTTCGAAAAGTGCTTGAAATGGCATGAAACGTTTGCAAAATGAATTTGGGACGATTTGGATCATTTCTAAATTTTGCGCGCGTACGGACGCGCGGACGTACGCGTACGCGCGCGTTTAACGAATTGACTTTGACTGAAATGACAGTGACCTTAACCATGCCAAATATGAAAGAGAAATGACATTTCATTATGAAGATATAACCATACATTGATTTTCACAAAATGGCGCCTGGATGACGTCACCATAACCTGATGACCTTGAAAAAGATGTGGGAACTTGACCTTATTAGGACTGATGACTGACGAAAATATGAACAAAATTGACTGAGCCGATTTGGAGAAATCGGGATAACGAACTGGACGATTTGATATTGCAGGACATGTGGAAGATTATCCCCTTAGCTTTAATACACGACAGGGAATGAGATTCTACACAAACTACTGCACACTACTTTCAATAGACATAACACGCAAAATTAGGCAGTTTTTTACATTGTTTGTGATGGTATATGTTATAATAGTCGAAGAAGATGGTAGAATGAAAGGCAAAAAAAAAAAAAAAAAAAAAAAAAAAAAAATGGACCCACCGGGAGTCGAACCTGGGTCGCCGGAATGGGAGGCGCGTGCTTTACCAATGGACCAAAATATTTCCAATAGAGATAACACGTAGACGAAAAACGGGATTCTCAAATGACATTTTGTAGTTAAAAAAAGGGCATGATCCCGACATCTGATCAAAAATTGGAGGGCACATTTGTAAAAGCTTATAGTCTCAGCTATAACATACCAAAATTTGGGAGAAAATCGAGCAGAAATAACAGAGATACTGCTCAAAGAAGACGGGAATGTAGAATCAAGATTTGAGAAAAAGTCATGTCCCATAGAGAATGCACGCAAAATGAGAAAAATTGACATACCTCCTTTAATCGCAAAAATACGCCATGATGCCTTTGTCAAAATGAAAAATCGTGGTGACTGATCTTGTAGAGAATTGTCTCAGCTACAACATATCAAAATTTGGAAGAAAATCGACAAACTATTACTGAAATATTGTCAAATGAATACAAAAAATATGACGTCATTTTTTCAAAATTGAATTTTTGCGTTCATAGGCAAATATGATGACGTCACAAAATCCGATCGGCCAAAATTTTGCATGAATCAAAATTTACAACTCATAGGCTTTCAGAATATGTAATAAAATTTGGGGGTACCGGTTCATTCTGACGAGCTATGGCGGATTCTAGATAGGCATGTTTTTACCACTTTTTACATTATATTGCCCATTGACGCGCGCACGAATTTGAAAGTTTGACGCGCGCGTGTGGCAATACAGAAGGTCGAGAATGACTGTAAATAGTTGGAAATTGTCAAGAATAGTGTCATGAATACAAACCATGCAAAAAAAACCGGAGTTTTTACGTTCTATACGCGCTGCGTACGCGCATAACGCGCGCGCGGACGCGCACGGACGGAAAATTTTGAAATGCTTAAAATGTCCTGAACCGTACTCTCCTTTGATTAAAAAGTGATTTTGAGCAATTCTAAATTTTGACGCGCGCGTACGTGCGCGTCATGATGCACGCGCGGATTTTGATGACATTTTATGTTGACCCTTGACCTGAAGTTCATGTGTATCAAAAATGGTTCATTTTTGATGACTCGTTATGAAGATATGATCGATAATTTGATTTCACAAAATGGCGCCTGGATGACGTCACGATGACCTGATGACCTTGAAAAAGATGCCCGAGCTTGATCATATAAGACCTGATATCTGACGAAAATTTGAAAAAAATTGACTGAGCACATTTTGTGGAATCATGGTAACAAGAAAGTGGTGGAAAAATAAAAGACAAATAAATAAAAATAAAGAAAATTCTGACGAAATTAAAAGGTGATCTGTCTACGACAGACCACCTAATTAGTACAAGAAAAATAGAACAAAGAAACAAAAACAAAACAAAAAGAAACATTTATAGTATGTTATACCAGTGTATGATAACGAACGGATTTGTTTTTTGAAGCTTCGAAGCTAGGTAACAGTTTTAATTTGCGTAGGCAATTCTTAGTAGATAGAGGGAGTTGTGTAAGAAAATCGATAATTTTTTTTAATTCAGTGCCTGGTTTCGGAATAAAAAGAGGATTTAGAAATGGCGCAGTCACATATTGACGATTTAGCCAGCGTATGCCCGACGTATCAAAATTTATCTAAAACGCTGGCATACGCTGAACTATCGATGTTTTTTTTTTTTTTTTTCAATTTTGGGCGTATACATAACGTATTAGTAACTTATATAGAACGTTTCGATAACTTATACTAACGAATGCGTAGCGTGTTGCCGGCGTTCACAACTTACGCCCAACGATAGTCTAACTTATGCATAGCGTTGGCGATTGGCGACCGTTGGCGATTTAGCCAGCGTATGCCGACGTATGAAAAATTTGGCGAATACACTGGGCGTACGTCGAATAAGTTATGGGTAAGTTATGGTATGCGTCGTAGTAAGGCGAGGTCGTTTGCCAGCGTATGGTTCATACGCCTCGCATACGCGGGCCATAAGTTTTAGGTAAGTTATGCCATCGTTGACACACGTTACTTGTAAGTTACTCATAAGTCGAAATACGTCGAGATAATGTCTAGCGTACCCAAAACTTATGAGTAACGTGCTTTGAACCTATGTGTAACTATATCGAACTTATCTCCAACGCATATTGACGTATATAGACTTATTTGACGTATTCCGGACGACCACTAAATATGGTTGTGTCACACCTTGGCGTTTTAGCCAGCGTATGCCCGACGTATGAGGAATTTGGCGAATACGCTGGCGTACGTCGAATACGTTACGGGTAAGTTTTGCATACGTTAAGAGCACGCTAAAACACGCTGGTATACGTCGTCATACGGCGAGGTCGTCGAAAAATTTTGTGCAAGCACAAAATTTTTCGACGTATGCCAGCGTATGGCTCATACGTCCCGCATACGCGGGCCATAAGTTGTAGGTAAGTTACGCGATCGTTGACACACGTTCACACACGTTACTCATAAGTTACTCATAAGTCGAAATACGTCGAGATATAGTCTAGCGTACCCCAAAACTTACTTCTAACCTATGAGTAACGTGCTTTGAACGTATGTGTAACTTAACTCCAACGTATATTGACGTATGAAGACGTATTTGACGTGCTCCGGACGATCACAAAACTTACTGAACGTGTTTCTAACTTACAGCTACCGTATAATGGCGTATTGACAACGTTTAGAGGAATTGGTATATAAAAATGGGGTTCACAGGAGGAACCCATCAGAACTTATGAAGACTCCATGGTGAACAGATGCCCATGCCATTCGAGAGATGGAGGATCCGGAAAGACTGAGACGAGAATACCTACTAGCTGTCCTCCAATATCAGCATGACCTCATCGACTTGACAATGTACCAGTTGCGTGCCAATAGAGCCAGGAGAAGAAGAGGTGAACGGAGGAGAAGGAAGTGGATTAGACCATGGATTGGGAGGCGACGGCAGTTTGGCATGTATGACCAGCTTCTGGTGGAACTTCGTAACGAGGACCATGCATCCTTCACCAACTTCATGCGTATGCAACCAGCAATGTTCGATGAGCTGCTGGCCAGAGTGGGTCCAAGGATAACCAAGGAGTACACCTTCTACAGGGATCCGCTTGAGCCTGGCATGAAGCTGGCCCTGACTTTGCGTCACCTTGCCTCAGGGAACAAGTATGCCTCGATGAAGTTCGGATGGAGGGTCCCTCACAACACCCAATCCCTAGTGGTCAGAGAAGTCTGTCAAGCCATTATTGATGAATACGTGGATGAGGTGCTGGTTTGCCCAAGTACTCCTGATGGTTGGCGCGCCATAGCTGACAAGTTCTTCCAAAGATGGAACTTTCCCCATACATGTGGGGCACTTGATGGGAAGCACGTGGCCTGCCGCTGTCCTCCAAAGAGTGGGTCCCAATACTTCAACTACAAAGGATTCTACTCCATTGTTCTGCTGGCGCTTGTAGATGCTGACTGTAAATTTATTTGGGCAGATGTCGGTGGTACTGGATCAGCATCAGAAAAAAAAATATGATTTTACCTTAAATTTCATGTGTAGGCCCTACAATATCATCATATTACTTTTCATTGTACAGCGTCTAAGGATACGTTTTTATCATAGGTGCGCTTTATAAGTAAAAAAAAAAATAATATTCACTTTCAAATTCCAGGTACCCAGGACTACAGAACCATCAGCTTGACCGAGAAGAGAATGAGAATCGCGACATTGTTCCAGGAGCATGGCGAGAGGGACGTCACTTGGAGGATACACAGACAGCTAGTGGCCCCAACACTGCCTCCAAGGACGGAAAGAAACAGAGAAATCTCCTCACGCACTGGGTTAACTCCCCAGCTGGTGCAGTTCCGTGGCAAAATAAGATGATCTAGATGATATTTGTATTACTGCTTTGTTCATCCAATAAATGACCAAAGAGGCAATAAGATTCCTCTTAAAATGAACATCGTAGAAGAAGTTATTTAATTACATGTACAATTTGTAAATATTCAACAATTATAATTTTCTTGTTAAGTTTTTAATACGTTTCTGTTGACTGTATGCGAGATTCGGGAGAGTCGAACCCACTTGTTATATATATTTGGCCGTTGTGGGATGTAAACTTTGTAGCTCCATTGTTATAATGCAGTGAGGGTTTTGATATTTACGTTGGTTGTATTTAAAAGTAATAATCGGTTTTTAAAAAGATGTTAATCCATGGAAGAGTTGGGCCATCTTGTAAATGGCATAGGGGAAAATCATGTTTCGTTTTTGGATGGGTCTGCATGGTCTAGTGTCATGTGCTGGTATATATGATTGTGGTTAATGGAAATATAATGACATTTATCTATTATATGCATGGTGAACTGTGAAATTCAGATACCAAATGGATCGTTTTCAAGGTTGTAGACGCATCTTCGATGCATCTTTGCTGACTCAATGATAGCTGGGGAATTGATAACAGAAACTACCAATCAAAGAACATATTCATCAACAAAGTCACTCCTTTGAGTAATCATTCTCAATTAAAAGTTATGACTTTATACGCGATAGCCAGTGAGTGGCATTTGACAATTGCTCAACATGAGGAAGTGCAACTTAAATAAAAGAGAAAACAATAATAATGCAGTAATAAAACTATGTTTAGTGGTCTAAACAAGAAGGTCATGTTACTTTATTAAGACTTAAAACCCATGATGACATTTTATAGACATGTAGAGATGCATTACTAGTTGCACTCAATGGTAAACAAATATGTTTGAACAATGATCTTATGCACTCTTATTGTCTAAATAAATAAACGTTTTACTTTGGATATACTAAGGAACAGTTGTTTTGTTTTGTTTTAATTTATAAGCAGGATAATGGCCACACTTATCAAATAATAGCTAATAAAGATAGACACAAAATATATATTAGCAAATTAGTTTTCATTCACATACAAAGAATAAAGGCATAAGAGATAAGGACATAATTAACTTAGCACTGTTGATTATTGTTTATAAATTAAATATTCAAAATAACATCAAGAGTTAAAACAATTTTTATTCAGTGCTCATCTGAAAAATAATGGTAAATGATAAAAATGGTCATACATGTATATACAGAATGGCACGAAAATGGCCAAAACAGTGTCTCTGCTAATCCTGAGAAGCTGAGAAGCAGACAACTATCACAGTGAAAACAATTTTAAATAATGTAGTAATAAAACCATGTTTGGTGTTCTAAACTAGAATGTCATGTTACTTTATTATAACTTAAGACACATGATGACATTTTATAGACATGTAGAAAAGCATTACTAGTCATTAAATCATTCAGTCGTAAACAAACACGTTTGAACAATGGTGTTATAAATTCTTATTATCTAAATGAATAAACATGTCACTTTGCTTGTATATGAAAATAACCAGTTGTTTTGTTAAACATGAAGAGTTTACGCAACTTTTATTCAGTACTCATCTGAAAAAATAATCGTACATGATAACAATGGACAAATATGTATATACAATATGGCACGAAAATGATCAAAACATTGTCTCTTCTAATCCTGACAAGCACACAAGAAAAGTGTCATTGTCACTGCAGCTAGTTCTTCTTTGGTGGTGGAGGTGTCTTCATCTCCACCAGACGGGCTGTATGTAGCACCAAGACCACTGGACAGGTTGAGGATTCCCGAGAGTCCAGAGATGTTAACACAGACTCTCACTGCTAGTGTCAAGGGCTCCGGAGCTCAGTACCTGGCCAGCGGATACAGAGGCGGAGCTTGGCTGCTGAGGAGGAGGCTGGAACCCATGCTGAGAGGGAGGAGGCATCATTCGCTGGTACTGAGGCTGCTGCTCTTGGTACTGTGGCTGCAGTGGCTGCTGCATGTACTGGTCTACATAGTCAGCTGTCTGTGAACCCCAGACTGACTGAGCCGGTGCCTTGTGTCTCCACATGTGGGGAGGTGGCTGGTACATCTCCGACGCCGTGGGGGTGTAGGTAGCTGGTGCTGAATTGGGTCGCACGGAAGCAGGAACAGAAGAGGTGGGGACTCTGGGAGGTTCTTCCTCATCACTCTCCTCGTCCATCAGCTCACTGAGGATGGTGTTGATGCTTGACCGTGCCTTCCGGAACTTGCGCTTGGACATGCTGACCAGGCTGTCGCGCACGTAGTTGGCGAAGGCTGCAGTGGCTGTAATGGGCTGAGGCTGTGCGAGACCTTTGAGGAGCTCCCCCGACTCGTGAACCCTCTTCTGGAGTGACTGTAGCATCTGGTCATCTTCCTGGCAACGCTTGCCCTTGCGCTGTGAGGATGAGAAGGGGACAGTGCAGGGCGTGCTTTCATCATCAACCACGATGTCTGCACAGGCAGCCTCGGCAGCCTCGAGGTCCCCGCTGTGTGCTGCAATGGCTGCCTTCACCTGCAAATATGATTAATAAAATACAAGGCATAAATTCAAGGCATATTTGATGATTTGTAATCACAATGAAACTAATATAAATAAATATCAATATTTGTTTATACTTACACTGTTGACTGGCTCAGCATTATGTCGGACCACAGGCTTGAGGAAGCCGAAGTTTGTCTTCACCCACTGCTCCCTCTCTGTCAGTTCCGGGGCGCCGTCACCGCTCTTCTTTTTGTCGAGACGGGTGTGGGTGTCTCGCAGGGACTTGAACCACCCTTGAAGGTGCTCAACAGTCTTCCCCATGCCCTTGGCTTGATCCTCCCAGAGCTTTGCCTTCTTGTCCACCCTGTTGTAGTCAGTCTTCTTGATGTCCCAGATCATGGCGTTTTCTCGAAGGAATTCGCACATGAGCTGCTCCTCTTGGACATCAAGACAAAACTGTGTCTTCTTGGCCCTCTTCTTCTTGGTACAGGTTGACTGAGATGAGTTGGAGGTCACGGAGGCAGCTACTGATGCCACTGACGATTCCCGAGAAGCGTTGGAACCTGCATCATCTCCATCAGAGGGTGAGCGTGAGGGTGAGGGTGAGGATGTGAGTGATGGTGAGGGATCCTCCTTGCGTTCACGTCCACGCCCCCGCCCACGGCCAGGGGACTTCTTGGCAGCGTTCTTCGAAGTTTTCTTCGGCATGGCGGTGGTGTTGATACGGTGATGTATAGTGCGGTTATGATTTGAATAGTCGAGCGGCAGCCTTTTTATAGGCTACGACCCGTGATCGTCAGCGATACGCTGCCGCGCGCTATGCGTAAGTTAGGCTATCGTTGGGCATAAGTTGTGTACGCCGGCAATACGCTAAGCATTCGTTTGAATACGTTACTTATAAGTTAACGAAGCGTTCTATGTAAGTTACTAATACGTTATGTATACGTCCAAATCGTTATGAATACGCTAAGTATACGCCCAGAGTTGAAAAAAAAAATCAAAGTTCAGCGTATGCCGACGTTTTAGAGAAATTTTGATACGTCGGGCATACGCTGGCTAAAACGCCAAGGTGTGACACCACATATTACTGAATGTGTTTCTAACTTACAGCTACCGTATAATGGCGAAGTTTTCTTCGGCATGACGGTGATGTTGATTCTGCAATGTCTAGTGCGGTTATGATTTGAATCGTTGTTGTTGTTGCTGATTTGTGTTAAAGGCAATCAATCAATTTTGACTATTATCACCAACAATATTTTTTCGCTATTTTTCTTTCACAGCTTACTTTAATCATATAAAATTATTCAATTTAATGCTCTCAAATCGTCGAGCGGCAGACTTTTATAGGCTACGACACGTGATCGTCGGCGATACGCTGCCGCGCTCTATGCATAAGTTAGACTATCGCTGGGCGTAAGTTGTGAACGTCGGCAACACGCTAAGCATTCGTTGGTATAAATTATCTGTAAGTTATCGTGACGTTCTATATAAGTTACTAACACGTTATGTATACGCCCAACTCGTTATGAACACGCTATGTATACGCCCAAAATTGAAAAAAAATCTTCGTCCGGAACACGTCAAATACGTACATACGTCAATATGAGTTTGAGATACGTTCGATATAAGTTACACATAGGTTCAAAGCACGTTACTCATAAGTTTTGGGTACGCTAGACATTATCTCGACGTATTTCGACTTATGAGTAACCTACAAGTAACGTATGTGAACGTGCGTGAACGATCACATAACTTACCTACAACTTATGGCCCGCGTATGGGGGACGTATGAGCCACACGCTGGCATACGTCGAAAATTTTTGTTTATGCAAAAAATTTTGCCACGACCTCGCCGAACTACGACGTATACCAGCGTGCTCTTTACTTATACAAAACTTATCCATAACTTATTCGACGTACGCCAGCGTATTCGCCAAATTTTTCATACGTCGGCATACGCTGGCTAAAACGCCAAGGTGTGACAGCTACATAGCTGCATAAGGCGGCAAAGCTTGAAAATTGTGCACTTTTGTCTAAAAGCCCACATTTGGCACATGTGTTAAGAATTCCATTCTGAACAATATTTGATATGGAAGAACTTTCCAAAACGCAATTTTGAGGGAATTTTGGGCTAAATTGTAATGGAATTCCTGTACAGTTAAAAAAAAACAATAAAGCGTCTGTAAAAATGTATCGGACCCTACCAGATGGGAGTCTGTACCACAGCCCCGATCAATTCATTGTGAAATTCGGTACTTCCAGATACGGCCGTGAGGTTCTAGTATTTTTAGGATGAATCCTTAATGGACGAGAAATTTTACAGAGATATAGACCCCATTCACACTCCCTGTTAGACCGCTCCTGGAGCACTCCAGAAGAACGCTTCCTGGACCACTTTAGCATTCACACTCACCTCAGAACCGCTCCTGAGGAACGGGTCTTAGTTAGACCGCTCTAACGAAGTG
Source organism: Heliocidaris tuberculata (assembly GCA_025618425.1). Lineage (NCBI taxonomy): Eukaryota > Metazoa > Echinodermata > Echinoidea > Camarodonta > Echinometridae > Heliocidaris > Heliocidaris tuberculata. Next base: position 24,317,904 of record CM046839.1, read on the forward strand.
AGTGTGAAAGGGGTTATAGACGAAGTGCGCTTATTGACTTGCTGCTAGGCCTACGTTATTTAGAGTTGACAATCATTTCTGAAATGATTCGTCTAAAAAAGCCTGGAATTTGGGTTGGAAATGTCGTAAAACTAATAAGAACAAAATTAGGATATGGTGCTGGAACAGTTTTGTGCAAATTTTAGTCCAATGTTTCTATACAGCAAGTAAATTATCATCAAAATACGATCATTTAAGGGACTGCAGAATTGTCTTATTATCGGAGGGAAGGTTTCCACTTTTAGGCTTACCTAAACCAGAGCCCTTCACAATAGTCAATAGGTTCAAACATCAGTGTTGGGTACCTCGAGATCAATCTTGATCTCGAGACCAGTCTCGAGATCGGCATCATTAACCTCGATCTTGTTCTTGATCTCGAAGGTGTTGATCTTGATCTTGATCTTGATCTCGAAGCTTCTGTTCTCGGAATTTTCGCTCGAGATCGTTCGAGATCAACATTGTTATTACGTAAATCATCAAACGAAAAAGCTTTTAAAATCGTTCACCAATCGGCGAAAACACGATTCAGTGTTGGGTACCTCGATCTTGATCTTGATCTCGGACATATCTGATCTTGATCTCAGATGTTCTATCTCTCTCTCTCTCTCTCTCTCTCTTCCTGAGTGTGCTTATGCATATCTTGACAATTCATATTCGTTGGTCTCCACTCCAAAATATCCAGACAACCTTCCCTTATCCCGAATTCTACCTACATTTCCCAAATTGGACTGGTTGCTATTACCCATTGACACCTGAAGTCAATCACAATCTATCAGTCAATCAATCAGTACCGTAAATTAGACAATCAACATTCAGCTATCATTCACTTAATCAACAATGTATCAGTCAATCAATCGGTCAATCAATTAATCAATCAAGCATTCAATCACCATTCAGCTATTTCAATCAATTAATTATTCAATAAATCAATCATAAATAATCAATAACTCAGTCAATTAATCAATCAACCAACCCACCAGCCATTTTAGCAGTTGAGTTTCACACAATTAATAATACCCAGGTGGGGATTATGTAAATTGAATATTCAAATACGGTTTGTTGAAAAAAGGAATGTCACAGATGAATCCTTAATGGACGAGAAGTTTTACAGAGATATAGACCCCATTCACACTCCCTGTTAGACCGCTCCTGGAGCACTCCAGAAGAACGCTTCCTGGACCACTTTTGCATTCACACTCACCTCAGAACCGCTCCTGAGGAACCATGTACCATCACCCCATCCTGATTCCCATGAACACACCACTGAGTCTACCAGGGAAAGTTAAAATGTTACAATAATAAATGCAATTCCTGTTCACTCACGCATGAAATTTTGATTTAATAAACCATAAAATTCACTCAGCAAATCCAAACTGATCGCAATTGATCATGAATTTATCATATCACCCTCAATTTTGTAAGCTCCAAAGGACTCACCTCTCACAAATTGGAAGGCTAATTCCTGCGCAACCTAATTTTCATACCCTTTACAAAAGTGAGCAGTGCTCACCCAAGTATGAATTATTTTCGGACTTTTTGGTGTCATATGAAAGTTGAGTCCATGAGCTATCCATACATATAAACCTTTCCCCCCAGAATCATATCTTTTTTAATTGGCAGCCATTTCAAAAGTGTAAAAAAAATTTTGAGACGCACGGTAGACACAACAGTGTCTTACGTTTTATTGTAAATGAGTTGAAAAGGAAAGCGGGGAAAAAAAAATGAAATTCCTCTCACAATCTTTGCAGATGTGGAGGAACAATCCCTCCTAACATCATGCCTACTACTGAAAAACCGGACGTAGTATTATACTTCAAGGAAGGGGATACACCGAATGTGATCTTGATAGAACTTACCGTTCCTTTCGAACCCAATATTCTGAAAGCTAGAGAGAGAAAGTTACAGCGTTATGCACAATTGAACGAAGATATTAGGTCAAGTAATTGCGAATCACATCTTATCTGTTTCGAAGTAGGAAGCAGAGGTGTTGTAACAAAGGGGGAAAAAAAAAAACAGATCCAGAAAATCTTCCGTCATGTAAATACTAGAGTTTGTAAGGACATAATTCGCATGATCAGTAAATTGGCTCTTGTAGGATCTTATGTCATTTACAATGCTAGGGCAGAACCGCAGTGGACCGATATGACGCTCCTGGATTAATGATTTGTGTAAAGGCTTCTCTTCCTCCCCTTAATAAAGCCTTCCTTCCCTTATAGCCTTCCTTTCCTTTTATTTTTTCTCCTCTTCTCTTTCTTTTCTGTCTCTGTCTCTGTTATACCCCCGCCAAACGAAGTTTGAAAGGGGTATATAGGAATCAGCGTGTGGTCGGGCGGGTGGTCGGTCCGTTGCAAATCTTGCGCATCGAACTACTTCCTCATTTTTCGAGCAATGCTCATGAAATTCGCCACACACATCGGTCTTGGGATGGAGATGTGCAAGACATATTTTTTGAATGTGTTTCGAATCTGTTGGAACCTGCGTTGCCGTGGTAACAGCATATTATGTCAATAAATCAGGTTGAAATCTTGCGCATCGAACTACATATTGTTTCAATGTGTGGCAAATGCGTTACCATGGTAACAACATATGGCAATAAAGCATGAAAATATTGCACATCAAAACACTTCCTTATTTTTCGAGCAATGCTCGGGAAATTTGGCACACACATTGCGGCGGGGGTATCAATCACCTTTAGTGATATTCTAGTTTCCTCAGTAATTTGACTCATATACAGAATGATCAATAATTACATTACTTTGACATCACCTTTGTCATATTTTTATCAGTATTGAAGTAGATAATTGATAAGAAGCTTTGTATGTACGTGAAGTATATACGGAATGTATTATATTGTGGCTCATGAAAACTTCTTTGCATTCAATTTTCCTTTTTCCTTTTTCCCTTTTCTTTTACTTCTTACAAGTCCTCTCACTTTTCTCTTTTCATTTCACTTTCTTTCCTCAGTTCCTCAGTTCCATATATATATATATATGTGTGTGTGTGTACAATTCAATGTCTTATTCAGTTAATTACCATTTTTCATTTAAGATTAAAACGTCAAACCATAAAATTCAAACGTACAGCATATTAGCAGAGAACTGAACCGATGGTATAATAGTTTTAATATCAATTGAATACACCCTCAATGTGCTTTCAGTGGGAAAAAATTTTTATGTATATTTATGTATATTTTATGTCTAAATTTGTTATATTTTGTAATATGTCTTTCATTCATATGTTATACAGTTCTGTACATTGTTTAAAAAAAAACAAAAAAAAAACAAGTAAGCTGGACTTTATGTATTTCCCTTTGTTTTATGAATATGAATAAAAGTGATGTTAAAAAAAAAAAATCAGCTTCGTATTCCTCATCAGAGGCCCCTTTCTCTTTCTCGTACTCGTTTTCCAAATATTATCATTGAATTGAATTGAATTGATAATGGTTTATTTAAATCAGCACATGGCAGCCCAAAGGCTGAATTGAGTGTGATGTACAATAAAAACACATATAGATATTTATACAAGATTCGAAAAACATTAAAACATTAAAAATTCACATATATACAATATTTTAAAAACATATGGAGATAGCATATAAAACATAGAGACATAATATGTCATTGCACCATTACTGTCTTGTATTTTTAATTTGTTATCACTATTATTAATATTTATTATCACTACTATTATTATCATTATCATTTATTGATATTATTATTATTATTATCATCATCGTTATTATTGACATTATTATTAATATTATTTTTATTATATTATTATTATTATCATAATTATTATTTTTACTAATATTACTGTTATCATAATTGTTATTAATGGCAATAACAATATCATTGCTACTGTTAATGTCAGTATTATTAATTATTATAAAAGTGATCATGAAGACTATTATAATTATTACTATTATTGCTATTATTATTATTTTTACATCATCACCATTGTTTTAATTATTATTATTATTATTATTATTATTATTATTATTACTATTATTATTATTATTGTTATTATTAGTAGTATTATTATTATTGATACAAATGTTATTACCATCATTAACATTAATTTTGTTACTTTTATATTTATTATTATTATATTTTATATTATTATTGATGTTATTGCTGTTATTATCATTATGAAAGAGAGTTACCAGGCATCAGAAATACAGTTTAGGAGGTATGACAAAAAAGTGAAGAGAATAAAAATATGACAATGAAAGTAATTGAAATAAATTAAGACTATACCTAAAATCCCGTTCTATTCAAAGTACATAGTAATGTATGACTTTGGTGATATGAGTATTTTTGTTGTTCCATTTGCAGATTTCATTTAGTACATAATCACAAAAAAATTTAAGTTAACGTGATTATAGATGATGAATAAAAAGAGAAATCAACACGGCTACATTTACCTGTTGTAAACAATAACTGAGAAAAGAGACTGGGTGTTATGAGAGTAACAATGGAAAATAAGATAATAAAATCAGGTACTAAAAGGTTGTCTTAATACATAAAAGATATCCCAATTGATGTCATAGTAGAGGAGGGAGCATATTTATGGAACAATATTGCACTATGAAAATTACAGGAAAAAAAAGTAACAAAGTATCCTACTTTAATCTTAATCAGGGGATAAAATGATGAGAATACTCTGTAAGAAAAATATTGTTTGCAATATTGAAGGCATACACAATTCACTGGCCACTGTACATAAATCACTGATTATTTAACAGTCGCACGAGGTAAGGCAGTGGGCTGTTTTTATGCCTTTCCGTTCTACATTTTACTTCTCTCAGCTTATGGCTATTTCTCAGATTTGGGCCTTGGTTTAGTTTTCGTGATGATGGCAGCCAGTTGTGAAATCTGGAGTTAGGCACAGCAATACCCTTAGCAAATTTAAGACAAAGTGTCACACGACGCTCACGAAGAGATTGGAGGTTGCAACATTTCAGGGCATCTGCATAGGAAGAGTAAGACGAGCCAAGCATGAGGCGGCAAGCTCTTTTTTGGATCTTCTCAAGCTGCTCGCTCTGACCTTTCGTTAGTCCAGAGCTCCAGACCGGAACACAGTATTCAAGGACTGGCCTCACATAAGTAGAGTAAACAACAATCAGGTCCTTGAGTGGTAAATTAAAACCCCTTAAGATCCTGAGCATGTGAAGCCTCATGTTAGCTTGCCTTAGCATGTTTTGAACCTGTGTGGACCACTTGAGATCACTTTGGATCATTACACCAAGTATGAAGTCATTTATGAAGTCATGACGGTTCTTCTTTTCCCTGTCTGTTAAAATAATCCGTTTTTTGTTTCATAATTCATATTCTTCCCTTTCTTCTCTTGCATCATAATACTGTCATGACTATAGGCCCCTATTTTATCTCATGAACCACAAACAATTGCTTTTTTATGTGGAAGGTTTGGAATATAATATCATAGTCCTTATAAAACCTCTTCACGTCTTAAAATGACTTGCTCTTATAAACATCAACGATTTACGCGAATCATTCTGAAGACCTATCATAGCCTTTCTGTCTTTCTGTACCCAGACCTAGTACTCCACATACCCTATGTACAATTCGACCAAAATAGACACACAAGTCTTGTTGTGTAAGGTTACCACCTTTGCGCTGACACAGTGATATTCGGAGCTGTATGGCGCAGTCACATATTGACGATTTAGGCAGCGTATGCCCGACTTATTAAAATTTCTCTAAAACGCTGGCATACGCTGAAGGGCCATTCTTAGTCACGTGTGTGACAAAAAACAGGGAATTGGGCTATTGTGAGCCCTATAATTTTAATAACCTTCCAAGTGTGTTGGTTTTCCTGTATATACAGCAAATACAGACATAGGTACATGGATTAAATAACAGAAAAAGGAATAATAGAAAAAGGTCAGTGATGATACCTGTTCTACGTCAGGGGTCAAAAAGTTCAGGTCACGTGTGTGACCTCGCTCAGAAGCAGGTTTTTAAAACTTACATGTCATCTTTAAATCTCTCTGAATTTTCAAAAGCTTCAATGTTCATATTTATGGTAGATATATTTCATGGTAGGCTTACTATTTCTTAGAAAATAGCATTAATTCGGTTGAAAGTTGCATAAGGTTTTTGTTATGTAATATTTTGTATCATTATGCATACTCACGTGTGTGACATGCCATAGGTAATGTGTAAAGATTTGGTGAACTATTGAAAATCATAATATTTAGTATTTTGAATTCATTTTATAATAACTCTATATGAATTATCATTAATACGTTAGAAAGTGATTCTCAGATCTTTTCTTTATGAAAAATAGAGAGGAAACACACAATTTTTCAAGAGATTTCAAAGGGATAATCATATTTATAGAAAGTTCATTTTCTGCCCTTTCATATGACACCTCAATCGGGAAAAAATGATCCAGGGATGATAAAGTGAAGTAAGTATCATATGAGTGGCATCAAATAAAAGGAGAGGACCCAAGCTTTACAAATATGTGTCATTTATTAATCATAATTGTGATTAAGATATGATTAAACATCGATAAATCTCGGTTTCATTTTTTCTGGGACGCACTGTATAGTGACTAGTGGCGTGTCTAGGTATTCTGGCGCCCGGGGAAAAAAATCAAATTTGCGCCCCCCCCCCTCCCCCACCTTGCCCAAACTCAGATTAATGAGCGTTTTTAATTTAGAAATGCTGGTGAAAATGAGTTTTGATGCACATAACCCAGGGTTATTGGTCCAAATTTGATGAGTTATTGTATAAGCGAGGGAGCAACGCGACCGAGCGGCAGATTTTTTTTTTCTTTTCACCCCTCAAATTGAAATTTCTTTTGTATTTTACCTTTAGAAAAAAATAATCCAAGGGAATACAGCGACCTAGCAATATCGTTTTTTTGAAATTTTGAACATTCCTATTTTGGGGGCGCAAAATAAATGAAAACCCTGAAAAAATATATTTGAGGAATTTAATAAAGCAATTGCATGGCAAATTTATGATTTCTTTCGAATGTTCTATACTTTGAAAGTGCTTTTTATGCGCTTATATCCCATCTGGGGGCGCAAAGTTTAACAAGCTTCTGTCTTATGCGAGGGGGTGGGGGCGAAGCAACTAGAGTCAATCAATGGTTAACACTTTAAAAACGCTATTTGCGACGCGAAATAGCTAGATCTTGAACAAAATTATGCGAGGCAGCAAAGCGACCGAGCTTAAGAAATTTGTCGCATTTCAAACCCTATAAACACCATTTCTTACGCATTTTATCCTTGAATGGGGCGCAAATAACCCTCAAAGACCATAAAATTTCTTGCATTTCTCCCCCTTTTCTTTCTCTCTTTTGAGATTTTTGCGCCCCCTTCAATTGCCGCCCGGGGCAGGTGCCCCCTCTGCCCTCCCCCCCGGAGATACGCCACTGGAGTAACTTACAAGTAACGTATGTGAATGCGTCAACGATCACATAACTTACCTACAACTTATGGCCCGCGTATGGGGAACGTATGAGCCATACGCTGGCATACGTCGAACTACGACGTATACCAGCGTGCTCTTAACTTATATAAAACTTAACCATAACTTATTCGACGTACGCCAACGTAATAGCCAAATTTTTCAGACGTCGGCATACGCTGGATAAAACGCCAAGGTGTGACAGCTACAAAGGTAGTGTCCGAATATCTAGGTGATCGAGTTATCTACTTGAGTAGGTTTTGCAATTACGAATTCCTTCAAAATTACCCCATAAATTAATCTTTTGGAAGTGCTTTCATATCTAATATTGTTCAGTATGTATCATTTAAAAACTGTACCAGTTTTCGTGCTTTTAGACAAAAGTGCACAATTCGGCCAAATTTTGGAGCTATGCCGCCGCACTAATTTAAAGTGGAATGACGAGTAAGATGATAAATGTCTTATGTTTTGGTCTCAATTGTCTGTTTGAATTTGAATTATATCCATAGAGCCTATATATCATAAAAATGATTACTGCAGGGCTTCTGTCATAATTTCAAAATTTATACGGTTATGATGAAATTAATTCGTTATCAGCTTATCTGTGACTGGCATCAAAATATATGCTACGCAAACATGTCCATGTTATGCAGCAGATCAAAATTTACTCTTGGAGGAAATGGGTGGGTGGGTGGGGGGGGGGGGGTGGGTAGGGGTTCCCGGGTGACACATGCCCTAGCCAAATCCAATCCTGCATACCTTCTGTACACATTAAGTGCACACAAAATTATGGTCCTTAATTGTCCCTGGCACTATTTAAGTTAAAGGAGGCACCTAAAACTCGATAATATTTTCATTTTTTTTTCTTTGCTTGATACGACTGGTGATTATGCAACAGTTTTACCATTAGATAATGCTTGTTGCTTTGGTATGAGAATACTGAATGTAGGGCAGTTTTTAAACTTAAGTTTCACTAGAAAAAAATATACAGATTAGTGAACAATAATGAAGGATAAATTTGGCTATGATCCTATATTAACATTGATTCATTTCCCGTCGATATCATTATGACGTCATCAAACAATAAAAAAATTAATCTTTTGAGAAAGAATAATTCACATTACATTTTGGGAGTATCTGCTAAAGAATTTTTGTTTAAAGTATAGTGAATATACATGAAACAATAATGCATATTTTAGGAACATTGTCTCATGGAACCCTTGAGGTTGAACTTTGTAGTAGTTACAGTGTGACTTTAAAACTTCGGCTGGGATTCAGAGCGTTAACAGATTCTAAAGACAATCTAATTTAATATGCAAGATGATACCAATGACATAACCTTCGCTACATGTAAATAATGTTACAATGGAAAGCTTGATCGTATCTTTTTATTTAAAGTAATTTAATAAAAGAATGTGTGTTTATGCCCTATGTATTGTGTGTGAGATGGTGTGTGTGTGTGCGGGTGTGAGGGTGTATGTGTGTGTGATGTAGTATGAAATCATAGACATGATGAAACAATAAAGATGACGGAAGGGATTCTTGAAGTAAAGCCTTTGGCCTTTGGTCTTGATCCGTATGTGTATCTATTCGGAAAGTTACAAGTAAGGAGAAGTAAGGAGATATAAAGGCAAGTGATCAATATGATGTGTAGTAAAAAAAAAAAAAAAAAAAAATATAGCATTTTTTCTTCTCTTGTTTGGGGTGGTATTTTACCATCTTTTTTCTGTATAGATCGTGGAATTCTGCAACAAAAATGAAAATGACACATATCATGGACACAACACTAAGGCACCAAACCTTCAGAACATCAAGTGTGAATATAAAAGTGCTTGGGAAGTCTTAGACGTTAGTGCAGATTTTGTGAACAAGAAGAACCCACCCAAGTCGCCAGGGACCAATACAATACCAACCTTCAGGATTCTACAGCCTCCTGCTATAAGACGTGTTGTACTCGTTCTAGATATCAGTGCAAGTATGAGCGTAAGTATACATGAAAACCTACCACAAGAACATTTTCCCCAAAGTTTTTTTTTTCATGTTACGTTAAGAATGTGTGATAAAGTTGTATTTTCTAACTGGTGGTATTCGAAACCCGGATGTATTTTGGTATATTCAAAGAGAAAAAAACGTTTTACGAAATAATGCTATTCCTGAAATCAGTCTAGCTTGACCGTTCTAGAAATAAAAATGTAAGAATAAAGGAAAGAAGAAATAATAATAATAATAAAAAAAAAAAAACAGTGACTGGTAACAGTAAACGATGAAAATTATCTCAAAGTTTCCAGATATTATCTTTATTCATTTTAATTTAACTTTTCTCCCAAGCTTGAAGTCACCGAATCTAAGAATTGTATCTTATCTATTGTCTTGTAGAAAAGTGCTGAACGTTTTTAGAATACGGCTATGGCGAATTTCTTAAACTAGACAAACTCTTATATTCTTAGATTTAAGAAAAATTTATGAGAACTTTATTGAATGCGGGTCTTGGTGTTTCTACCTTTTACACAAAGTTATTATCAAGGCTGGCAAGATCTTTAGGACCCACCTTCCAGATGAAGAAACTTCATGTCTCATGTAATTAAATCTGTTGTTCATTGCGGGCTTTTTTTTTATTTGGCTTCTATTCAGAGTGAAAACCGTTTCAACAAGTTAATACAAGCAGCAACAATCTTCATCATGGACCTGGTCCCGGCTGGAAGTGAAGTAGGCATCGTATCATTTAATGATTATGCTTACGAGGACGCATCTCTCTGTGAGATACGAGACGATGATAGTTCGAGAGAAGATCTGGTGAATGACCTGCCCTCTTACACTGCCGGAGTGACGTGTATTGGTTGTGGCATACAAGAAGCTATCAATGTAAGTCATTCTGCTTTGCATAATTGTCTCTTGATCGCAGCAAGTCATTCAAATAAACTCCAACGATAAGCGATATTCCTCGAAATGCTTGGTATTACGTATTTAAATTGTGTGTGTGTGTGTATATATATATATATATATATATATATACACCTAGATTCGACCAAAGGGCGAATTTTCTTTTTATTTAAAGATAAAGTTGAGTTCTGGTCATGAGATTGAATTGTGAAAGAAACTGTCTCAAAGCAACTGGGAAAGGATGATTATATAGCAAATAATAATTGGTGTATACTGTAAGGTTTTGGAATCACCAAAGTGAGAAGAAATTGACTCGATCCTGCTGAGAGTCACATACACTCCACACAGAAATTTGTATATGGGACTACACACGAATGTTCGGCCCGAACAATTCAGCTGTTTCTTGTCATATTTTGAATGTCAGAGCATTTCAAGAGCAATCCTTTTCAGGGGACATAATCTACTATGATAATCTTCCAAACTAACATAAAAAGAATGAGAAAGCTCACAAATTATTTTTTACCTTTCCTAGAACTCAAGCTTCCCTTTATTAACACACTGCCCTCAAAAAAGTTTATGTACACCTTATTCACTGATTTTTCACAATCACCCACATTTCATTTATCATCATATTTGTGGCACTGTAACAATTTGGTATCAAACTGAAGGGTAGACATCAGCCTTCAAGTTGAAACCATTTTAACATATGAAAAGCGTTTCAGGAGGCAGTCATGCGTTAAAAGGGCAACCTACTCCCCAAAATATAATTTCAAGTGGAAAATATGAGGTTAATGATTATTGGTCAGTTGTGCAAGCATTTTTGCCTTTTCGGCATTCTCCAAAATCTGACCCTTGTTTGTACTGATGAATCCTTATTGACTAATATATATTATTCAATCCTTTACTCATGCAGAAAACTAATGTTTTCATCTAAGAAACACATCAATATTTTTGAATCAACACGATGCTTTTAGTTTTCTTTTTTCTCATGGGAAATAATGTTTTATTGCTTATTATTTGCATTTGTGTTACTTCTTTAAAGAAAACATTGCCTAAATAAACAACAGTTTGTCATACGATGCGCATTTCTTTATTTTTCAAAGTTTTATTTAATAAAGTTTCAAATAATAAAGACTTCTCATGAGAGGACCCGCCCCTGATAGCGACCAAATCATGGCACATCCTGGGCATCAAGCTGATCAAAGTGTAGAAGTAGTTAGAAAGTCACTGGAAATATCTTTCCATGCCTTCTGAAGAATTTCCAATAGATGAGGCTCACTTGTTGGGCATTTTTCTCGGACCTTCCTGTCCAGCTCTTCCCATATAGCATGATTTTCAGGACCCCTTTCTCTTCTGTTTTCTAAAGGTAGTTTTACATTGCTTTGAGGAATGTTTGGGGTCATTTTTCTGCTGGAAGACAAAATTGTGGAGGTAGTCACTGGAAATGTATTTCAATGCCTTCAGAAGATGAAGCTCACTTGCTGGGCATTTTTATCAGACCTTCCTGTCCAGCTCTTCCCATATCAGTTTTATCGCATTCAGATCCGGGGACTGGGGCTACCAACCCATGATTTTCAGAAACCGTTTCTCTTCTTTTTTCTCGAAATAGTTCTAGCACAGCCTTAAGGAATGATTGGGTCATTGTCTTGCTGGAAGACAAAACTTTTTCATCTGCAGAAGGCATAGAAAGACATTTCAAGTGACTATCTCCACAACTACCACCCAACTTGACCAGCTGGATGCAGTGGCGCAAATCCATTTTGAAATTCCGGGGGGGGGGGGGGAGGACACCACATGATTTAACTTTTGTACCTGTCCGAAATGTCTGAAAATTTTTTCTGACAACCCCCCCCCCCCAAAAAAAGGTTATCACATTCTTTTGGCTCTAGTTTTCCTCAAAACAAAAAAAAAAAGTTTATTCAAAAAGGTGTGGGGGGGGGGGGAATGTCCCCCAGACCCCCCCCCCCCCTGCATTTGCGCCCATGAATCCAGCCCCAGGATGTGGAGTGCACAGTGCCAGGGGCAGGTTTTTAGATGAGAAGTCTTTGTGATCCGAAACATGATCAAATAAAATTTTGAAAAATAAATAAATGTTCGTCTCATGACATACAATTATTCCTTTAGTCATTATTTTCCTTCTCAGGGTATATACAAATGCAAAGAGTATGACTTCTTATGAAGAGAGCTGTCCTCCTTTTTGAAATTTTTGCAAAAGTTGAAAAAAATTTTCTCCGCCGGGAATGGAACCCGGGTCACAGGCTCAGAACGCTGATGCCTTAACCACTAGACCACGGAGACGGGCCAGTGGTTTCGGCGACACCAGATTCAATTCACTGACAGATTGACAAATCTTCAACCTCCTTAATTAATTTCTTTGTCGGGGGCAGGTGAGTTTTTGAACAATGACAAGCCGCATGCCTTTTTAGCTGGATACAAGCGAATGCTTGGAGATACATGTACATGCTGGTGTTAGAATCTATAATAATTAATTCGCTAAGGCGACGCGGGGGGTCCCGCGCCCGCCCCGATTGACTTTGCACGCGCTGCAGGAGGGGGTCCGTTGGTCTCTATAGAATTTTTTCTCGCTGCCCGCCACAAGCCGCCTTCTGTCCCGACCGGTCGGCCTGGCCGTCCGCATGTGCAACGCCCCCCTCGCGTTGAAATTCTCTTTTTAGCGTTGAAATTCTCTTTTTAGCCGGACTCTGTCGCGGCGTCGTTGCACTCTGCTCTGAGCGGTACCAGCATGGACTGCAGCCTTGGCTGCTTGAAATAACTACGGGGAAGAAACGATTTTAAGGTTAACTTTGGACGTGAGTGACGTTGTTGAGAACAAAAAAAAAATGTTTGAGTATAGTATTTGTGGGCTCTGTTTTTGCCTATTCGATCTGTATTTAGTTTAAAAATGATGACATTCTTCTTTACAACGCTGGTAATCTGTCACAGCAGCGCCCACAGTCTGAGGCTGAGCTGTAGTAAGGCTTGGCTGGTTGAACTTCCAGCGAAGTCGAAGAGTCTATGTAAATACCTTACCGAGCGCTGCTTATTTTAAGATTGAAAATATAAAAAAGATTGAAAATAGTATAGTACTTACCATTCTTTAAATACTACAGTCAACATTTGAATATGAATATGAATTCATATGAATTCATCCTACTGTCAGAGCAGTGGCGTACCCAGGATTTTTTGAAGGGGGTGGTTTTTAATTCTCTGACAAAATAAAAAAAAAAGGGTTATCAGTATTTTTTTTTGGGGGGGGGGGGCGGAGGGTCTTTTTACTCTAAAACTCTCTGTCAAGCACAAAAAAAAAAAAAAAGGGTTATCGGAATTCTGAAGGAAGGAGTGTTTAAACTTAAAATAACACCAAACGGGGGGGGGGGGGGGTGTTTGAACACCCAAGACACCCCCTTGGTACGCGCATGTTCAGAGTATATTCTACAATACTTGAATTTTAAAACTCGCACTGCCGTAAATGCCTCACTACGTTTCTGATTTCAAGATTGGAAAAAGGTTAGGCCGAATACACCTGTACTCATTTTTTATTCGATGGTAGATTCATCTTATTTGAGTATATTCTACATCTATTTTGTTTCTTTAAAAAAAAAACATTGTTCCATGAATATTATCCGTTTGAGGGGCAAACATTATGCTAGGAGCGTTATTCCATTGAAGTCATGGGCGTAGATATAGCGGGCAGGGGGGGGGGGGGTATTTGAATGCATCATTCATTCCCCCCCCCCTCATTGTAGAAAAATAAACTCACAGTATAGATAGCACTAGCAGGGGTGAAGGATGGGATAGGTGATGCGGGATTATGTGAATGCATCAATCATTTTTATTTTCATTGTATTTGGGACCTTTCTATGCCACTGGATGCAGGAGAGTAAGGGCAGGGGCATGATAGGGCCTGCCTTCACCATCCACCATGTCCAACGGCGGATCCAGGGGTTTGTGAGGGAGGGGCCAGCGCCGGATCAATGATTTTGTGATGGCCGGGAGGGGGCCCAATATTCGGAAAATTCATACTTCTGTTTTTTTAATACTTTTCATGTGTATTGTAGGATGTGATTGAACGCATGTATTGCTCATACATGTAAGTGTCTGATTGAATTTGAGAATTATAATATGTGTAGGTGAATCTTCACTCGATTACTTATAGAAAATAAATAACTACTACCAATTTCTAACTAAAATTGTATTTCTTGCTATAGACTAAGTAATGAGCGACCTCTATGATGACAACAATATTCCATACACAAAATATACACAACTAGGCCATAGTAATTAATTTTACAACGATATTTAAGTTTTAATAATAAAACAATAAGCTAAATGGAAACACTAACATCAAAAGAAACTCTTTTATCTTTATTCCACTCTCTCTCTCTCTTTCTGTTATGTTTATATTCTCTACATCCATTCCTCTCTCTTCCTATCTGTCTACCCCACTCTCTCTCTCTTTCTCTCTCTCTCCCTCCCCTTTATGTCATAATGATAATTGATATGTCACATAAATTATGTACGTTACATAACATTATGCAGTATTTTTAACTGAGTATGTGGGTACGTGGGTAAGTAATTGTGACCATGAGCACGCACGTAAGCGAGTGTAAATACGTGTATGCATGTTTCTCTGAGTGAATGCCTGTGTGTATAGAAACATGATTTTGTTTATAATAATATAAGGATGTGCCATTTGAACAAAAGATTGACAGTTACATGCATCCATCTAAACGTTGTACTATGTCTGTCCGTCAAACCAAAAAACACCAATCCGCACGCGGTACTTGCAATCGACCATTTAAAACTTCCAAGATAGCACTTATAAGGTTTCAGTGAAAAGTCTCACATCCATAGACATTCTATTTTCTCTTTCCATCTCTCTAACTTCCGGTTAATTTTCCCACCTGTTATCTCTCCAACCCCTTCTCCAACCCGCCTCCCCCCCCCCCTCTCTCTCTGAAATCCTATTACAAAATTTGTAACTATATAAAATAAAAAAAGAGAAAAGTGTCATGTTTGTTCAGTTATAAATGATGTCTGTGTATCGTCTTTGTATGTGACTGTGGACGGACTCGAAATTAAAGACAAAAAAAAAAAAAAAAATTACCTACAAAAATTACTCAATCTTCATTACCATTTTCGTTTACATTTAGTGATAATTTCGTTAACAAAAAAAAAAAAAAATAAACTCACAAGAATGTACACATCGATTGTGAAAATGTTGAATGTGCAATGTAAAAAAGGAACCCGTGGATTTCCACGGGTCCCGCTAGTCTTTATATATAATACGCTAAGGATTTGGGGTCTTTTTTTGTGTTCGAATACGGGCCTCCCCTGGCTCTTTAGGTCCCCACCTTTTGGTACCCACGGGCGGGGAATAGTCCCCAGATGGTTGGGAGGCACCTTTTAAGTGCTGAAGTGCCGTCCATATTTCAAAAATTCATTTTTAAACATTGAATTTCCGGAGGGAGTAATATTTCTGTCAATGGAACAGCTCACTGTCGTAGCACGGAAAAAGTACCTTTTGTTATACCCCCAACCCATACCGATTACCTGTGAAAGGGAGAAACTTCATTGGTGTATTGCCAAAGAACAACGTGACGTATTCTCCATGGCCATATCTGCATGTGTATATTGGCTTCAGTTTATACAGCACACGTGTTATTTGTTCGCACATGTACATGTACTGCTCCATGTACTATTTGTAGCTTCATGTACTATTTGTAGCTTCATGGTTACATAACAATTTAGTGCGTGTGTAACTGTATGGTTTCACGGCGGGGGGGGGGGGGGGGATGGGGTGGTGGGTGGGGTGGGTGGGGACATGTCTCATTGAAGCCGGTACACGTACATGAAAACGGATAAAAAGGGTACCTTTTCAACAATAAGCGCATAACCCAGATTACGCGTTTAGGGTATCAAAAAAAGCAAAAATCAAGAAAAAGGGTATAGCAAATTCAGAGATGATAGATCCGCGGAAGGGGGGGGGGGGATATAGTTCGGTAGTGTGTTCCAAAGTAGGTTAAATTTCTTTTACGGTTCCTTTTTGGCTAAAAAGAGGTCTATGATGATGATGATGTAATGCTCAAATAGGATGTAAAATACCTTAAGCAAGATATAAAATCGCCGTTAATAATGGTATAAAAATCAGAGATAGACGGGTTTCCCTGTTTAGAGTATCAAAATCTGCTCCTACTGCAATCTGCTTTTTAATTCAGCAAGTGATTTACGCGGATGATGTACAGTTTTCAATGAGACATGGGGGGGGGGGGGGGGGGGTCGTCGCGATCGATTCGGATCGATTCTGGTGCCCGTAAACTTTTCTGCCTTTTATTTGTGAAAATTCGGCTCCTTTGGAAGTTTGATTTATGCAAGCATTCCATTACTTTATAAATTGAACTTTCAACAGGTTTTTTTGTTTGTTAGTTTGTTGGTGTTTTTTTTTTTTTTTTTTTGGGGGGGGGGGCTGTTTCTTAGTTGAACTTAATTCTTTCTGTGATGCAATTGTTTTGTTTGTCTTTTGTTGTTGTTGTTTTTGTTTTTTTTTGTGGGGATTGATGTTCGATGAGACAGGGTGAAGCCGGGAGGAACATGTAACTGTTAGATGTATTACGCGGATGATGTACAGGCTTCAAAGAAACATCGGGGGGGGGGGGGGCGGTCGTCGCGATCGATTCGGATCGATTCAGGTGCCCGTAAACTTTTCTGCCTTTTATTTGTGAAAATTCGGCTCCTTTGGAAGTTTGATTTTTGTAAGCATTCCATTACTTTATAAATTGAACTTTCAAGGGTTATTTTTTGTTTGTTTGTTTGTTGGTGTGTTTTTTTTTGTTCTTTTTTTTTTGGGGGGGGGGGCTGTTTCTTAGTTGAACTTAATTCTTTCTGTGATACAATTGTTTTGTTTGTTTGTTGTTTTTTTTTGTGGGGGTTGATGTTCAATGAGACAGGGTGAAGCCGGGAGGAACATGTAACTGTTAGATGTAAAAAAAAAAGGGGGGGGGGGATTTCGGCCACTTCATATTTTAGGACTCTTTATTTCACTTAGGAATATCGGTTGCCACGATGTAAAGAAGAAGCCCCCCCCAAAAAAAAAAAAAAAAAAAAAAAAAATTCCTTCGAAAATATTTCCACTATGATATGAATACGTATAGGATACTAACCCTCGCGCTGGGGGTGACGGGAGGCCGATGTGGTGGGGGAGGGGGTACGGTAGGGAAAGGTCAATCCGCCGATCCTCCCAAGACTTATAAGGGGGCCATGATCCCCCTGAAAAGAAAATGACAATAAATTCTTTTTTTGTTTTAAATTTTTGCGTCCTTTACAAGGGATGTACCGCTAATTATGCATGTTATGTTTTTATGGCCTTAATTTCTCTGAGTATTAAACCACAGAAACATGGCAAGATCAAATCGCTCACTCTAGCTCTATTCATGGATATACTATTCGAACACAATTATATCCATGCTCTGTGCGCGAGAATCCCGCCCAGGTGTAAATGAGATCGTGTGTCATCCACAGGCCACAGGGCCGACGTAACATAAATAAATATCATTATTCAGTCATTCATAAAGTAAAACAATCGTCATTTAGTCTTCATCAAGATGAAAATGTATTTTCTTCAGAACTCATGCACGATTTGGATGAATAACACATACTCATATGTTGTAAATACTTCTTGGTAAAAAAAAATAACACATTACCCGACTTTTTTCTTTATTCACTTGATTATTGTGACAAATATACGGTACTGTGATTAATCATAAACACAGCTAGCGCCCGTGGATGATATGTCCACGGGCTGCTTCAGCTAGTAATTATATAAAAGTGTAAGATGATGAATGACGACATCAAATGAGAGGCTATGAAATAAATGTATTACCTTCATATCGAAGAAAATATGAGGAAAAGGATAAACTACTAAGAGGAAATTACCAACCAATCACATTATTGAATGTATAGATTTCAAAATATGTTTGAAAGCTCTGACGATGTGACTTAAATTTAAAAGGTTAAGAAGCATAAATCGGAGATCGAATGTAGACTCAATCTTTGTCTATGTGCTCTACATTCATTTTTTTTTCCAAAACGGAAAATAGACCTTGGGAGTAAACTCAAACGGCAGTTATATCTTCTTACTAAGTGACGGGCAAGAGAACCGTTCACCATATATACGCGAAGTGTTAGAAGATGTCAAGTCGGCAGGTGTAGTGATCGATACTATCGCTATCACGAACGCAGCCGATGAACAGATGGAGGGTTTAGCAGATATGACTGGTGGAATGCCATCTTTCTGTCATGATCTGAGAAGCAGTGCATGTGTGACTGAGTCTCTACTGTCGACCATCGTGCAAAGACCACATCTGAACCAGGCTCAAGCCCCCCAAATGGTAAAGTAAAAATAACACAATCGAAAAGACATTCCAAAAATCAACCTCAGACAATTTTCAATAGCCTTTTGCGTCACCTTTTTAAATGTGCTGTCGTTAGAATGGTATTGTAACGAATTTGAATATCCAGAATTCATCATTGAACAATACAGTTGTAGTAGTGCATAATAATTCGATGTAAATTGTAACTCTAGTCCTTGGCAACTTTAATGACTTAGTTTTTCGGACTTGCCTGCGCGTCCAGGATTCAGATGTTATTCGACCTCGAGCAAGTTTAGACTCGTGTTACATAACGCCATGGTCTCGCTCGTCTAGCGAGCGAGCTTGCCCTTGTGTTACGTAATGGCAAGGACGGACTTTCAGTCGCGTGCGGCCCTCCGACTGACCGTGAGCTGAGGTCATACTCTGTCCTCAATTTGAGGTCATACTCTGTCCTCAATTTGAGGTCAGACTCTGTCCTCAGCTCGAGGTCGGGTTGTGTCCTTACTCGGAGGACGGCCTGCTCAATATAGTTCCATATAAAAGCCAAAGAAAATCGAAGAAGGACGGACTTCTCGAGATCTTGCTCTCACCGCCAAGTTAAGAACCCTCAGATTACAATTTATACGAGGACTAGAGTGCACCGTTATTGTACAGGTATACTCTATTGTAAATGATGTTTCTCTACAATAAACTTTATTGAAGCTTACACTCATCTCTGCTCTATTCATTTTCAACACGTAACATTGCATAATTGCGTTACAATATTATATCATAATCCGAACATAACTTCTTTTGACAGTACAATAGGCTACTGGGATTGCCGGTGAGTGGATTTCTTGAAAGTCTTTTCGATTTTGTCAAACTTTGTTCTCAGGTCACATTTTATGATAGATTGCCTTTTCTTACTTAGGCCTACTGGTGACAGTTCTTAATGGATTTTATTTCTAATCGAAGATAACAATTCCGATATTCGCCGGACATGATTACATACATAAAAATCGAGAAATCTTACCCGACCTACAGATGATGTCAAGGGTTTTACTGAAATCATGGTAAAGTCTTTATTTGAATAAGAATGAACGATTAGCAAGCAAATGAATAAACAAACACAAAAAAGAACAATGACAACAACAAAAGAGAATAGCAGGCATATCTTCATGTGCCTTGTGAATAAATATCGGCAGAAATACTACAGGAAATATTTACAAGAGAATCACTGTGTTTTGCTAAAGTTACTCCGCGTTATACCAAGTTTCATTGTATAGCTATATGATAAGCATTTTTTTTTCTATTCTGAACGTCTTATGGCGAAACGGATGTGGGATTATCGAGCATTTAGAACAAAAGCTCAATAAAGAATCAGGGTCCACTTGTCGGTACGAAAAACAAAAAGGCGGGGCAAATACGTGTATATCAGAGGCGGTGCGCCCGGGGGGGGGGGGGCAGGGGGGCAGGGGGGGCACAGTGCCCTTTTCAAATCTGATAATTGCCTCCTTATCTCTCTCATAAGTGCCCTTTTCTCCTTCTGATAAGTGTCCCTAGCTAATTTCTCTCTAATTTGTGCCTTTTTTCCTTTTATACGTACATTTTTACTTCTGATAGGTGCCCCTTTTCCCTTCTAATAATCAGTGCTAACTTTCCCCTTCTGATAGGTGCCCCCTTTCAAATCTGATAAGTGTCCCCTCTTTACTTCTGATAAGTGCCCCTTTTCCTATCTAATATGTGCCCTTTTCCTCTTCTTATTGGTGCCCCTTTTCACTTCTTATAAGTGCCCCTTTCCATCTAATAAGCGCCCTTTCCTCTTCTGATAAATGCCCCTTTTTACCTATATTTCCCACTGTTTCTTACAAAAAGAGCCATATCTAGCTTCAAAGAATCGATGCTGCTATATGTAGTAACAGGTACACATATTACTACAATGTAAGGCAATAGAGATGGAGGCAAGAGGGGCTTAATGCCTATCCTCCCCCCAGCAAAGGATTTCTCATTCCGCTCGCACGAATGTGCCCAAAATTTACACCAAGTAAGGGCAATATGTTCTGAAAATCTCCCCAAACTCGCTCGCTACGCTCGCTAGCTCTTGTAGTATATAATGAAATCAAGTAGATCGCATAAAGAATGTTGATATCGATGTAATCCTAAAGAAAAACGACAGGGTTAATGTACGAATTAAAAGACAATTCGACGTACCCCCAATTAATTTACTGTTGTCATTTTCATTATATCGCTTACAAGTAATGCTCAACCAAAGGACTTCACCATTAGGAATCATTAGATCATCACACACAACTGCTAATTGGGGAAGCTGAAGCAGTGTCCAGAACGAAAATAAAAAGGAGGAAGATGATCCTTGATAATGTATTAATCATGTTAACTGGACTGTAGGGTAATACCAATGTCACAAAATGGTCCCTTTTTCACTTTATGTTCACCCCTTGTAAGTGCCCCCTTTCCCCCAAAAGTGCCCTTTCTTGCTGGTGCCCCCCCCCCTTTGGAAGACGCTCCGCCGCCCCTGATGTATATCCATGGCGGGGCTAATCGTGTGTGCGCGTTGATGTGACTATGGCGCAGGGGCGTAGATAGCGGGGGGGGGGGGGGGGAGATGGGGGTATGCATCCCCCAACTTTTCAGATGGGGGGGGGGATGGTGTGTACAAACATCCCCCCCAGGTTTCACCCCACCAAAAAAAAAAAAAAAAAAAAAATTTTGAAAATGTACATTTCTATATTATGTTGTAGAAAAATATAATTTGATATATCATATCTATTAATTTTATTTTTATATATTCTTTATTTCAATATAAATATTATATATCTGTGTACAATATTGTAGATTTATATGAATTTATTAATATTTATCTACAATGCTGTCGTGGCTTCTGATTTTTCCCCGATATATTTTTACACCACCAGAAAGTGAAAACCATCTACTTCAAATTATACAACATGGGTGTTTATCTGGGAGTGATATGGAGGTATAATTTTTTTTTGATAAAGTGGGGGGGGGGGGGGTGGGCCTGCATGTGTTACCATCCCCAAATACAATATTTAGAGGTGATTTTTTTTTCGAAGCTACAATGCAGAAAATTATTTAGATTAAAAGTACATGTAATTATTCTGGATTTAGAGGGTTCAGTCGGTAACTTTCCTTTATAATGCAATTCTGCAAAGCTGAAATGAAAATATAGTCACAGGAATCGAATGTGGTGGAGAAAGAGGGAATACATCACACCCAATATGTATCGAGGATGATGATGACCCGTGTCATCGTCACCCAACTATACATAGAAGAATTATGAAATGACAATCATAACATGTATAGGCCCGGTCAGAAGCACCGCTCCGGGCGTTGCATGTGAGCACAGTGCCCCTTTAACTTCAGCTAAGTACCCCCATTTTTCTTTCGAGTAAGTCCCAGTTCCATATTCTTTTAAGTGCCCATTTTGATAATTACACCTCATCCCTCACCTTACCTTTGATAAATGCTCCTATTTCAACGAGAGCATTTCCCCCTTTTAATCCCTTTTATTCCTTTCAATGTAACAAGTCATTTTTTGTCTTTGTAATATATAGACACTGATTTAATTTTTCTACTTTATATAAAAACATTTTCCCGTTCTTATAAGTGCCCCTTTTCAGGTGTTATAAGTGCCCCTTTTCACCTGTGATTAACTGCCTTTTCTACCTTTTCTACACATTCATTTATTTTTCTAATAATTGAAGTGTCATTTTCCCCATGATAAGTACCACGTTTCCCTTTTCCATAACATGTGCCACTAATCCAAAGTGACTTAGAACCAGTATTCCCAAATGCTCGCTCGCTACGCTCGCTCGTATTAAAAGTATAGCTTATTAAATAAATTTTCACTGTGAAATATTGCAATTACAATGTAATTGCTATTAACACGATAAAAACTACTTTCGAAAAATAAACTCAAGGGCAATTTCAAAGGCCTATTGTACTGCCCATAGAAATCAGGTTCGGATTACGTAATACACCATTATAATGTTCGCACATTTCTATAGGTGATAGGCAGGGCTATTGAAATTGTCTTGAGTTTATTTTTCGAAAGTAGTTTTTATCGTGTTTATTGCTTGCTCGCTCGCTTCGCTCGCTGGCCTCAATATTCGAATCATACTACAAAATTGCAAAGCATGATGCTAAAGTTGTCTTGGATATGTACAGAGAAAAACCATGTACATGTTTACACACCCTCACCCCACACTATATGTATATATATATATATATATATTTTTTTTTTTTTCTTTCTTCATAATATTTTATTTTTATATATACGTACACACACACACACACACACACACATATATATATATATGGCCCTTGGGGGAAATCATACCCCCCAGGTATGAGGACCTGTCTACGCCATTGCTATGGCGTCAGCTGATCTCCCCAAAACTAGTTTTTTTTAATACGATTTCTTTATACGATTTTTTTCCTCACGTGTGTACGACCCTTTCGCTCTACGATGATTCATTACATACGATTCTTCATACGAATTTCGTATAACTTTCCTGTCGTTTATCTTCAAATCATTCCCTGTTCCTAGCTTATGATCCAAGACACGGAAGTACCACCCACACCACATGAGAGTATTCAGACAGTGTCCATCAATGAAATGGAAGGCAATGATACTATGATAGCTGTTACTTGGCTCGATTTCTATGACTTGGATATTACAGTTGAAGGTCCTAATGGTGAATTCATCGATTACTTAGATCATCGGTACAATGTTGATACAGTGAAGAAAACTGTCACTATCCGAATACCTGTAGCATCGGTAAGATCAGAATATATATGATAAATTCAGGATGGGCGTATGTATCAAGTAGCCTCTTGAATAAACAGTAGCATTTAAACTTAAAAAATCAAAATTTTAAAGCTGATTTTAAACCAACTTTTGTTACTTATATAGGTCTATGCGTTTAATTTTGGAGTACTTCTGTTTGAATATTGGGCATCCTTTATAAAGAAACAAGGCCTAAAGGTGGGTTTTGACGGGCATGACGGGCACGCGAACGTTTTGCGATGGATGCGAATGTCGAAAAAATGGCAAAGTCCAACATTCGCATTTTATGCTCCAAAAGTTCGTCTAACTTACGCGGGAGTTCGGAAGCGTCGCCAATTGTTCGTTTTTAGTTCGGCAGAATTTCAAAAATGTTTGAAATTTCTTGCGAACGTTTCCCGGATCCGGCGAACAGTTGACGACGCTTCCGAACCTCCGCGCAAGTTCGCTAAACATGAGCGGGGTTCGGAAGTGTCGTAAATTGTTCACAGGAGTCGTTTTTAGTTCGGAGGAATTTCAAAAAAGTTTTAAATTTCTTGCGAACGTTTCCAGCATTCCAGGTCGTGAATTGTTAGTGATTTGCTCTCGAAAATGTCTGGAAAGCTTCGTCATATGCGGACGACCTACTTACGACTTGCGTGATGTTCGGAAAATCTTCGTGAAGGCCCAAACAGATTCCGACAGTTTGGACAATGTCTCGCGCATGTCTCGCGAAAGCAGCGAAGTTCGTCCAATCATTTCTCGAACTATTCACTAACTGTTCGTGTACTTCTTGAAAGCAGGTTACTTCGCCAAAGACAATGAAAGAAGCAAACGCGAGCCTTTCACGTCGAGACCTTCTATTTATTCGCCTACCGTTCACGACGATTAATTAGCGAATGTCACGAAGTGTTCCCGAACTATTCGCGAGCTACACACGAACAAAAACCGACGATTTTACTATTGTTTTTCGAAGGTTTTGCTCACGCGACCTTCTCATGGAGTTGTGCGAAGCTCTCACGAGCGTTTGGCGCACGTTTACCGCATGTTTGGCGACAAATTCGCACCACGTGACGTCTGGCCTACATGAAGCGCATGGCCGAGGAGTCTGACTTCATTATGTGCCTAGAACATACACGAAGAACACGAGACTAAAATGCGAACCTGAGTTGACAGCTGTCTTGAGTTGATCGGTCTCTTCGTGAATAGTTCGCTGTTTAGTCGCAGAATGAAGTCAGACACCTCGGCCATGCGCTTTATGTAGGCCAGACGTCACGTGTTGCGGATTTTCCGCCAAACATGCGGAAAAAGTGCGGAAAACATGCGTGAAAAATTCGCACGAACTCCGTGATAATGTCGCGTGAGCAAAACATTTGAAAAGCGCTCTTGAAAGCGTCGGTTTTAGTTCAATAGTTTGGGTATACTTCGTGACATTCGCAAATTAATCGTCGTGAATGGTTGGCGAATTAACAGAGGGCCTCAACGTGAAAGGCTCGCATTTGCTTCTTTGGCGAATTCACCTCTTCTCAAGAAGTAAGCGAACAGTTCATGAATAGTTTGAGCATTGATCGGAAGAACTTCGCTGCTTTCGCGAGACATGTGCGAAAAATTCTCCAAACTGTCGGAATCTGTTTGAGGTTTCATGAAGATTTTGCAAACATCACGCACGTCGTGAGTAGGTCGTGCGCATATGACGAAGCTCTTCAAAAATTTTCGAGGGTAAATCCCGAAGAAATCACGACTCGGGATGCTGGAAACGTTTGCAAGAAATTTGAAACTTTTTTGAAATTTCCTCCGAACTAAAAACGACTCCCGCGAACAATTGACGACGCTTCCGACCCCCGCGCATGTTTTACGAACTTTTGGAGCCTAAAACACGAATGTTGGACTTTTCCCTTTTTCCGACATTCGTATCCTTCGGGAATCGTCCCCGTGCCCCGTGAAACCCCACCTTAAATAGTCTTGCTAATCTGAAAGCTGTATGTATACAAACTGTATAAATTTAAGTGTCAATCAGAAAGGTTTTCGGTATTGAACTATAATTTGTATAAAACCGTGATCACAGGATTAGTGATTGATTCATCCTATTCTACTTTTACTGCTGGTTCGAGCGTGTCCTCATCTCCGTGAAGATTAGCAGTAATAATATCTGATTTCTTCGTCTCTTCTTTACTTTCTTCATAGCCTGGCCGATGGGACATAACAATGCTGCATAGCGAAACATACACCGAGATTGTTGGACTTACGATAACAACGAAACAACGACAGATCGATGTTCAGACTGTGGACGTCCACGTTATCTTGAGCTCAAGGGTTAGTAATCATTTCAGAGAAAATATAGATATAGAAATATAATAATCTCTAGGACAAAAATTTAATGTTGTTCAAGGTGTTGGTCTATGTTTACAAAATAATACTGAAAGCACAGAAACCAGTGAAGTAACATTCACGCTCAAGTCTCATTACGCAACAGCCCACGAGACCGACATCCCACAAGACCATGGAAATACCATGGATATACCATGTATATATCCATGCACAAGACCGATATGTTGTTCTGTCGGGCTTTTTGACAACTTTTCTTAGGTTTTTACGAGACCAACATTGTTGGTGTCGGGGGCTGTCGGTCTCGTGGGCTTTCTGCCTCGTGGGCGAGCGATCTACTTGATGTCCCAGACAAGTTTCTTCTACCTCTACGATTAGTGGCTTGAGGGAGAACAGTGATTTCAAGGATAGTTTATTCATTTACTACGCTTTCGCTTTAGATGTACCCTCCATTTTGCCGTGCAATTCGATGTGTCTCATAATCATGATAATGATCTTTATAGCAGTTACCAATCAGTTTTAATTACAATTCATTGTAGGGGAATAAATCAACAAACTTTGATCTCCCATTCTGATGCTTGTAATAAGACTTTGCGTCTGACCAGTATCCATTTTTTGCTGATAGGGTATTTCTATTATGCTTCTCTTTCTTCCCCTGTTTGTGTAATATTGGTAGAACGTGAACTTCACCGCCGATCCTAAGCTAGCAGTATTTGCGCTCGTTCAAAGAGGTCATATTGCCGTCAAGAATGCGGATGTTCAAGCTGTCATCGAAAATTCCATAGGTTCTGTCTCGACAACAATTCTACTTCATGATGACGGAACAGGTAGATATTAATCGGGATATTCCCCTACAGGTCACGAAACCAACAGCCCACGAGACAGACAGGTCACGAAACATACAGGTCACGAGACCAAGAGACTCGTGAACCCTCAGAAAAGTTGTCCGAAGGCCCTCGAGAAAGACATGTCGGTCTCGTTGGCCGTCGTTCCAGTGAACCCGTAGATGTCTTTTCAGAAGGCACTCGAGACCGATATTGTCGGTGTATTAGGCTGTCGATCTCGTTGACTAGCTGATTTAGCGTTTTACCTTCTACAGTTTATCGCAGCATGTCAAGGCTTCAATAAAATATCTTCTCGTTAACCCTTTCAAGACAATTGACCACATTTTGTGGTTTGGCTCAATAACTTTTGATTCAGAGCTCTAAAAAATATACCAGATGCATTAGCAGAAAGAGCAAAAATTTCTGTATACACTATGTCCATTTTTGTTGCATGACCATATTGGGTTTGATGCCAGGAATTTTAAAAACGAGAATAAGCTTTAAAATCTTTAAATTGGCAACACGAGAGGTTCCAAATCATTGTTTTTTAAAATCAAAATTGGCAATTTTTTTTCAACTTTTCGACAAAATTCCTATCATGTATATTGTTTTCAAAGACATGGCACCTTAGAACCATGCAGCACTAAAAGAAAAATATTACTGTTGCCAATTTGAAGAACAAAATGTAATCAATTTAGCCCTTACATAATTCCTGTCATGAAAGGGTTAACTAGGCCACTAATTGCGATGTTCACAGTGTATTGATTAGTTTCCGATACTCATTTATTTATTACACCAGCATAACCAGTGTCGAAAGTGGCAAATGTAGGTTCATTGAATTTCCAAGTGAATTGCCATACCGGAGCTCGAGCCCATGACCATTATATCTCCAGTTTATTGTTCGAACCACTCGATAACGACATCTTTAGAATTCTAAAATAGATATTATTATTGCAGTGAAAAAAGAAGAAATAAAGAAAGACGAATTCTTGAATTGAATCAGATGGATTAATGCAGTTGAGTGTGTGGACGTTTGCCCATGTTTTATTATTTTATTTAACATAATATTATTAATTTATCGTATATTTTAGCATTTGTGATGTCGTATCACAATCAAATGCATTATATTTGCAGGCTCAGATTTCATGGAAGATGACGGAGTATACTCGGGATATTTCTTAAATTTCGATGCCGATGGCAGATACAGTGTCACTGTGGACGTTCTTGGTACAACTGCTTCACATATCAGTCGTATAAACAGAAGTAAGTACACTGGGTGGATTAAAGGGGCACAACTAGAAGAACGTAAAAGGGTGTTTAGGTAGAAATCGATTCCAGCGAAGAGCTTAGGTTGACGAATGTGAGAAAGTAAAATTAATGTATTATCTAGTGAAGATAAACGAAATAGAAGTGAGTCGATGAAATAGGTTTTAAAGAAATCAATTAAAAGAGAGTTAGTTTTGAATACACTTCCTGATTAGTCTATGTAATTCTTTTTAGCACTGACAAGAAAGATTCCTATGATTTTTTCCTCCCGGTCACATTGGTCCGACAAGAAGATAAGAAGATAACAATGTCAAACATCAACGAAATGAAAATACAGTGTTAAAACCAGAAAGTATACTATAGGAATTTAAATATCGACATAAGCAGGAAGTATTTTTCAAGGTTTATGGAGGTCAGGATGAGTATGCCCGAAAAAGAATCTCGAATGAAACGTATTTTTTAATCTTTTCATTGTATCCTTCATTGTATCCCGCATCTACAGAACGGAGGGCCGTAACTCCAACCCCACCCTCTTCTCCTTCTACATTCATGCGGTCTGCTTCAGGTGGTGTTTTCGTAGTGAATAACTTCATCCCTAATGCTCCGGACATTTTAGCTCCATCTCGTATTCAGGATCTTGCCTACTCTTCATTCTCTTTTGAGGATGCAATGGTTACTCTCACCTGGACGGCTGTAGGAGATGATCTTGACCAAGGAACAGGTGGGCGTTACTGCAGTTGACGAAAGAAAAGAGTAGCGTTACCATGGGAAGTACAAGTGACACGAAAAGATAGAGAATCAAGAAAAGAAATGTAAAGATACATTTGATGTGGTTTATTTGGTGACAGAAAGTGTTTTTATTTGAAATCACATTAGTTATTGCTACGGCAGCTTTAGATTAAGTGGCTTTAAATATTTATAGTACTTGAAAAAAAAAAGAATCATTTGGGCATTTAATGCGTGACGGACATGAGCGCTAGACACGGGGCATCTGACATTAACAGTTGCATCTAAAAGCAACTAAAAATGATTAAATAAACGCAATTTGATTTTCAAACCGATCGGGATCACTTATTTTGAATTTCCGTTTAATTCTTTTGAGTTACATTTAAACGCATTTTTTATTCAAGAGATTGAAAGACTTAGTATTATTATCTTTTTATTATGTAGGTGTACTGGATACATAGATTAAATATGGGTGATAACCTACAACCTTGATAGGGATTAAAAGCAATTATGTGTTGTATATTGTTACTACTTTTGCTGTTCAGCCAGAAAGCGCGTCCCATAAGTATGTTAGAAGTATAAAATTGGTTCATACTATATTCATAGAACGGTGTAACTTGAAAAATTAAATTTTATATGTCATTTACAGCATCCGAATACGAACTGAGGTACTCAAATGACTTCGACGTCTTGAGAGTGAACTTCTCTGATAATCCGCCTGTCGTCGATCACCAGGTTATCGATGGAAACCTATCTCTTATATCTCCTGGTGGTCATATAGAGACACTGACCGTCCTATTACCTGTCGTACATTACAATCTGAACTATTACTTTTCAATCCGTGCTTTGGATGAAGCAGGAAATGCAGGAGCAATGTCCAATATTGTTTCCCTGCCGATTATAGAACCGTTTGTGGTTAATGTTTCCACTTCGGCTCCTAATGTGACAGCCACGTTTCAACCCTTAACCGATGACACCAATTTCACAACACCTATAACAAACGAGACCCTTTCCCCATCTACAATGCTTACTGATAATTCTACTATTGAGATGGCAACAACTCTACCACCCAGCACTGGGAACACGACCGAGAATGCTTCATCAACCAGTACGCTAGCATTGAATTCGACAAGGCCTCTAGTAACTTCAGTAGGTTTGACTACGGACATGAACACGACGACCAGCAATGATTCCCTCATCATAACCGATAGGATGACCACATTAGGTACAGGTGCTACAGACATACCCAGTACAGATGTTGACACTCCTGCATCAGGTACTGTTATATTTGACACGCATGAGCCAGTGACATCAGGACAAGGTGGTACTCAGTTTCCAACTCGTTCCATGTCAATATCGTCTGAAGATCCTCCGACCTCTAGTGACTCTCTTCCAGATGTTTCCTCATCTAAGACTCCCTTAAGTACATCTTATCCTAATGCCACAGAGCCACTTGTCAACACAGATAGCACTCTGGGAACTTCAACAGGATGGAGTACAGAACCAAACTCAACTGAGCTACAAGTCAACACAGAGAGCGCTCTACTAACTTCAACACATGGAGAAGAAGAACCACACCCAACAGAGCTACCGTCCCCCAAACCCCTTACAACTGCAGAACCCCATGAACCAACTGACCTAGCACTTATCATAGCCCTGACTTTGACATTTACTTTTGTGGTTTTTGGTGGTGTTGTTGGTGCAGCATTTGGTGTCGCTATTTATAAGAAGAAACAAGCCAGGATTCGGCCTGCAGAAGATCCAAGTGAAAGCTACCAAACTGATGATGATGATGACCGCCAGTCCACTGAAACCCCGCGTCTTTAAAGTGACAGTAAACTTAAGCTCCTAAATAGCGCCATCTTTTAACAGGATTTGAAAAGTGTCTGTGCCTCTCATTTTTCCATCATGCCCCATTCTAGTTTTTAAAAGCTTAGAATGTACCTGCAGGCAATTTTCCACATTTGCCAAGTCCAAAAATAATAGTTTGAAATATAAATGTCCCTATTATCCAAACAAGCTGCTCTCAAAATTCAAAATAAAATGCAATTTTCAAATTATTATCTTAATTTAGCAAACACTGTAAGATGGCGCTGTTCAAGTTCTACCAGTTTAATGCCACTTTAATACCCTATTCCGATGCTCTAATTGCTTTTAATAAATACTATGCGTCGTGTTGTTTTAATAACTATACAGATGCGCTATTAACAATGACTTATACTCGTCGAAATACCTATCCTTATCATCCAACTATTAAATGACAATTCTGTTTCTTTTTATAATCGAGATAATTCATCTACCCAGACAGAACCTTGTGTTTTTCTTTCGCAAAAAAGATTTGTATCAATCTTGTTCATTCCATAAAGTTGATTTGCGTTGGTATCATTGCGCCTCGATAAAAAATTAATCACATGTATATCAGGAATAGACAGATGAACCAGTTCGTCAAAGAAAATTACATTTATGATGCCATCTATTTTGTTAAAGGGAAATCCAACCACAACAGCAAGTTACTTTGATAGAAAGAGGAAAATCAGAGAAGCAGATTGGTGAAAGTTTGAACGAAATCGGACAAGTAATAAGAAAGTTATGAATTTTTGAAAGTTGTAATCACTGTACATATGGGAATTTCAAATTGGCCGAATAGGTAATGTCACTGTGATGTAGCTGTGTACAAATCCCCCATTGCTCCAACACACAAAATGACTAAAATGTCACTTTTTTCAAATTGTATTTCTCAGTAGGATCTTTTTCTTTCATGAGGACTTAACAATATGCTATCTCCAATATATTCTGAGTACTGCCCCAAGGGTAAAAGCGCCTAGAAGAAAACTGCAAATTAATGATATTTTTGTGTACGACAAATGGGAGAGTTGTCCACAAAAATGTCACAATCGAATCACCAAATTGCCAATTTGAAATTCGCATAGATGTAGTGATCTCATTTTTCAAACATCCATAACTTTCTTATTCCTTATCCGATTTCTTTCAAACTTTCACCATCTTGTTTTTCTTATTTTTCTGCTTTCACACAAATCATCTCATTACCAAGGTTGGATTGCCCTTTAATATTCCCGTAGAAAATTTAGAGCAGCTACTTATGGGAACAATGTAACTACGCAGAGCTATATACATACTTTTTTTTTTTTTTTTTTTTTTTTAAAGCTTTTTTGCCTTTATTCAGATTTTGAATACAAATTATATCACATCAAAAGTACAATTATAAAGAACATAATATTAGTACATCATACATTACCTTACATTCTTTTTTACCAATAGTATTTTTTAACACAGCTAAATAATTTTATTATTTCATACATTACAGAAAATAATTCATTAATATACATAACATGAAAATTAATCAAATCACTATATATTAATTAGGTAATCTGAATAAAGATTTTCTTATAAAACAGAAAAGAAAAGGTGAAGGTACTATTTTGGACCCCCTAGATAAATCAGTTTCAAAATAATATTAAGACAGAAAATGAAAATGCGCATTTATTAAAAATTTCAATTTTTTGTTATTTCTAAATTTGTCATAATTGTTATCACGAGATTCTTTTTCCCTTTTTAAATCTCTATTCAGATTATCAATACAAAGAAAATACCGAGAAAATTGCACAGAACTAAAAATGTGACATTATTTTTCATACATCATAAACCAATAAATATTTTTCATTGAAAATATTCAATCTAAAACAGATTGTACAAAATGTACATTATATTCCCTTTCATTCACATATTCTTTTTTTTAAGCCATTGTATTTTTACTTAACTAAGATCTTTAATACATTGTCACAACATCAAAGGAACATAATATTTCGTGCAGTATACCTTGTGTTACACTCGTATTTCTTTTTTTTTCTTTTTACCCAGACAAATAATTATATTTGCATACAATGTAGAAAAAAAAAAATTCATAGACAACAAATATACAATATGTTATAACGTTAATTAAATCAATACAGATTTGGCAGTCTGAATAAAGATTGTTTTATGGAAACAAAAAAGAAAGGTGAAAACTTC
This sequence comes from Heliocidaris tuberculata, assembly GCA_025618425.1. NCBI lineage: Eukaryota > Metazoa > Echinodermata > Echinoidea > Camarodonta > Echinometridae > Heliocidaris > Heliocidaris tuberculata. Next base: position 24,350,587 of record CM046839.1, read on the forward strand.
AAGGCTCATGCACTGATAAAACATTTTGCAAAATGTAAAAAAAAAAAGAAAGAAGATTTTCTTTGGAGTTTGATAAATTTTATCATTGTTTTTACTACGTGTATCTCTGTTATAAATGCTTTCATTACGATTATTATTATAATTGGTATTATTATTACGATGACTATTACTATTCTTATTGTTATTATTATTATAACTATTATTATTATTACTATTATTATTATTATTAATAATATTACTATTATCATCATCATATTCATTATGGTTAACCCTCATTCGAAACATCAAGATAGTAAAATTTAACAGAATGACCATTCTCTTCTCCCATTTGTCATTAGTTAAAAAAAAACCAAACAAACAAAAAAAAAACAACATACATATACAAATGAAGAAAAATCGAGAGAAAAAAAAAATTATGCAGAGTGGCCTTCTTTATTTTGCTCCCATAAAACATAAATACCACTAGTACAATGGAAGATATGCAATCTAAATATGATATTCAAATACATTCAAAAACAGAATAAAAACAATGAAGGCGCTACTTTAATACCCCTGATTATTTTTCGTTAAATGAAGAGATATCAGATTATCATTTTGTAAAGGATAACCTACATACCATGTGTTTTCAAAAACCTATTTTTTGCTTCATTTATTTTAATGTTTTGTATGAAATTATCCTGTTAAACAATAAATGAAAACAACCTGCACTCAATGACTTGTAAATGGTTGGATCAGCGAAAAAGTAAAAGGAGTGGGGAGGAGGAAAGACAAAAATGATCAACACAAAACCTAAATTTTACGATCTTGAAGGGATGAAATGTTCCCATTTTTTATAATGTATTGTTAGTTTGTCCTTTATTCTTGCTTTTTCATATTCAATTTTTTGGGAGTTCTCTATAGCCTTACAGATGTCTTTACAAGTTGGGAGCCTTCCGTGTTTACGACTGTTGTAAATCATATATTTGCCCATAATAAGTACGTGATTAACCAAAATATTATCTTTCAGATTTTCTCTGAAGCCTAGTAATACATCAATCCATTGTATATTAAGTAGCTGAAACATTTTCAGTTCATTTCCCACCTCCTTCTATATATTTGATATTTGTTCACATTGATAGAAAATGTGAAAATATGTTTCTATATATTTTTTACAAAACGAACATAAATTTGACTGAGCAAATCCAAATGTATGTAATTTATCATTACAAAATATAATGCTATGTAAAAGTTTGTATTGAAATTCCCTTAACTTCCAATCTAAAGTGCAAAACCTGGGGACAGAAAAACATGTTGCCACTACCGACTTATCCAGAGTAAGAGCTAATACTTCTGGATGTTTAAAAACAAAAGAATCTTGTATTGTACTAATGAAAATATTATATAACATTTTGGATGTCAGAGACTCCAGAGAATACACTTTTTTGTTAATGTTAAAAAAAATGATGGAATAGTCCAGATTATCGTTCAAAGTATCATCATTTTCTCTCTTCGCCTTCCAAGAAGCTGGTAGCTTATGGTATATATCATTGAGCAGAAGTATATCATCTACATTTAAACCTTTCCTTATGAAATATTCCCCTGATCTGATATCACCCTCTGCATTAATCAAATGTTTAACTTGAAAAAATTGTGCGTCGTATAGTTTTTCATTAAACCGAAAAGTCCTATCTGTAATAAGAGTATTATTGAATATTATTTGATTTTCGTTACGAGTTTCTTTGGCAATAAATTGTTTCTCTTGTAAATAATTCCAGATACTCAGAAATTCCATATAAATATCGGGTACCTTTATGTCAATTGAATTACAGTTGTAATTGCAAAGAAATATCATCCTGCCCCCTACCTAATGGAATATAAAATAAAAAAATTGTTTCCATTTCATGTCACTATTACCTATAAGAAGTCTCTTAATCCAAATTACCCTCTGAGCACAGACCATGTATTTAAAGTTCAACATTTTTAAACCCCCCATATCATAATTCCTATATAAAATGTTCCTTTTTATCTTGTCATGACCATTCCAAATGAAGTTAAAGCAGATCGTCTCTACTTCTTTGAATACCCATGACGGTACTGACATTATAGAAGATACGTATAATAATTTAGAAATAGCAAAAACTTTAACTAATTGAATTTTCCCAAAAAGAGTAAGATCCCTTTGCTTCCACCACCCTAACAATCTTTTTATTTTGCTAAGAATTTCTTTATAATTCATTTCTTCTTTAACATTAATGTCAAGAGTAAAATATACCCCAAGTACTTTGACCAAGGAAACCAGTTTACCCAAAGTAATGTTGGGTAAAATATCTTCATTTCGACTAGCAGACCCCAAATCCATTATTTGTGTCTTTTCCTTATTAATTTTCAGGCCAGATACCTGAGAGAAAGAATCCATTATTTGTTCTAAGATTTTCATATCTTCTATATCTTTTAGAAAAATAGAGCAATCGTCTGCATACATAACCAACTTAACTTCTATATTACCTATCGAAATACCTTTTAAATTTTGTTCTTTTCGAATAGCCAAAGCTAATGTTTCTATAATCAACAAAAATATATACGGAGACAACGGATCCCCTTGTCTTACGCCCCTACCTATTTCAAAATAACCTGTAGAATACCCTCCGTTCATGACACAACTGACGACATTATTATACAAAATTTCTATCCATCTACAGAAATGAGTGCCAAAACCATATTTTTTCATCAATGCTTTCATATATGAGTGTGAAACTGTGTCAAAAGCTTTCTCAAAATCAACAGTAACTAAAAACCCTTGTACATTGTATGTCTTTGTGTAAAAAATAATATCATCAATAATTCTTACAGCATCCCCAATATTTCTACCAGTAAGAAATCCTACTTGATCAACATGTATCACTTCTTCTAGTACCTTCTTTATTCTCTCAGCCAAAAGTTTCGACAATAGCTTGTAGTCAACATTTAAAAGGGTAATTGGTCTGTAGTTACGAATATGTAAAGGATTTTTATCTTCTTTTTTAATTATAGTTATAACGCCCTGTTTTTGAGTAGTAGACAATTCACCTTTCTCAAAAGATGTATTAAATGAATCTAAAACAAGGTCCCCTATATCATGCCAAAAAGTGCGATAAAATTCAACGGTCAGGCCATCATTCCCAGGAGATTTGTTTAAAGACATTTTATTTAACACTCAAGTACATTCACCGATCGTTATTTTATCATCACATAATTTCTTACTAGCTTCACTTATTTTCAAAAGGGAGATGTCATGAAAATAACCTTCCGCCGTATCAGTTCCATGATGTTCTAAATACAAGTTATAGTAAAACTGTCTTATTTCGGTCAAAATTTCTTTGGGGTCACTTGTTTCTTCATTTTTATCTTCTAATTTCAATTTATCTATAAACCTTTTTCTCTGATTTGATGCCAGTAACTGCTTGAAGTAATTTTCATTGAGTTCAGTTTCTTCAAACCATTTTGCACGTGATCTTATCTTTAAACCAACAACTGTCTGATTGTAAAATAGTTTTGAATTCATTTCTCTTTAACTCTAAGTTGTGTAAAGTATTATTATCTGAGGAAGTCACCAGTAAATCTTCTAGCTTCTGAATATCTATCTGTAATTTTCTTAATTTTTCTCTAGTTTCCTTGTGCCCTGTTTTTGGAGTACTTTTTGCTTTTTTCACGGATATTCATTTTAACAAAATCCCACAAGACCCTAGGGTCTGTAATATCCTTCTTTCCCTGATCAATACAATTCTTAATTTCTGCTCTTATATATTGAACATATTCTACGTCCAAGCAAAGGCTATTGTTGAATTTCCAGTAAGATGGACCTATATTCTTTAAAACTTTATCTCCCAAGAGCAAACATAGATGAATTGCTGAGTGATCAGGAGCAATGGAGGGTATAATATTGCACTCGGAAATTTTGTTCTCCAGTTCATTCGAAATTATGCAATAGTCTAACCTACTTTGAATTAAAGGGTTATTTTGTCTGTAAGTATATTGAATCTTGTCCTGGTTTCTTTTCCTCCATATATCTAACACATCAAATCCTCCAAGGAAATCCTCGAATTCTAAATTAAAAGTGTGAACTGTGATGCTCCCTTTACTTGAGATGTCCAGATCAAAATTTCGAATCATGTTAAAATCGCCACCAACTATCATGCGGGAGTTGTTCAGATTAAATTCATTTAAGCGAAGGCTTAAATGATTAAGAAATTCTGTTTGTTCCTGCTGTTTATTTCTAACGGGAAAATATACATTACAAAGAATGTATTTCATGTTTTGTACCCCAACCTCTAATAAAATGTACCTTCCGTCTGTATCACACTCGCTTCTTAATACCTTCAAATTCAATTTTTGTGAGAGTAGAATGCAAACTCCTCTACTATGATTAGTTCCATGACTAAAAAAACACTCCCCACTCCATTCCCTTCTCCACTGATCCTCCACATCATTTGTGCTAAAAGTTTCCTGGAAGAAGATTATAATCTCCTATCTGTTCACTCCACTTTACTATTATGTTCCTTTTGGTCACCTCTCTAAGGCCCTTCACATTCAAAGAAACTAAATTTAATTCATCGTTTTTCGTATCCATCATGAAATTTTCACCTCACCTTGTATATGTACGGCCAATGCACCATTTTTGTCACCTTTCACCCTAACTTTTAAACACACAACAAAAACACAAAGGCAAAACATCACAACACAGAAAGGAAAGACACAACAAACACAAAACAACGGACACTGCACAGACAATGAAAGGAACTGAGGGCCCATCGCAAGTAGCAAAAAACAAACAAACCACCCCCTTTCCCCGGACCATTTGCGAAATTTGTTGTATTCAACCTGCTGTGTTTCATCCTTCTATACTTTATAATTATAGAGCCCTTTTTTCAGTTCCCACGAAAACTGTTTCTCTAGTGAAAATATTTCTGATTTAATTTTAGTTCAATTTTTGTTTCCCCTATAGCCATATAGTGTATTACCTACTCTCATTTCCTTACAATAATTATAGTTATCGCTATTTTATCATTATTAATATTATTATTATTATTATTATTATTATTATTCACAGCTGAATAAGGAATCGACAAACCGTTCGAATTATGCATTTTTCGTGGCTTTTATTTAACATTGGTTACTGTCATTTCTACATGTATCATTTTACCATGGCGGTACATGAATTCACACCAATATTGTAATTGTATTACACACAGATTTGAGTATCCAACCCAATTACAGAACTAGTGCTGGAATCTATGCTGGAAAATGAGGAATCATGTGAATAAATGTAATCTGCACCCCATACATAAACCTTAAAATCAAAATATGTGAAATCCAAGCGTGTAGCCAGAGAAGGGTTAAACCCACGGCTAGAAACCCCCTCTCGTAAATGAATGTCCCCTCTGCATTGCCACGAGCCCCCCTTGCTAGCCGTCAGGAATGCCCGATCAGACGGGGGAGTTTTTTATGTAACCCGGATGCACCACCCATTCCCAGCTCTCATCAACCATGTCAACGATTCCAGCAAAAGTGTTCCCAACCGGGCCCCATCACTTCCCTCCAGGTATACCTCCCCGCATGTAAAATCGAGCGAGGCTCCTGAAATTACTTGTCTTACGAATGGTAATATAGTTTCTTGCTAATATATGTAAGTGTGATGAAGGCCCAAATTGATAAATTCCGTCCAGGCCACGGACCTGCAGTTTAAACAGTGATTTTATTCATATAGCATAATTGCAATTATACAACACGTCACTAAGTAAAATATGCACAATGTGCGTTTATAGACCCCCCCCCCCTCCGAGGCCACTCCGTGACCTCCTTTCGGATGAGGTGAGGGCGAAAACCCAATCTTCAGACCCCTGATCTGAGAAAAAGATGACTGGGACAAAATTCCCTCACGGCCCACGACTGCGGAGCCACCCTTAAACCGCAGATATTTGTGCAACCGAGCATTTTGCTCCAGATCCGAGTAATATTTTAATTTGCTAGCATTAGGCCTATCCCGCATACTATTGGTGAATACAATACTCCTGTAATACACAAACACAATCACTGAATGCTTTCAATCCCCCAGTATATACAGCGGAAACTTGGTATAACGAGTTTCATGGTACCATTAAAGTCAATATGCTACAGCAGGAATGCCGTTATATATAATCAAGTTAACAACAAACAACAAAACGATATAGTATAAAAAGCTGGGACCAGGGATATCATTCTGCTATATTAAGAACATTATTATATCAGATCTCTTTAAACTGAGTTTCCACTGTACCCTATATGTTCGATCGTTTGACCTACAAGCATTAAATACAATCTACATGTACATGCATAATTGCCTTCGTATCTGTGAAACAAACAAGTATCTTGTCAATCATAACTTATTCCTTAAACCAGCCAAAACCATTGTTACTAGACTTATTCCTTGCAAGACAACTTAATACTACACAGGTGGTGATATTGGGGATGGTGGATGGGGATTTTTGATTGTCCAAATAGACGTCTTGCCTCTACCAAAAGCCACGAGAGAATGACACAATTTCCGCGTGCACACGCTCTCACAATCGCGTATTATGCGTTCCGTGTGCAAAAGGGGGGCGCGCATTCGGAAACGCGCCACAAAAGCGCGCCACAAAAGCGCGCCTTGTCTAGAGGCGCCAAATTCTTGACAAAATATAAACAAGCTTATTGTTGCGTCACAATGGCCAGCAAAACCAAAACAAACCGCGAGTGGGCTATCAGCCGTGAATAAATATTTTTGAAAGCGTCTTTAACTCTTTAAAATTTCTTATTCACAGCTGAATAAGGAATCGACAAACCGTTCGAATTATGCATTTTTCGTGGCTTTTATTTAACATTGGTTACTGTCATTTCTACATGTATCATTTTACCATGGCGGTACATGAATTCACACCAATATTGTAATTGTATTACACACAGATTTGAGTATCCAACCCAATTACAGAACTAGTGCTGAAATCTACGCTGGAAAATGAGGAATCATGTGAATAAATGTAATCTGCACCCCATACATAAACCTTAAAATCAAAATATGTGAAATCCAAGCGTGTAGCCAGAGAAGGGTTAAACCCACGGCTAGAAACCCCCTCTCGTAAATGAATGTCCCCTCTGCATTGCCACGAGCCCCCCTTGCTAGCCGTCAGGAATGCCCGATCAGACGGGGGAGTTTTTTATGTAACCCGGATGCACCACCCATTCCCAGCTCTCATCAACCATGTCAACGATTCCAGCAAAAGTGTTCCCAACCGGGCCCCATCACTTCCCTCCAGGTATACCTCCCCGCATGTAAAATCGAGCGAGGCTCCTGAAATTACTTGTCTTACGAATGGTAATATAGTTTCTTGCTAATATATGTAAGTGTGATGAAGGCCCAAATTGATAAATTCCGCCAACGAGCAAATTAAATAGCTCGCCGCCAAAGAACACGGTGTCACTGGATATTCAGCTCCAAGTGAAATTTTTTCACTAATGGTTGAAGCCAGCTAATTACCAAGTACGAATGTATAAACCGTAAGGAAACCATATATCCGGGTACCGCAGGTAACACTTGCATTTTTTTTTTTTTTTTTTTTTTTTTTATAAACAAACGCCTAGGCGCAATAAACTGAAACACTGTAAAGTTACATAACGCTATCGAAACGCGATATCTTGCCATGCTGTATTACCTTACCGGAATCCGGATATAACTCTCTAAACTTGCATTACTCCATAATTATAAACCTTACTTCATAACCGCTACAAATAACCAGCCTAAACTAAGATAACTCTGCATAAAATATAAACATTATGGGGAGGCTACGAGGCAAACGAGCCCTCGATAACTCCCATCAGGCCCTATGCATAACATATTAACAAAGCTTTCTAGCGGTGAAACTCATAAGGGCACTAGGTTAAAGAGATTCTTATTTCCGCCCTTGATCTTGGATATACATATACGTTCATGGACTATCTTTGGCTCTGTCAATTCTTTGCTCATTATCGGGTAAAAAACATACAGACATTAAAACATATTCAACGTTTGAAGGTAAGACACAATAAACATCAAATGGACGTATACTAATAGGAAGGGCAACTGCTCATTAAAAAACTACTAACCAGAACCCATGGTCCGTGCCGATCTGCATGGGAGTGGGCGTGACCACTACTCAAATGTATTTCTGAACCTCTTAGCAACGTCCAGGATGAAGAAGTATGTCCCAGTATCTGAAAGATGTACACCGTCCGGACGAAAAAGCTCGCGAGAGGTATATACTATCTCCGGGTGCTCTATGTAGCTACCATTCAACCTCCTAGCTAGGGACCTTGCGTATCTGTTCAATGACCGCCGCTTGCGGTCGACGAGGCCCTGCTGTTGACCAGTAAACCCCTTATAGCGCAGCCGAGGTAAGATATCAGACCATATGATGTTGCACCCGTGGCCGCTCACAAATTCAAAGATATCTTTCAGCTCTCTTGAAAAATCCCTCTTGCTCTTTGCCTCCATATCATTTGTACCCACGTGCAGCAAAATATGTGACGGTGTCGAACTCGCGCCAAGGAAAAGTGACGATAGGAAAGCCATTGTCTCGCCTAGATGGAGGCCCCTTCTGCCGTGCCAGGTAATCGCCGCCCCACAGGCAAGATCTCTGCTGCCCTTCTGCTGAACCCACCGGGCCGTCCAATACACTATGGAGTCCCCCACGATCCACACGGCAGGAGCTGCAAAAATAAGATAAACTTTTGGGAGTATCTTGCACTAGGGACATGTAATCACAATCACTTAAAGGTAAAGTTCGGTTCCGATCATGTGATTTTCATGTATAAGAAACTGTTTCAAAGCAACTGGGAAAGTTGCATCAGCTGAACATGTACACAGGTGCCTAGTGTGAGATTTGAGGATTATTAATTGATAAGAAATTCACTCACTTTCCACAACCAGTAGCTGCGCTGCACACAGAAACAAGTATATGGGGCCGCCCAAATCTGGCATGAATGTTCAGCCCGAACGTTCCCATTTCAGGCATTTCCTGTCATATTTCCAATATGAGGGCCTTAGAAGAGTAATCCTCTGGAAGGACCTTTTTTATTATTCATTGTAATGAAATGAAAAGAATGTGAAAAGCCCACAAATTATTATTATTTTTTTTTTTTTCACATTTCCCGGAACTGAACCTTCCCTTAACAATCCTTGCAAAATTTCTAGGCATCCTGAGCCTTTATAATACCCCTTATCTCCAGTGGTGAATTGAGGTATACATGACTCCTTCCTATGGGGATGTTAATGCATTCTCACTTACGTAATAGTGCACATAATGTATGCTCCCTAATCTATGAAATTCATCTGCAAAGTATTATAGGCCAACGTACGAAATATGATAATATGATCTTCATAACAATGATAATAACAGTAGGTCCGATAATCATAATCATGCTAATAGCAGTAACAACAGAAATAACAATAATATGTAACGTTTGTTAGGCACTTAAAACTGTTGTTTATAAACACACAATCTTCTGACTACAAGTTAATAACCGGACATACGAAAGGAAAATTATAAATCTGTACTCAACTATGAATTGCTAAAGACAAATTTGATTGAAGGTAAACATAATCAGCCGTACAATAAATACTACGGACTACGAATAACTACATGTACAAAGGCGCTGAAATATTGCAACTGAAAGTAATGAATTGGGGCCAACTTAGTTCGGTTAGATCTAGTGTTGTTAATATGACGATTCCCTGCAATTACCAATAGTCGGTACAATGTAATGATATAAATGACTGGACGTGACAGTGATTAGCTAATGAAACCAAATGAATCCGATTAAATCGAGTCAGTTCCGACAGCCATGTCAATGCGGACGTAACGCCTGTACACATTAGAAGCCCAACGCCCCATATGCTGGATCTGCCTGTCGGTGCATCCCGACATAGCGGCAAACGTAGCCGCCCCGATCCGAAATGAATGGGAAGAAAAGCATTCGGTGGGCAAAGAACAAAATTTCATGCACTTCTTGATCATTTTAGTGAACTCATAGCGAGTAAGGGGAAGGGCACCAAATGTCTGAAAAAATGCATCCCCAATAGAGGGGCGGCATGACATGTAAGCAATCACTGCTTTGACTGGGCAGAATTCTGACTGAACCTCAGGAATATATATCAAACAACCCCTCCCCCTCTGATCAGTTTTAGAAGAGCGGAGACGCAAAACCACCTTGCGGTTAGGAGCTTCTCCCATGACACTAACGTCTGAACTGCCCAATCGATGACTGTTTTGTTTACGAGAGCTAACCGTGAATTCGCCAACCCGCAAAAACCCATAAAATGCTATCAGAAAGGCAGCGGAGTACAGCTGCACCTCATAGTCGCTCTTACACACATTACTCAAAGCCCTCAACATCTGACCCAACAAAGTAATGTAATAGGACATCTAGTATCACGTCTCACGTTCCCCCTTTTGCACCCTTCGATTAGGCACGAAACAACGAAACCCTTTGTTACGTCATCTAAACCCGCCACCTGTAAATAGAAGGATAGCCCCGAAATGTAAGTCTGAACTGTTGACGCCGCATATCCACGCCAAGACAAATAGGATATGAACTGAGCAATACGCTCTACATTCGGCGGCACTCGATTATCATACTGGTACTCTGAGCAAAATTCGCTAAAAACATTCATCGCTGTTGCGTAAGTGGAATGAGTACTGCTGGCCCGTGAATCCAGTAAAAGCCTCGACCGCTCTATGTCCAGCTGTTCCAAAGTTGGGTAGGTATTTCTTCCCCCTTCTCGGCGGCCAGTGGTGTCAACTTGCGGAATCTGTCCTCCTGAAAACGAGACAAGGCATCCGCAATTCCATTATCAACCCCAGGCACATAACGAGCCTTGAATCTAATGTTCCTAAGCAAACAAATAACAACTAGCCCACGAACTAACTTCATCAACTCACTACAGGACGCAGACTGCCTATTAATCACCTCCACCACTGCCTTATTATCAGTCCAAAACAACACACGCTTGTTGCGCAATGACTCGCCCCACAACTGAAGGCTTACCACAATAGGGAACAGCTCGAGAAAAGCAATCGACCGACCAGCTGCATTAAACTGTACAGGCCATTTCGCTTGGGCCCATCTCCCACCAAAATATATTCCAAACCCACAGCTGGCCGCCGCATCAGTAAAAAACTGGAGCTGTGAACTATTGTGCCATGCCTCATCACCTATCATGACTCTACCATTGAAGTGAGTTAAGAAGTCCTGCCAAACCGCCAAGTCTGCCTTAGCTCCCTTACCTAATCTAATCATGTGAAAAGGACGCTGTACCCCTCGAGTTAAATCTATCAGTCTCCGCATGAACGCCCGGCCGGGGGCGATCGCCCTACACATAAAGTTCAAACTCCCTATTATGGATTGCAAATTCCTTAGAGAAATTTTGTTCAACTTCGAAACCTCATGCAACCTATGAACCAACTCTACAACCTTATCTTGCGGGACTCGCACCTCAAATGCCATGGAATCAATCTCAAGCCCTAAATAAGTTATGACAGAGACAGGGCCCACCGTCTTCCCCTCCGCAATCGGCACCCCGAAGCGTTCGCACACAGCCACAAAGCTGGTCATGGCATGTTCACACTGGTGTGAATCTCGGGTACCCGCAAAGAAAAAATCATCGAGATAATGCAGTATGCAATTAGACTCTGCCACACGCCGTGTACAATACTCCAAAAATGTACTGAAGCACTCGAAAGCCGAACAAGCTATTGAACAACCCATTGGCATGCACCGGTCAAAAAAGTACTGACCGTCCACGCACATCCCCAGCAATTCGAAGTCCTCCGGCCTAACCGGCAGCAGACGAAAGGCGGACTTGATATCCGCCTTCCCCATCAAAGTACCCACGCCTAACCGCGTCACCAACTCCACAGCCGAGTCGAAAGATGAATAATAAACTGTACATTGAGATTGAGGAATGTTTTCATTCACAGACCCCCCTCTTGGAGACGATAAATGCTGAATCAACCGAAATTCCCCGGGGGCCTTCTTAGGCACTAAACCAATAGGCGAACACCTGAAGTTGACGAACGGGGGAGATGCAAATGGGCCAACAATCCTTCCTAACTCCATTTCAACTTGCAATTTCTTCAACAAGGCTGATTTATTGTCGCGAGCCGACCTGAGATTCTTTGCTTGAAGCGGAACCCGAGCCCCTGTAAAATGTAGTGAAAAACCGAATTGGAAACCGTTTAGTAACCGGCGAGCGTGTTCACGATTTGGATACGCAGACAACATAGGAATCATAGCCTCCAATTTGACTGGAGTGGGGGCCAAATCATACTTAGACCAGGATCTAATTCCTGCTGGTGGGGGTTCCGGCGGTGAGGGGTTGGGTACACGACTTAACTCCGTGTCCAACTGCCCGACATCGAGAACATCTGTGGGCGAAGTTACAGCTTTGCCCACGGGAGCAGTTTCCTCTGTTGAAGGCAAAGCACGTCCCGCGCCTCGCCTCGTTTGTACTGGGAGAGCCAATTGACGAGTTGCTCCGGCCACGGGGGGAGATACCAGTATTTCTGAATTCTCTGACCCGCGTCTGCGGGCGTTGCATGCTACCTTGAAATGGGCGAAAGGGAGAGCTCTTCAGCCCGCCACCAGAAACTAACAACAGCCAAAGCTCCGCATCGATGCTCGCCCACGATCGGCCCGGTCTCCGTGCCTGACGGAGACGAAATTGTACATCATAGTCTCTCCACCCGTATCCCCCATTGTTACGAGCCGCCCCCCTCACCATATCCATGTACTTTAACAACTCTAGCGCCCGTCCTGGATGCCTCTCCAGGTAGACTGACATATAGACTAGAAACACCGAGGTCCACTGCTCAATGCTTGTAATCCTCTGCTGCCGAGGCTGAGATTGGAGCTGAAAGCCACCAGTGGCGGGCAACAACTGGAACGTGGCTCCAGCAGTATAATCATTAGGCCTACTGGAAAGGAAGCTGTTCCTGTTTTGCTTCTGCAACAAAATGAGGTCGATATAATCGCCCTGCCATATCTTTTCCTTCAACCCTAAACTAATATCCGCCCCGAGAGGGTCACAGACGCTTACCAGCGGCTGAGGGAGAGAACTACCGACATAACCCAAATCCTGCTGTGTCTCAAACCCATTAGACCTAGACCCAGATCCAGACCTAGAACTACTTTCACCTCCCAAGTTGATGTTAGGTCGAGATCCGGTGCTTGATATTCCAGGCTCTAAATTGAGATCAAGAGTAGGTCTACATGTAGGTCTAGCATTAAAATCATCGTCGCAATTCTCTCTATTGTTAAGGTTAACAATACTGCAGGATCCACCCTCCGTCGACAGGCTCTCCCCTTGGCCTTGCACTACCATAGGCCAATGAGCCCCAGGCCTAAACTCCCCCTGACTAGATGCAACGTTAACTCTACATGTAGATCTAGATCTATCAATACCAATTCCCGACTCACCGGATACTTGTTGAGGTTCCGGTCCTTGGGCTTGGACTTGGACTTGGTCATGTTGGTCCGCAAGATCCGATATCACTGCCAAAGGTTGTGATGTTTCTCGGCCTGCAGAACTGGCAGATATAGATCTAGGCCCACCTCGCCTACGGGGTCGCTCACTTCGTCCCAACTCCTTCGGCTTCGCCTTGACAGTGGTACCCTTCTTCCTCTTTGCTTTCGGCATGCCGATCGCTGACTCCAATTTACGGCACTGAACTAGGTCTATGAAAAGTATAAGTCTAGCTTTTATACTGTACGAACGAAGTCACTGCAGCTCCAAAAATGAATCACCTCTCCACTGCAGGTGCCTTGATCGACGAGCAGTTAATAGAACATTGACGTTAATATAGCGAAAAAATTTGAACAAGGTAGTCAAGGAAGTTAACGGGATTTCCACTGCCGATGCAAGCAAAGTCAACGTTAGTGAATTCCAGTAAGAATCCAGTTAAGAATCCAATTAATTTTTGATTGTCCAAATAGACGTCTTGCCTCTACCAAAAGCCACGAGAGAATGACACAATTTCCGCGTGCACACGCTCTCACAATCGCGTATTATGCGTTCCGTGTGCAAAAGGGGGGCGCGCATTCGGAAACGCGCCACAAAAGCGCGCCACAAAAGCGCGCCTTGTCTAGAGGCGCCAAATTCTTGACAAAATATAAACAAGCTTATTGTTGCGTCACAATGGCCAGCAAAACCAAAACAAACCGCGAGTGGGCTATCAGCCGTGAATAAATATTTTTGAAAGCGTCTTTAACTCTTTAATATTTCTTCTTCTTATTATTATTATTATTATCATTATCATCATTATTAACTTTATCATTATTATCATTATTACTATTATTATAATCATTATTAATATTCTACTACTACTTTCATCACGTTTTCATAATTGTTATCATTATCATCTTCATAATACTCCTCGTGCTCATAATTTAGTTGGATACCTCAATCATTCACACAAATTATATTCATAAGTGTGAACTCATATCCTACACGTGAAAGACATATATTACTATTTTCTGGCTCCTTAAATATTTTTAACAGGATTTGAATGCCATCTGGAAAAAAAAAAAATTGTTTATTTTTCTTTCTTTTTTGTCTTTTCGAAAGTTAAAGCAAAAAAAAACCAAAACAAAACAAAACAAAACAAAAAACCCAAAACCTTTCTTTTCCATAGCTATTCACACAAAACGTGACAAAATATTTTTGGTAGCTATCTAGGTTAGAAAAAAACAAAGATTTTGCTTTTATTGATTTTTAAAAGCAGATCATTAAGCATTAAAAATAATGTGTTTTTATATAGACTTCATCTTATTGTTAATATACACACCTATGAATCAGCCATCTTTATAACAATATTCTTACATTGGGAATAAATACAAAACACCCACAAAAACCCTGATATTATGTAGTGATCATGCTAATTCCACCTTTACTGCAATCCACAAATCATTACAGATGAAATGTTTTATCGTTAGAGCTAAACAAAATTCATCTAGAAAATGCATTATGAATATCAGAATCCTCCAAATCATAAGGGTGTCTTTCACTAAACGACGATCTTAAATGTCTTAAAGATGTTTACGTATTGGAAAAGCTTTCCTTTCCCGATATTGTCTAATTTATAAAGATTCTTGAAAATGGTTTTGGCTTCAAAACATCTCACTGTATATACACTGATATGTTCAGTTACTATGAATAACTTGGGTTGAAAGTAGGTTCAGTAAACATGGTAAGTGTGTAGAATTTATCTGTAAGTAAGTTGACAAAACCAAAACCGAAGATCGCGTCTGAATACATCTTTCTTGACACTCAAAAATTTTCTGAAAACTTGATCATGGTTGTGGTTACGATTTGTTTGGAAAGGTCCGTGACAACGATAAAAGCTGTACTAAAACAATGTCAAAAATTTGTTTACATTGTATGATTCCTATGTTTACTCTGTTCTTAACCCATGCTTCAATGGTGAAGGAAACTATATTAGTTATTATTCCCAGACAATGATTTGGGTATCAAATGAGCTGATAAATTGAAACCTGTGTCACAATTGGCTATCCAATCCATAGTTAAACCACAACTTCAGACCAGAGTTCAAATCAAACCAGAGTCCAGAATACGGGCCATAGTGTATAAATTCTCTTTAAATCTTATCTTACTCTGAAGCATACTTTTTTAAAAATACATAGGAAAAGTAAAATAATAAAAACACTAGTAATTGCAAGATTACTAAGTAAAAACAATTAATTCCAAGCAGTCATATCCCTGTTTGCATGTTTTGGTTATTTCAGTGCCAAAAACATTATATGGACCACGAATACATACACTGTTTTACTTAAAAAAACAACAAAAGTAGTGTAAAAAGTGGTTACAAGTAGAAGTGAAATATATTCTTTGACGTCTATTTTCTTTCATAATGAACCTTTTCATAAAATACTGAGAAATTTTAATATACAGGGTAAATATTTTTTCCTTAAGTGGGATAATCAACAGTTTGTCTTTTTTGGGAAAAACAAGCAGTTGTCCAAACATCCGATCTGTACATTTCATGTACTTCTCTAACAGAATATTATAATCAAATGAGTTAACAGCTTGAAATAAATAATCTCAAGCAAGCAAGGTGTATCAGCAAGTATACTCAAGTGATAAAGACACATCTCGTACAATTCAAATTTATACAGAATATGTTTCCATCATGTTCCATGGAGTACACTGAAATAGCAATTATATCCAGCTGTTTAAGATCTCGGCAGGACAGATCTAAAAATTCAAATGTCGGGATAGTGATCTTCATTTATAACCTCTTTGATATCTGAAGAGATTGATTTACAAAGCATGGCTATTATGCAAAGGCAGAAACAGCCGATGCTAATCCCATGAGTAAAAGTTTGTAAAGTAAATTTTCTATACCACCTTTACCAATTTTTTTTTTCATAAATTCTTTCAATCTCATCAGTGCAGAGATATTCTCCGTATAAAGTGTAAAAATGAAAATTAAGACAAACTGATGACTCATTACATGCAATGTTAACATTCGATGCGTGGAAAGAAATGCCACAAAATAATATTTCGATCCCATTTACATAGGTTTTGGAGACAAAATTACAGCACGCCATGGCGAAGAAGAAATCATTTCCCCTACACCCCATCTGCAAAATTGTACCTATCAGCTATCTGGGTACATGAGGTAATATTTTCACATTCCTCGTTTGATGTGCGCATTCTTCTGTAACAAATCGTAAAGTGAATTCGTTAACTCGTTCATCATCTCCGACATTGTTTTACTTAAAACAAAAACAAAACAAAACAAAAAAGTAGTGTCAAAAGTGGTTACAAGTAGAAGTGAAATATTCTTTGACGTCTATTTTCTTTCAAAATAAACCTTTTCATAAAATACAAAGAGATTTTAATATACAGGGTAAATATTTTTCTTAAGTGGGATAATCAACAGTTTATCTTCTTTTTGAAAAACAAGAAGCTGTCCAAACATCTGATCTGTACATTTTATGTACTTCTCTAACAGAATATTTTAATCAAATGAGTTAACATCTTGAAATAAATAATCTCAAGCAAAGCAAGGTGCATCAGCAAGTACTCAGGCGATATTGACACATCTCGTACAATTCCAATTTATACAGAATATGTTTCCATCATGTTCCATGGAGTACACTGAAATAGCAATGTTTGAGATCTCGGCAGGACAGATCTAAAAATTCAAATGTCGGGATAGTGATCTTCATTCATAACCTCTTTGATATCTGAAGAGACTGATTTACAAAGCATGGCTATTTTGCAAAGGCAGAAACAGCTGATGCCTATCCCATTTGTAAAAGTATATAAAGTAAAATTTTCTATACCACCTTCACCAATATTTTTCATCAATTCTTTCAATCTCATCAGTGCAGAGATATTCTCCTTATAAAGTGTAAAATTGAAAACTAAGACAAACTGATGACTCATTTCATGCAATGTTAACATTCGATGCGTGGAAAGAAATGCCACAAAATAATGTTTAGATCCCATTTACATAGGTTTTGGAGACAAAATTACAGCACGCCATGGCGAAGAAGAAAATCATTCCCCCTACATCCCATCTGCAAAATTGTATCTATCAGCTTGATGTGGGTAAATGAGATAATATTTCCACATTCCTCGTTTCATGTGCTCATTCCTCTGTAACAACTCGTAAAGTAAATTCGTTACCTCGTTCATCATCTCCGCCTATAACTTCAGGATCAAATTTGATTTTAAAAAAAAACCAAAAAAAAACTTTCAAAATCTCATCAGTGCGGAAATATTTCCCATATTGCATGTAGATCGAGGTAGAAACCAAAACAAACTGATGGCTCAACTCATACAATGTATCCAACATTAAGTACGTTGTAGAAATTTTGTAACAAGACTGCTTCGATCCGTTTTACATGGGTTTTCGGAACAAAATTTGAAAATAGTTTTATCCAATTACAACACGCCATGGCGCAGAAGATCCCTTTTCCCTACATTCCAGCTGCAATTTTGTACCGATCAGCTTTATGCGGGTGGACTTGTTTTCATTTTTTCTCATTTGATATGCTTGTTGCTCCAACATAAATCTCTTTCTTTTGAGAGGTGCCGGTAGATCCGTAACGAAACGGGTGGTAGGTCGGGAAACAGCTTGACCTCCACGGGTCATTAGACGCATTCGGAATCTTTGCTCATACGCACTCAACACCAAATCTCTATCCATCATGGCTCCGAAGCGAACGATAATTGGGTCATGACCACGCCCATCCTGCTCGTTTCCCTGCGTATTAAAGCGACGTGGTAGCCTATGGGCGTTTGCGATGAAAATACCCTCAGATTCCTGTTTTGTGAAACCTAATTCCTCAATTGCATTTCTCACTACTTTAACCACTTTCTCATCTTTTTTTTTCTCAATCCCATATATGAGTAAGTTCAGTTTACGATCGTGAAGCTCAAGAGCCATTATCATTTGTTTAAGCTCAGATTCCAAATTTTCATTCTTGTTATGCAATTTAGGGAGAGCGTTATTTTCAATTTCGGTGAGCCTTGCTGCAGAATCGGCTACGGATGCTTGCAAATCTGTCATGTTATTGCGTATTTCGGCAATTTCCTTGTGCATTGTTGTCACATTAGCGTTAAGTAGGTCAAGTTTCTCAATAATTTTGTCTGTTGTTTTGACAAATTCAGAATGACTTACCATATCCGTGGCTGGCGGCGCCATATTGTCTATTACGGAAGTACCGGAGTTTGTGCTATTGGGCTCGTATGTTGTTTTCGCGGCGATCTCACCGCAAGGTATACCCGACGTAGCACCAGATGATGAAGCTTTCGATGTTTCTGCAACAGTTTGATGATTTCTACTTCTGTCCCGTAATAGATATGGTCCCTTGCTCTCTCTACCCGTTACCTGCCCCTTGCTCATAATAAAGTTTTAGGATGGAACATAATATTGTACGTCTAATCCGGAAAAAAGGGGAAAATTAGCTCTCACTCTCGCTCTGTTCCTCCAATCCCCTCCATGTCAATGCAACTCTGTAACTACTTAAACAGCGCCACCATGTAAATGCTTTTTCTAAATGAATCTATATATGTGTTGTTTAATAAGAAACAATTATTGATTTTTTTATTGATAAATATAGTCCACACACACACACACACATATATATTATATATATATACATATATATATATATATATATATATATATATATATATATATATATATATGTATATGTACTTCATATGTACTTCATATCAGTTCGTTGAATTAATTTAAGTTTGATTAACTCCATTTCAGTAATCCGCACAATTCAATTAAATCCATTAGACACACCGTCCCATTAATCTGAACCTCTCTCCCATTTGAAATTCAAAGTCTAAAGTCACTGTATTCTTTTAAGAAAACTGTAAAGCTTTGTCACTGTCATTTCTCTCTTATCTATGTTTGTATATTGAACATAATTGTCAATGACCTGACGTCTTTCATAGTGAATCTGCATCCCAGAAGCAGGTGTATGAAACATTCCTTTTTATTTTCTTCTTTGCAAGTCACTTTCTACCTTACTTATTTCATGTTTTAAATATTTCATGCAATTA
This sequence comes from Heliocidaris tuberculata, assembly GCA_025618425.1. Lineage (NCBI taxonomy): Eukaryota > Metazoa > Echinodermata > Echinoidea > Camarodonta > Echinometridae > Heliocidaris > Heliocidaris tuberculata. The sequence goes on from CM046839.1 coordinate 24,370,202, forward strand.
CATGCATTTCTCCTTCCCCCTTCTCCTTTCTTTCTTTGTCTTATACTTATTTCCCTCTCTTCCTCCCCCCCTCTCTCTCCCCCCCCTCTCTCTCTCTCACACACACACACACACACACACAAACTGTACACCATTATAAATTCCCTAAAATGTTGTTGTTTGTTTGTTTGTTGTTGTTTTTTTAGGGGGAGGTTGGTTCTGTTTTGTTTTGTTTTTTGTTTGTTTTTTGGCGGGGTTGTTTAGTTTTGCAATAAGCATAATCAAAGACGGCAATAGTGGAGAGACTCAATCAAGATCCACCCCATCAGTAGAACGGTAATCAGACGCCAGAGTTGCCTAGGCCTCATCATGACCTGGCTGAGAAGACTGCTCAACAGTCTGGCAACTGACCGGACCAGTGGATCAGAGATCATACTCCTTCTTATTACCAAAATGAATAAACCATACGAGAAGAAAATACTTATGTACAGAATTATTTGCTACGTTCATACGAGACTTGTGGTTTCGAAACTTTAAGTTAGCAAAATTTGAAGTTAACAAAACCACGACTTACTAACCGCAACGAGGGTTCACACGAGCCCGAAACAACGAGCTGAAACTACAAGCCGAACTATCGTCGTGGTTAACCCTGGAAGTAAAAACTACTGATTGCGTGTACAGTACACATACAGATCCTGTGTTCATAATTCGCGCGAAAGGATATGACCCGGAAGTTTAACATGAACAGTGAGGTCATTGTTAACCACAAGCTTGCGAAACTTAAAGTTTCGAAATACGAGTCCGTTCATACGGTTCATACGAGTGATAGCAATCACTTATAGTTATTTTGCAGTTACAAGATAACTACAACTGTACTGCTATCAAATGCGATGCAGATCTCCTTAACGGTGCTATTTTGCATTATGATGGTTAAATTAGCATGTAAGAAAAAAAAAAGACCTGAAAGTTTTTTGTTATGAAAAAGATATCAATGTGATTTTTTTTTTTCAATGAGAATATTACCTCTACCGTGGTACGATTAACTCTACTCTTACTGATATACTACTACTACTACTACTACTACTACTACTACTACTACTACTACTACTACTACTACTACTTGTACTACTACTACTCCTACTACTCCTACTACTCCTACTACTCCTACTACTAATAATAATACTATTTCTACTACTACTAATAATAATATTAATGATAAAAATAGTGATGATGATGACGATGATAATGATAATAAAAAAGGCATCTGAAAATGTGACCTTTTTTTTCCTTCTTACTTGTCCGAGTGCTTTCAGACTTGTGTCCCCGCCAGAGAACTCGTGGTCCTCCACTTTATGTAAAAAGATGATATCCTGATATTCTTAACTTTTGTTTTCATCAACCGTTATCGATATGTTATCGTATATCAGGAGGAATAAACATGGATTGAATTTGATCTCTCTCATTATTTCTGACCTTCTAGAGGCCTGAAAATTAATAAATCTATTGAGGAAATTTTGACTGAGAAGGAATATCCGGTACGAGGACTGACCTCCTCAGAACTCTGACAGAAGATTTCCGTCCATGCAGGCATAGCCGTGAAGCCAATCTTGGGATAAGATTTAAACCACTTCCCAAATTCATCCAAACCACGAGTACTAGATGATCTGAGGTGTGAATGATATCTATGTTCACAGAACACTGGCTATATCTTAGGCAACATAAAATCGATATCGGTAAAGATTTTTTTTTTCCTTCGATCCGGAAGGTACAAAAACTCTAACAGATGGTTTTCATGACGTTCATATTTGGGCCATCGTGAATCATTCGTGCTTAAGTAGACTATTATGATGAATCTATCAACCATCTCTCGCGACTGAGCTTTTTTATTGTTTATTGTTTAAATTTTTTATCATTAAAAAAAAAAAGAAACACACACACACACACACACACACACACCCACACACACCCACACACACGTTGGTAATCAAATATGCTAAACATCATTTATCTACATGTAAGACAAAAGAGCAATGTGGATAAAATGCCTTAATTACTCAATCAGTCGAAAGTGAGCACAGACAGTGATAAGATAAGCAACCTAGCATTCCGTTTTATATGTAGCCGTATATATATTGTGATCGATCACACACCAAAAACATATGGGCCCTAAAGTCATGATAAACAAAGAGAAAAAAATAAAGCTTTCTTTTTTTTTTTTTTACTTTAGAATGAGCTTTAACCCAGTGTGGGGTTTAAATTTTGTAGAATATGGACCGTAGAGACTCCCCAGCCACGTAGAATTACGGCTACGCCCATACATGGCGTTGACTCCGAAGCAAGTGACCTTTGATTGATAAACATAGGGTTGTGTTTATGTTGATATCATAATTCATCCGATCTAGGGGTCTTTCCTAATCGCATCCATCGTCTCACAAGGAAAGGAATCTTAAGTAGAGGATTTAAGAAAGAATTAGAGTCTTAAGGTCAAGTTAGATGACGGAACGAAATAAGAACGACGGGGGTTTTTGTACGTCGAGCTTACGATCAAATCGTAGAGCACTTAAATGGTAGAAAGCAGCTCAATTCTCTCCACACGAATATAATTTTTCTTTTCGGATTCAGTTACTATAAGAAACTCTTCTGGTAGCCATCAGTAGCTTTAGAATATCATGTAGAAATTGACATTGCTTCATTGTCATTAAAGGGAATTTTAATGTATTTGACGGTGGCAATTGTATTTTGAAGTGAGCCAAATGTGTAGTTCTGAATGTAAGAAGGATTATGAGGTTGGAAATATTGAAATTATAACAAATTACAAATCTCAAATCCTTATTCTCAGATAGTCTACACTATGTTCATCTTGACTTAAACCGAGCTTAAACTGAGGGCCTAGATTTTTGATTGATTGAATGCTTGATTGCTTGCTTGCTTGATTAATCTATCAATTATTTAATAAATTCATTTATTAATTCATTTATTTATCTATTTATGTTTTGTAAAATACAGGCCTTTAGACTTCAGATTCAAGCTATTAAAGGAGAATGAAACCCTGGGGAAATATCCATTTTAATGAAAAGAGAGGATAGAGAGAAGCAATTAAAAAAAGTTCCATCAAAATCGGTTACAAAATGAAAAAGTTATGAAAGTTTGAAAAGTCTCGATTTACTTTCTATGGCGATCCTTAAATTGGCAATGTTGCTTCAAAGGGACAGGTTTATTACTACAACTCTCAATAATTATGTTTTGTACACAAAATTTCATATTTTCTCCATTATCTCTAAAGATGCTGCTTGTCTTTTTGTGAACGCAACATAATTATGTTGTGTCAAATACATTTTCCCGTGATATATATTGAGCTAAGGAGACAAGCTGCACCTTGAGAGATAATGGGGAAAATATAAAATTTTGTGTACAAAACATATGGAGATCGAGTTGTACTACTAAACTTGTCACTTTGAAGCAACATTGCCAATTTAGGATCGCCATAGAAAGCAAATTGAGACTTTTCAAACTTTCATAACTTCCTCATTTCGTAACCGATTTTGATGGAACTTTAAAAAAAATGATTCTCTCTATCATCTCTTTACATTAAAATCGATTTTTACCTAGGGTTTCATTCTCCTTTAACTTTAAGCAGAGAGTCATCATCCGTCGTCTAAATTTCTGATAAACAGAAATCGGCCTTGAATATGATTTCGAGAAGGAATAGCTAAGTGTCCTAGAATGAGTTTTTATGGTATTTACATCATATTCATACCTCGGTAACATGTCGATAATACTCGGTTTCGAAGCAGAATGAAATTCCTAAATCTCAACGCCCTTCTGCTTCTCATGGCCCAGTATAATCATCAATCCAAAAGGTTGTGCTCATCGATATTCATGCGTCAACTTAAATGCGGAATAAAAATGGTTTGTTCTTTTTGAATGATGATTAATCATTAGAGTTAAATGTCACTTCTTCGCGACAAATCAGAAGAATACTGCAGATACGAGATCATCTGAAGAGGGAAACAAGATAACTAAAGCATCGAAGGAAAAACGTCCTTCAAACTTAGGGAAATGAAAATGATCCGATGCGTTTCCCACAAGCCGTCCGTCTACACATCTCCGAATGCACTCTTGAATGGGAGGGGTCGCTGTCTGCACTGTTGGAGGTTAATGACGTATTTAATGACGAACGACTTGTCTTAATAGGTTAATAGCCATGCTCAAACCCATGTTAAACATTTTGATTCGACAATTTATATCTCAACAGTTCATTGTTCAAATTTGTTGAAAGAAAATAATTAATAGATGAGAGAGAACGAAAGCTAAAAGATGGAAAAATTTAAAATATGTACAAGGAAACAAAATATGAAATAACAAGAAAAATAGTAAGAATAGATACGCATATGAAGAAAACGATGAAACATATGAACTGTTATTGATTCCTGCTCTCCAAAATGTAATCAATATGGCAGTAGTAAGAAGTCATCTGTGTATTGTCTATTTTAAATGTCCTTTTGATATTTTTTAGCTGAAAATGAAAGTCAGGGTAGTTGAAAAAAAATCTATTCTAAACTGCTTTAAAAAAAAAATTAGTGAAAAGTCCAGGGTAAACTGATTATCGTTAATAGTGTTCAAAAGTGTCCACAGTAAAACGCTCATTATGTTTTATAATTCACTGATATTATCGTATATAACATATTTCAATTTAGTATGGGCCACCAGCAACAAAACAAAAATAACGCTATTTACTTATTGCAACAAAAAAAAAGCCCTTCGCATATGTACCGGTTCACCATATTTATCTCACACCAGACCAACATTTTACCAACTGAAAACTCCAACAGTATTCGACATCAATTCACTACATAGTTTACTGTTTATATTTAAGTATCTAAATGACATGCTCCCTCTTTCATTTCAAAACTTTTATACTTTAAATAACACTATTCACTCCTACCCTACTCGCAAGTCCTCCAAATCTTCATCTAGTCAAACCAAAGTTACTTATCACCCATAGATCTATAAGACACCATGGTCCAGAACTATGGAATTCTCTCCCAGAATTCATTAAATCCTGTTGTTCCCTTTACTCATTTAAAGCCAAAGTTAAAACGATGTTACTACTAGAATATACAAAGTAAAATTTCTGTGTCAACTCTTCAGTCTTTTTCACAATGTCATCCTTTCTATCATTTTAATCATTACCGATATCATCATCATCATCATCATCATCACCGTTATCATCATCACCACCATCACCATCATTATCATCATCATCATCATCATCATTTCATCATCAACATCATCGTCATTATGCTTTTAATCTAGGATTTCAATATTTATCCATTCTGCTTATTAAACATATTTAGCAATTTCATAATATTTGGGGCTGCCATATTCTTAAGCAAATTGCTTACAATGGTAGTCCTTCTTTCGCAAATGATTTTATATTCGATGAAGTACAATAATTTGACAATCTATCATTTTGTGTTTGTTTTTGAAAAATGATTGTTACATATACCGGTACTTGTTTATTAATGATTCATTGTAGAAAAGTACTTTTGTATTTTATTTTATGTATGTTACCGAAACATTTTGTACTTATATGAATGCAGAAGAAAATAAATCAAATCAAAAAATCAAATCAAAATCAAGAGAATCTTGCCGATTTCTTTGTAATCTAACCGCGTTTGGTAAATTCAATTACGGAAAAATACGTCAAAGTCCCTCGCATTTTCATGTCTTGAAAAAAAAATCATTCGATTTTGTTGATACAGAATAGCTTTGATGTTTTTTTGTCACAGCCCCTCAAAATAAGTTACAGTATACCTTGTAGGAAAAGGCAATTCCTAAAGAATCCTTTTTTGGAGATGAGAAGATGATTTCTGTATCCTAAAACTCTTCTTGAACTGTTTTAACCTAAGAAAGTCTTTCGCCACTTGTTCCCCAGGTAATCATAATCAAATTTCTGCCATCAATATGGTTGTAATTGTATTGATCTTGGTTCTTGTTTTGATTGGATCTCTGGAGACAAAGCTCTCAAATCTAGACATCCACAAAGCGATAGAAGCTTTTAACGCTTCGTGTACTTCGTGTACTTACGACCTTGCTTTGATCCCCTCTTCTCAAATTGAATTCAAGTTCGGCGAAATTTGTAACAATGTCAAACTGTAGCGCTTAGCATTAAAGGTACCTACCTGTTATGTGAAATTTCAAATAATCATGTTATGAAGAAAACTTATTGTCACTTATTCTTTACCTTATCGATATCCTTGATGTTATCAAAATATATTGTTGGAGAATGTAAAAGTCAATACGACATGAAAATCATATACTTGTAATAATTTTAACATTTTAAGTTTAATTTTGTTAAGATAAAAGCAAAAGCCAAGAAAAGGTTGAAGAGAAGATATAAATAGACAAGAAAGAAATGAATTCATTTCATGTAATACTACCGGACATAGTTTTAATTTTTCCACGATTCATGTCAACATGTTGATTAACTCTTACTGTGCCAAGGGGTTTAGCTCTCTTCAGAATTTTATCGAAATGTGATCAATGCTTACTTTTCAAATGTCTACACTTCCTTAACCATCTATCATTTCACAAAATATTGGGTACTAAACTTGTAGGAAATTTATTACCATTTCTTATGATACCAAATATTATTACTTTACCTAACTTTATGCATAAAAAATCATTGAAAATTACATTTTATTTATTTATTTTTTTTGTCCATTATTTTTTGGTTTCTAATTTGTTTGCTATTGTTCAATGTTAAAATAAGGTAATATTTTTTTTTTAAATCTGCATTTTTCTGTGAAAAATTCTATGGTAGCATATAATTATAATCATACATTTAGAATTTTTGATTTATGCTCAAAATTTTGATATACATTGACCACTATATACCTTTCCTGTGGTCGCACATTTCTGAATGAAAATGACAAGTCTGTCTGTCACAATATGTGACATCGGCACTGAAAGAGTTAAACATTCTCTTCATAGAAAATGTGAATATTCAACACACAGTGTTCCCTCTTGTCTTGTCTTCACCAGGTACACGTATCCGATTGATTTGACCTACTCGAGTACATTGGCGTATCTAGGGGGGGGGGCAGGGAGTGGGGCACGTGTCCCGGCGGCACTTGGAGGGGGCGCAAAAATGCAAAGGAGAAAGGGAGAAAAAAAAGGGGAAATGAAGAAAAATCACAATCCTTACGGATTATGCACACGAAATTGTGTTTTTTAGGGTTAAAAATGGACAAATTTGCCGCTCGGTCGCTTTGCTCCCTCGCTTGTACAATAACGTAGATAAGGTTGGACACTCGGGGGGGGGGGGGGGGGCGTAACTTCATTTGTTGCCCCGAGCGCCAAAATCCCTAGATACGCCACTGCTCGAGTATACCTTTGATATAATAAAGAGGTGTAAGGACCGTAGGGGATAAAAAGGTTTCATCCATTTTGTCATCAGTGAGAATAACATGGCTTTAATTGTTTTGGGTGGTCTCTATATTTCTCTGGCATTTCTTGGAGCCTTCATGGGCCCGGACAACTGGCCCTTTGAAGAAAAAAAGATGCCCCCAATTACACCTTGTAAATAATATCCCCATACTTCTGTAGACATGGTAAAAAGGGTTTTTTGTCCGAGCGGTGGTTGTCTAGTTTTCCATGCGTAACTGCCCGGGTTAGTAGTCCGGGTGAGAGTAGATGTCCTACCATACATTACTGGAAACTGTCTCACAACAATACAGTACAACACAACAATTATGCTTTACAGTCTGGTTTTGCATGGGAACAATTACCGTATAATGATACTGATAATAATAATAATAAAAAAAAAAAAATATGTCTTGTTTACCCAGGGTAGCCTCATAAGTATAATAAATTGTTCTCCCTGAGAGACCTGCAATCATATTACGCCGGCTTTAGCCGAGCGACCATTTACGTAGATATGAATGACATCGCTAGAGCAGAAGAGGGGGGCGGGGGGCGGTGGGGATGTGACACAGTCATTTGAAATCTGATTATGTGACAATCTCAGGATCTTGTTTTTGCTTGCTGGGACATTTTTTGGGCTATCTTGTCTCCAGATTTGGCCCAAGACCCCCCCCCCCCGCATTCAAAATGGTTTCGCGACGCCCCTGAAAAGTTGTTCAAAGGATTTTTCTATATACAGTCATGTCTCTATACCTCATATGAATCATCCCCTGCCATTTTTTAAAGGAACATCTCTCTCTCTCTTCATTTATCTTTTTGTTCCTGTTTCCCCCCTAATGTCGTGAATTAATGTTTACGACTGCATACAGAAGATCATTATCTATTCAGTTGGTTTAATTTGGTTTTTCGATAATTTGATTGTTTGTTTTTGCGCTACCCAAATGCATTACCTTGGTCAAATATAAACAAGCCTTTAATGGTTTTAAGCTGTAAACCACGTTTACTTTCTTCCGGTCACGCCTTCAGTTCTAGGTTTAAACCCAGTCTATATCTCTTTCAAAACAATGCATTTAGACATGACTCTAATCGTACTTTTTTTCGCCTAAATGGACGTCTTAAATAATATTTTCCGGAATCCAACGTATTTTACCTTGTTACAGCAGAAACCACTGAGGAGGGAAATGAGAAAGATGAAGAGAAAAGAAAAATTAGAACGTAACTAATAATGTAGTGAAACACTTTCGAAATGATTTGTATAATTGTATCTAATTAAAGTCCCACAAGACTTGGTTTAGGAAACGGGCTGCACCCCTCACTCTGAATAAGAATTTTAAAAATCTCAATATTCCGGTAAAAAACACCTCATACACGTTATATTCGGGAAGATGTGATCTCATTGTAATTTATATTGTCTTGTGACTTAAAAATTGATATATCGTGCACCAGAAGCGACAAAAAAGTTCAAAATTGTTCATCTCGTTTCGCTCGCTTGCTAAAGTTTAGATCGTGAAATCATCACCCCTAGCTACATTGATAAAGAAAATATTAATGATTGCTTAAACAAAGTCATACCTCCAAAACAAGTATTCTTTATAAAGCATTGTTGCCGACAAGGTAGTTGAAAAATTTCCAACGAGCGACTCCCCTAGGGGATTTAAAGTGAATTGTTTTAAGATCGTACAATGCTGCTAAAATGTAAAACATTAACTCCCATGAGGCAAAATCGTCATTCTTATATAAATCGAATTCGTACCAGATTCACTTATTCAGCATTTTAAGAACTTGTTTCTGGTTAGATCAGAAATATTTCAGTCACGTAGTTAACCTTGAACTTTAACGTTCTAAATAAAGATATCTGTCAACGACTTACATCTAAGTTAAATGTTTGATCTTTTGATCGACATCAATAAATACATCGTTTTGAGACCAATCATTCCATAAGGTCTTCTTCAGTCATGCATGACAGGGGCGGGTGCAGGAGTGGAAGGGGAGGGATCATAAAGGTCTGAAAAACCCACTGTTTTGATTGTCAGAGTTTTTTTTAGGTGTAGGTCATCACCTCCAAAATCTGATGACCTTTTTTTTTGAGAATCGTAGGGAATCTGACCCCCTTTTACAAAATCTTGGATCTGCGCCCATCATGAAATACGAACCCCAAAGATATGCAGGTCATACAGGTCTTAGCCATTGACGGGGAACTGTCATTATTGTGGGAGGGGGCATCGATCCTCCTAGAGGTCGATAATTTGTGCATTATGAACAACACCACCGATTAAGGGGAGGATAGGAAACAGTTCTTTCTCTCTCTCTTTTGCTCTCTTCCCCATCTTTTCTTAATTAACTTATTTGTTACTCTTCAAATCACTTCTCCTCCATCTTCTTCTCTTGCTTCATCATCATCTCCTCCTTCTTATCCTCCTCTTTTTCCCCTTTACCCTTTCTTCTTCTTCTTCTTCTTCTTCTTCTTCTTCTCATTCCGGCTTCCTTTCTCTCTCTTTCTCTCTCTCTCTCTTCCCTTTTTCTCTTGTAAAATTCACATACCGATGAGTAGTCCCTTTCCTTTGCTAAGCTTGGAGGGATCCGCCTTTTCTGCAAGGTGGAGGTGATAAGAAAGTCAGAATTGAGTTATAGAACTTGAACGATGTCATCATTGACAAAGTCTTCACCTTGTCGAATGATGATATGTGACGAAAAATGCAGCCAGTAGCAATCAATGGAAAATAACAACGGCGTAGATACTAAAATTAACCCCACTCCACTTTTTAGAATTTCTCTTTCCCCCTCTTTCCTCTGATTTAATTCGTCGCTTCTAACGAATGGAATGTGTTTCCGTTACAATATTAAAACATATTTAAAGCTACTAAAAGCGAACATAATTATATAACATGTATACACGTATGTATAAGTCGTCACATAAATACGTTTTGTATGTATATCGGATATTGTACCCTCAAACCACAGGCAGTGCTGAAAGAGTATAGTTGTTACCATGGAAACAAATATCAGGTAAGAAATCGGCTTGGTCTTTTTTGTGACGATGCCTAACGGAATGATTAATTATCACCAGGTACCTTGCTTACTTATGACTCAAGCGACGATTGCATACTTACACAGTCATGTTTGTCTTTGTTCTAACATCATTAGCTTAAGTCCCACATGTTCTGTTTGATGTACCCGAAGTGTTTGCTTTGACGGCATAGAAAAAAGTCTTGGGATTAAAATGGTCTCGTTTCAGATTTGCAGGTGTACGAGAGTGCAAAGGTGTAATAGAGACTTGAAACCATGCTTTAGTATTTTCTTTTGTATGATTGACATTTTCCGTAAATCTAATGACACTAGTTAACATATCATTAAAAAATTATATGCCCACTGTTAATAGCAAACAAAATAACATAAGTAGGCACAATATAGCGTAAATAATTTGTAGGGCCTACTTGGACTTTAAACTGCCGTTCGATAATAATAATACAGAAATGGTGTTTAGATATTGCATTTCAAGAAAGTATCACCACAAGATGATTGAAATAAGTTTAAGAAATGGAAACTAAATGGAAACTACTATATTTTCAACAAAAATAATTGATAGACAGAACTGATGAACGACAACATTATGGACTCGGATATCTTGAGCTTGATTCATCACGATTCTAAAGAAAGTTATATCTGACATTTCAATAATTGGACCATGGCCCACTTCTCCTCTCAACTTCCATTCGTATTTGACTGGAGGGTGGTAAGGCAATGGATTGTGGGTAAAATTGTTAATGATGGGAGCCAGTCTGTTTTCATTTAAAGTCCTATTGGTTTGAAATGTATAAGAAAAGCCCTTAATGGATTACAATTTTTATTTAAATGATTAAAACTATCATTGACTATACTCCACGACAATATGAAAGTTCTAACATGTATGAGCGCCATTACCATGACCCTCTTCAAGGGCGGATCCAGGTTTTAAAAAAAGGGGGGGGGGTCCAAAGGGTGAGAAGTTATCATTCTGGCAAATGCAAGCGCCGAAGGCGCTAAGCGCCTCTATAGGCATATATATATATATATATATATATATATATATATTGCCTGTTTGACTATTTTAATGTTGAAATATAGTAGGGCGCGCGGAGCGCGCCACAAAAATTTGATAATACGAGCCTGAAAATGTCTTAGTTTGTACTGAAATTACATTTAATCTATTAATATTACATGGAATTATTGTTTATTTGAGATGGAAAATACATATATAATGATTGCAAATTACCATCTTTTATCAAAAAGTGCGGGTATATTTGTACAGGCCACCCCCCCCCCCCGTACATCAGAACTGGGAGGGGGGTTAATGCATACCCCCATCCCCTCCGGGATTTGCGCCATTGGACTGTATTAATATATATATATGTATATATATATTTTTAAAAAGTTTTCCCAGATTTTCCAGTCTGCATTGCTGTGCAGGACCTCAGATGGCATGTGGCATCAACACAAACAGTCCAGTGAGACAAATAAGAATAAAATCTGGAGATTTATTACTTGAGATTGGTTCTTCAATGTTGAAGTACTATCTTGATAACCTAGGAATTGGGTGTGCGCATGCTGTACAAACACACTTAGTAAATTTTAGTGATACATGTACACATTTTACAGCAATGAAGAATTATTCACTAAATATCATCTATATTATCTCCTCCCATCCCTGAGATAACAATTCGCAAGTGTTTACATCATCACGAGTTATAAATCACAAATCACAAAAGAACACAAAAAAGGGAAAGTTCCTTAGATTCAGGAGTTCACAATCAAGGCCGATCAACAACAGTACCAATACCAGTTTTGCTGAAAATTCACAGGATTTAACAATCAACCACAGCATCTACTCATTAGGCAAAATAAATAAGTTTTGTATCACAAAACTAGTCATGGTGCAATGTATCAGATTCAAGCGTTCCCAATCAACAACAAGAAATATATCAAAAGTCCTCGGAGAAAACAAATCTCCTCCCCCCCCCCCCAAGCACCTGTCATTACCTTTGAATTTCGTGACTTTGACCTTTTTGTTGACTCTGACAGACCTTTGACCTTTTGTGTGACTTTAAGTCTTGACCTTTACAACTTTAACCTTTATATGGACACATGAAGTTCACTTCTTGCGATGTACAACCATAGGGTAGGTGTAGGGAATACCATACCCTTAAGCACGTTTGCATAATTTGCATAAACATGAACACAGACACACACTAGTATAGTTTACCAATGCTTTCAGCAACTCTTTTTATTTCTCAGGGTACCGAAATAATGACAAAAATTTGTTTACCTAATGAAATAATCTCCTTAATGACGTCATAGGTAAATGGTCCATTATTCCCTACCCATGAAAGTAATACGAGACCGCTACATTTTCAACCGAAATCTCAAATATTTGTTGAGGAAAATGATATTTCGTTGGAAATGTAAATACCAATAAAGAATTGTTTTTTGGAGAGTATGTTTTGGTTTCATCAAAATCTGTTGCAATTTTAACCAAAAATTTTATAGCATTTATTATCGGATAAATTTAATTACCATTTAAACGGCATTCAACATGTTCAATGTGCCGTTACTTCTGCCTCCGGCAACTTTACGTTTTGTAGTTGATGATTTTAAGTACATCAGTACTGAACAATTGACAATGATAATTTTAAAGATTACAGAGAGTTGTAAAATGACATTGAAATACGTCTTAAAAAGAAAGATGTAAAATGACGTTAAAACAACTTAACACATCCAACCAAACTCTAGTAATCTCGCGGCCGAACGGAGCGAACGGGCCCGCCCGGCCCGTGCCCCGGCCACGGCGGGGATGCATGTCCCCACTTCCAGTGGCGGCACCAGGATTTTTAAAGTGGGGGGGGGGGGGGGGGGGGGGGGGCAAATGGGGGGCAAAAGAAAATGTTGGGGGGGGGGGGCAAGGGCGGACAAAAAAAAATTTGACACTTTTTGTAGTGAAAATGTACAGAATATTCGGCTATAAACCTACCCAGATATGAGGACATTTTGAGCATCTAGCTGAACTGCCCGATTATAAAGAGGTGTTAGTTATATACTGCGAGTGAGCGAAGCGAGTGAGCAAAAATTTTGACATTTTTCGTAGTAAAAATGTACAGAAATTACATATTCGGCTATAAAACTACCCCAATATGAGGAAATTTGATCATCTCACCGCCTGATTATGTGGTGGGAGTTATAGGCCTGTATTGCGAGCGAGCGAAGCGTGAGCGAGCAAAAATTTTGACACTATTATAGTGGAAATGTACGGAAATTATTCAGCTATAAAACTACCCAAATATGAGGATATTTACACGAGCTGAGCGAACAAATTTGCCACATGCCCCCCCCCCCCACCTTGATGCCGCCACTGCTATCCAAGTTTCCGTTTTCTTTCTTTTTCCTTCTTTTCTCCATTCCTTTTTCACTTTTTTCTGTCCTTTTCTTTTCTTTTTCATTTTCCACCCTTTTATTTTTTTTCACTCCGAAAATTATTGGGGCGGCAACTGGGGGGGGGCAAAGCTTCTGACTGGGGGGGGGGGGCAAATGCCCCCCCATGCCCCCCCCCCCCCCTTGGTGCCGCCACTGCCCACTACTTAATCAACTGCACTAGCGCCGAAAGTTTTTATCAATTAACCTGCAGCAGAGCTGCATTTATATATTTGGGCCAAGCAACAATTATTTACCTATATGGATACTTGTGCTTTGGTATTGTCTAGAATGACGAGTTGCCTCGAATGAGTGACTTGAAGTTGAATGATGCCGCGTGCAGCCTGCCTCCTCGAGGGTTGCAAGCATAGTTGCAAGACAGCGTACGTACGATCAAAAGTCGCATGCATAAACCTATGCGTGCCGCGCCGCATATCTGATCTGGAATGGCAGTACAGTACTTAGGCCTACTTTGCGACGGAGAATGAAACAATGGGTAATGAATAGGGCCTACGCAGTATCTTGCATGATCAGGTCGGCAGAATTTCTTGGGGGGGGAAAAAAAAAAAAAAAAAAAAAACGCCAAGAAAGACGGCGCCAAGTAAAAAAAAAAAAAAAAAAAAAAAAAAAAAAAACCGCGCCAAAAAGGGGGGGTCCGGACCCCCGCGACCCCCCCCTGGATCCGCCTATGCTCTTACATAAAAAGTTGCCTTTAAAGGCCTGTAAAAAAATTAGACGCAACTTAATTTTCAGCCAATCAGGATCGCGCATATAGGACATGCACTTAATTTTTTGAGTTGCGATTAAACGCAACTTTTCATGGAAGGGGGCCCATGTGTAGCAAACATTATTGGTTAGAGAAAACTAATCTCTGTCACTCTGTCATGAGTACTTTCTTGCCTTCTCAACAATGAATTGCTTTGATTGGCACAACTATATCAATTCGAATTACATTACATTATTTAAAAAAAAAAAATGTCAAATTAATACTGTTTTTATGTAATAATATAGTTTTTTTTTCTTTATAATGTTCAAGTTCCCGAATCAATTTTAATTTAGACTATAGTAATGGAAATATATCAAGGGGATCCTTTAAAGAGGGGAAGTTTAATCCCAATCTCAGCAACCCTCCAGCGTGTTTCTAAAATAGGTCACTTCCTTCAGTTGTTTACTCTACTCTTAATCATTACATTCCTAATTTTATTTCTTGTAATCGTATTCTGATATTAATCATGACAGGTTCATCTGTAGCTCCACATCAAATCAGGTGGATATGAAATAACTACAATTTAGGGTGACTGATTTTTTCCCCCCATCCAAAATCAAAATTATTTTCCAGTTCCATTTCGAGAAGGCTCGTGGAAATAGGTGATTCCATTAGAAACCTAAACATATAGCTTTCAATATTCCTAATCAGTACAATCCCTATTATCAGTCAGATAAAGATGCAGTTTCCCATGCACATATATCTGATTTCCTCTCATGAGCCCGTTTAGAAATTACACATGTTTATAACATCAAAACAGCTTATTAAATCAATAATTTTTCTTTCATTCCTGTGGACAGAGATAATTGCAATTCGTTTTAAGAATTGCACGGATTAAAAAAAAAACTTCTTTATTTTTTCTGTTTAATTTCATGCTTACACGATCAAGATGATATTATTTTCAATCCAATGAACTGATGAACATGGACCATGAAATAATTTGCGCTTTAGATTGGTTACTGGAAATTTGCGTTACATCATATTGGTTGGTGTTTAATATCTGCCCAACGCAAATATTAAAAAAAAAACAACCAACCAAACAAACAAACAAAACATTAAAAAAAAAACACCGTGAAACAGACCTTGTAGTTTCCACGATGAAAATGAATACAAAGAACAAGAAAAGTCAACTCTTACCAATTCCAAGTTCAGAAAGGCTCAAACTTTAAAAAATTGTGGTTAAAAGCCACAAAAAATCCTTTAATAACGAATAAGTTCTTTGCAACGGCTATATTATTATTATTTTTTTTTTTTTTTTGTGGCTGTCAAACTGTCAGTCTGTTTCAGTTCAGTAAGCCCATTGTGTATTACTAATCTTCAAAAATAACAAGAGTCAAAATGATGGGAATCACTGATGGAAGAAAAAGTCTTTCAAGTCAATGTAAAATAATAACAAGGCTCTCATGTATTATTGCCTCCATTCAAATTAAATAAAAAACGTTGTTCCAACATATTTTCCGGCCACAATTGCACCGGGCATTATTTCGTCAAAGATAAAGGGTCATTGTATAGAGTTAGGTTTTCAATTGGTTTTATTTTAGGTTTAGGGTTTAAGATTAGGTATAGTGTTTTGTCCAGGGTTGGACCGAATAGTTAGTGTACAAAAGTGACCTTGGAGCAATTGTCACCGGTGCATGTGTCGTCAACAAGACAAGTTCATAGTAGTTTATTCCCCTTTAAACTAATCCCTGTGGGTCCTGTCATACTGATAAGACTGGACTTTATTGGTATTGCAAGGAGTAAAAGATGGAGCCCATCTCTCGTTGACTCATGGGACAAAGGTTACGACCCTTTCACCCCCAAAGGGGGTCATATTCGCTATCGGGGGGGGGGGGGGTTACTTTCACGCGCCTGGTCACGTTGGTAGACGCTGTATTGCTAACGTTAGGGGAAATCGGCTATTTTGTTAGAACTTAGAAGGGTTGGGGCGACAAAAAAGTTTGATATTGTAACACCATTTCACTTATTTTTTTTAAATTCAAAATCCGAGAAATCACAAATATTAATATTAAGATAGGCCTCGATCATTTAAAATGTAATGTTATACAACATTAACTCGTAATACTGCTGGATGTTTCATGGCTATTAGAATAGAAAGGAGATTGTGTGTCTAGCTTTACAAAAATGAATAACACCATTTTCAAACAAATATCTTTACTTTAGTTTTGTAGTGAGTGTTTCTTAATTGGTAAAACGTTCTTTGAATGTGTTCCCCCACGTTCACTTCCATTATAAATTGCAATAAAAATTACCTCTTGAATGAAAAGTATTTAGTAAGGGAATATTGACTGAATGATATCATAATGATAAATGACCATATCAATGGACAAATTAGCCAAATTTGATTTGCTGCATGATGTCATGCGCACTGACAAAGTTCTGTGGACAGTATATGCGTTGTTGATGTGAGCAAGGCTTGCGCCTGTGTTTGATGTCCCTTGATGTGGAGATCCATTCAGTAGGGAAATTGCGACCAGTCAGCGTACGAGAGGTCTTCATGGTTACACGTAATGTAATAAAGATAGCAGAGGACGTGGAAAGATCTTTTAAATCCTGCATCATGACATTGTCATGCCTCTTAGTCTTAGAGATAAATGTCATGTGACTTCCATAATGGCTATGAGCTAATCATCTTACATCGGATGCTCCTTCATGATCATCAATGACGAACGAGATTGCGTTTTAAAAAGATCACGTTCTGAAAATTTCCTGATTAAGGTCACATAAAACTCTGCTCATCTGGTAATGATGGACCGGCCTTCTCTATAACTTCTTTACTGCTGTTCTGTATTTGACTTTAAGAGAAACCACTTGGTTGCGGAAAATTTGCTCTGAGCTACCGAAGCCCACCATCATGCCAATAATTTCTATAGCTCATCAACGCCAAGAGTGTAATTACCAGATGCTACAATCTTAACCTTCATAATGTACAAATTAGCCTTTAATGACACCAAGCCCGCTGAGAAATAACAGTGATTTATACAAACGGAAATACATTATCGACCTGTAGGGTAAGTGAACTCAAGAAAATTCTGAATACCTATATATATGCCATGCCATCATCTTACTTGATTCTTAATTCTTTGTTCTCATTATTTGGGTAGCTCTTCAGTAGCGCCAAGTCTCATTTTCTTCTTTCACGGTTTGCCGCTAATTAGCATACAAATAGTGTCACTGGTCAGTTTAGTTGCAAGTCAATTTGTGTAGCCTCTTGGTCTTTTCTTTATGGTGTTGTCAACTTGCATTGTTGTTGGCTTTTTCGTCTATATGCGAACAAGTTTTCAACCAACAACCACTTCCTCTTTGTTCCTCTGTAACACTGATCTCTAAACTTGTGATGGCTGTAAGTCACCAAAACCCTTACATCATCAACACCTCACTATCATCAATCTACGTCCTATATCAATCATACAATATTTTCTTTTGTTAGTGTTTCTATTTTTTAGTGATGATGATAATGGTTGTTCTTGTTGATATTTCTGGATGCGGTGTATTATAATTCAGGTAATAAATTTATGATTTTTTTTTAAATCCAGAATTGCAGCTTAATTATCAGATATTAAGGCCAAGTTTCTTAGCGTCCCAAATTAAAAACTATATACTATTGTTTCAAGCACATTAAATTTACCGTGCGTAATTTCACAAATCAGAAGTGATTCAGAGTTTCCTTGTCTAGTTATATTCTATGATTTATTCAAACACAGTTTATTCCTGTTCTCTCATTGATTGTCTTCGTTATAAGCCTTTACCTATCTAATATAATGATAATAGTAACAAAACCAGCAATTACCAAAAGTCTAAACTTTTTGCAACTAAAATCTAAAAAATATAATCATATTCTTACCGCAATCCTGTAGCTATTTATAATTCCTATAAATGAATATTTCTACCATTACCCCATTCCTTGCACCATCCTGGTTTAATAGCAACATATTCAATGATTCTGTAAGATTCTCTATACATTCATCCCTCATTTCAGTAGCGAATCAAGTTTCCAGACAGTTAATAATGCACTTTACCATTTGAATTGACCCTTTGGCAACAGGTTTACAGCAGAAATGGATGTGAGTAACCTCTAAATCTAATATAATAAATCAGATTATACAATACTATACTGTTGTACAAACATTGAGTCATTTGAAATCATCTTTCTCTCTTGTAACATGGATTTGGATTACTCATGCGAATTTCGATGTTATATGTGACGCACTTTGACAACGATTTTTTAAATTTTTGCGAAGCGCTTGGTTGTGTTTACGAGATATTTGAAACAAGTTTCAACAATTTGTTTGCTCTTGGATTGGTTTCTTTTAAGTCTGTTTAATATATATTTAAAAACTTTTACCTTTCACTCAAGATAAACTTATGCGGCAATGTCATTCAGATCTATAGTTCTGTCACTCCTAAATTTGATTTTTAAATCGTGAAAGTACGAGCATAATTATTGCTATATAGATACTTCTGTGTATGCACACGAATCCCCGGCCTTTGCAATGTCCAAAATTGCAGAGAAAACAGGAAAAGAACAGATATGATTTATGACTTTGAAAAAAAAATTACTCCACGTTTGTTTACGAAGGAAAACTAAGTTGTTGTGTGTGGGGGGGGGGGGGGGAGGAGGGTGTGTGTGTGTAGGGGGGAGGGTGTGTGTGTGTTTTTTTTTTTTTTTGGGGGGGGGGTCGACTTGCGTCAAATTTGGTATTAATAATACGATCTAGTCGAGAAGAAACAACTACAACCCCTATTAGTATTATTTCGATTTCCATCCCCCCTCTCCCCGATCTCTCTCTCTCTCTCTCTCTCTCTCTCTCTCTTTCACATTACTATTTTTCATATCATTTAAGAAATATCTTGAAGACTGCATAAAACTAGTGGTTGCGCAAAAAAGAAAAAAAAAGGGATTAGAAATAAGGTGAATACCTCTTGTAATCGCTTGATCGTTATTTGCACAGAGACTCTGAGATGTCTATGTGAATATTTAGAAGCATCTTAATCATGTTAATATACTCCTGGAATGATTCATAAGCAACCATACGGGGTGTCTTTTGTTTGTATTTTTACGATTAATCAAGTGACCGTAGGACAGTGTTATTTGACTCCAAGATTACTTAATCAAATGTAATTATTTGATTTGTTTGTTTTACTTCTTAGATAAGTAAGTGATACTCTAGATTATGTGAGTCAATCTTCAGTATGTACGATTGCCATAATGAAATAGGATACCCGTATATTATATTATTATTGTGATTTATGAGATGTGATTGGCCGGAAGATTTTAATAATCAAACAAAGTTTTATTTCTTTCTGTAACGATTCACATTTCAACAACACTGAGCAACAAATCCAGCAACAATTGATTGGTATGCTAAGATTTTTTTTTCATGAATAGAGAAAGCACGATAATGTCTTTCATATGATAATGAAAAGCCGGAAATACGAAGGAATACTTTTATGGAAAATGAAAATTCAGAACAAAATTGTAGTAACGTGGAATGCTTTGAGAAAAATTCGTAATATAAAGTAAAAAAAGAAACATGCATTTGTATAGTATGGCGCAACCTAAGACCCCTAAGTGACTTTTCTGTCAACAGGTTTAACCTGCTGTATCCTAAAGCGTGCTCTATACATGCTATAGATGGAATATGGAATGCTCCTGGGAGCTAGGTAGGTGTTGAACTTATTTAATTGGATTTAATATTTAAAGGAATACAGGTGTTGTATTCTGCCACAAATTCCATCCTTTTGACAAAGATTATTTTGCTTTTTAAATTCTTTTAATTATGTTAGACGACACACAAAGTTATTTCAAAGCAAAATGTCGATTTTACTACCTTGAAGGACCGCCTGCCCCCAAATATGCTGCTTTCCATAAATTAAGCAGAACAATCAGAGAAAAACGTGAAATACAGTTTAAGGTAAATCTGACACCTAAATACCTAATTGAGAAAGATATGTATTTTTAAAGATATGAAGACTACTGTCTCATGGGTACAAATTGGCAATACAGTCATGAGACGATGGTACGATTTATCTGTATATCTGTTTCCCCTTCTCTTTCATCGATGTTTGGCCGAGGAAAGTGTTGTTCTAGGGTATAGTTGTCAAGTGGTAGTCGTCCGGGATAGTTTTCCAAGGGGTAGTTTTCTAAGGGGTAGTTTAACCGGATAGTTGTCCGGCGGTAGGGGTGGAGGTCCACAGGCATATGTCTATAGTAATTTGGAATAGGTATAATATGAAACGGAATAAAGAATGGATGAGATCTCAATTCACTATAACCGGTTTCTTTAGTCAATCTTCAGATAGTGCTTTGATTTGGAATATATAGACAAAGTAACCTTGTTATGTGTGTTATATGTATTACGTTAAGAAAAGGAATATCAGATATTTAATTTACAAGTTGTATGTAGCTGTTCCCTCTAAAGTCATGTAATCGTATATTTCGGTCTATTCTTTTTTATTTTCCTCTCTTGAATCTAACGACTATACATGTATTTGTTTGAATAATGTCTTTTGTTGTGAAGGCTTGCAGAGGATGTACAGTCACCATGCAATCATTCTCTGTGAGACTAGTTGTCTAGTCTTTGGGTTCGAGGACAACTGGATGAAAAACAATTTCTGAAAGAAAATAATATCTAACTGGCCACACTTAAATTTGGATGCAGAAATTTAAATCCCTAGAGAGCACCATAATGTACGCGCGGACATGTCGCCTTGTCTTCCGCCGTGGTAGACCCGTACCTGTCATCACAATGTTCTGATGATGTAGTATTCCCATATGGGCTGATGAGGGAAATAAACTTCAATTACCAAGTGGAATTTTTTCCAATCTTCAGGTCTAAATATTCATGTATCTGATGAAATAGTAGAAATAGAAATAAAGAAATAAAATAAGAGATGGTCTTACGATGGGGAAGCTACAGGTCGACGATTAAAAAAAATGAGCTTGCAACATTGTAAAATATCCCCTCCTTTCCCTCTCTCCCTTTCCATCTCTTCCCTTTTCATCTCTGCCTGCCTCCTCTCTCCTCTCTTCCTTTCTTTTATTCTCAACATCCTCATTCCCCCCTCTCTCTCTCCCTCCCCTTCTCAATCTCTCTCCAATTTTCTTATCGACTACGTTTTTGGTGGATATTCACATAACTTATTAATCTTTTGAGGCTATTCGTCTCCCACTGTTCTCATTTCCTTGTGTCACCCTGTTCATCACTTTCACTCATTATCGAAAAAATGCTTTCCCTTATCAAATGATGTAATAAACCACATGCGTTTACGTATTTATACATATATATATACACACAAAGGGGGGGGGGGGGAGAAAGAGAGAGAGAGAGAGAGAGAGAGAGATGAAGAGAAATGAACAGCACAGGAAGATAGGGGTGGATGTTAAAGGAGAATGAAACCCTGGGGAAAAATCAACTTTAAAAAAAAGTTCCATCAAAACGGTTAAGAAATAAGGAAGTTATGAAAGTTTGAAAAGTCTCAATTTGCTTTCTATGGCGATCCTCAAATTGGCAATGTTGCTTCAAAGTGACAGGTTTAGTAGTACAACTCTCCATATGTTTTGTACACAAAATTTCATATTTTCCCCATTATCTCTCAAGGTGCAGCTTGTCTCCTTCTTAGCTCAAGATATATCATGGGAAAATGTATTTGACACAACATATGTTGAGTTCACAAAAAGACAAGCAGCATCTTTAGAGATAATGGAGAAAATATGAAATTTTGTGTACAAAACATATTGAGAGTTGTCCTACTAAACCTGTCACTTTGAAGCAACATTGCCAATTTGAGGATCGCCATAGAAAGTAAATCGAGACTTTTCAAACTTTCATAACTTTCTCATTTCTTAACCGATTTTGATGGAAATTTTTTAAAATTGCTTCTCCTTATCCTCTCTTTTCATTAAAATTGATTTTCCCCAGGGTTTCATTCTCCTTTAAAGTTTCGACTTAATTATTGTTATCTGCTCCTCCCTCATACAAAAAATGGGGCACTTCTAAAAACGTAATTAGGAACGAAGGTTAGTGGTTAATTCTATGAATTGAATATTCTGGGTCATCATTTGCATTTACAAATATGGCAGAAATTAGAAGGAGAATGTGATCGTGGTTATGGCGAGATTTACTTATATCAGTATATGCGACTACTGAAATGTTTTTCCCTTATACATATCTTATTGTCAGTGTCATACGTCTTTATTTTGATGAAATTAAATGACAATCAAAATATGCACAATAACATGATGTTCTCATAAGCATTTAAATTCTTTGATACGCCGTTTTAAAAGGACAAAAGACTCTGCATAATTTCAGAGCCAATGTTACTGTAGAAAAGCTTCCACAACATTCAATTAATTCTTATCATGTATAGTTGTATACCTATATTTGACTGAAGCTTAATGTTGATGAACCAGAAAATATCTTGCTAAAGAACATATACAAAGACATGAAAGATTCGATATGAGACCAATCAGAGCTAGTCATATATGGCTCGGCTACAGTACATGAGACCGACGGCAGACGTAACTCACTATATAGACCGAAAGCCCATGTCGGTCTTGTGGGCCTTCTGACAATTTTTTGAGGGTTTACCAGACCGACATTGTCGGCCTCATGGGGCATCGATCTACTGGGATTGTGATGGCTCTAGACAAAGAGATCCGATGATATATCCTCTATCCTGTTTATATAGTAACCTGACACCTCCACACAAGGCACTGCATAATAATGATTTAAATATTACGTCTGAAATATATTTCTTCAATTCCCGCCCCCCCCCCTCTCTCTCTCTCTCTTGGCATGATTTACTTATTGTATTACATCTTTCACATTCCTCTGTTTTTCTCTTTTGTATTGAAGTCTCTCTGCTTTTCTCTTCTTCTCTGTTTATTTCATTTCGTATAATCTCCCTTCCTACATCCCGTTACTCTACTTCAAACATTATTAAATGTTTCATGTACTTCTCCTCTTACACCTCGCCTATTTCCTCAATCCTCTTCCCATGTCTACCTCATGTAAAATGACCCCATTCCACATACATAGGCGTAGCTAAGGGGGGGGGGGGCGGTCATGGGATTCCGTACGTGCTAGCAATCCAATAGCGAAAACAGAATTTCAAATTGAGAAAGAAAAAGAAGAAAAGATATAAAGAAAAGGGGAAGTGAGGATAGGAACGTGAAAAGAAGACACCTCGACCCCTCCCCAAAGCTCCCAATTGTGGCCTTGTTAATTTGCATCAACACCGATGCCCCCTCTCTGCCTGCACCTATACTACGCCACTATAAATACATTCATGACATTGGCAGTCGGCAGCAATACCTTTCCCTCATTCAGGTTTGAGACTTCAGACAATTCCAAAAGAAAACAACGTGCCCCGTTTTGACATTATATTGCCATTATGCTCTTGACCCTGTGGTTCCTCGGTTTAAACTTCAGCCTCTCTGGTTTAACCCCATCCTGTCATGAACAAAGCCCCGTTCACACTATACCATGAACTCTGTCTAGCACGACGCTTGGTAGAAGTACGTTTACACTATACTATGACTGTGAACTTTAAATAGGGTATATCTAAACCACACCCCAGCACAACGGTGGTAAAAACATCCCGGTTTACACAATACGATAATGGTAACCTTCAACAGGGGTATGTGAACTTTTACTCGACGATGGTAGACACAGCCGCGTTCATAGTATGATGTGATGATGATCATCATCTGGGTTATGTAAACGCTTTTCTAACACGAAAGAGGTAGACACAGCCTCATTTGCACTGTACCATGATGGAAAACTTCAATCAAGATATGTGAGCTCTCTCTGACACGACGATGGTAGACAATGCCTCATTTACACCAGGGAAGTGTACTTACACTTCCCTGTTTACACTATACCTTGATGGTGAACTTTAGTAGAACAACCCGTTTGGAATATTCCATGATTTCTAACTTCAAGCAGGGTAAGGCTCCGTCTTAACACGTATCTGGTACAAGACATGGCCTCGTTTACACTATAACAGGACTGTGAACTTCAACTATGGTACATCTAAACCATCACACGATGGAGATAGAAACAACCCCGTTTAGACTTCACCATGATTCTGAACTTCAACTAGGGTAGATGAGAAGTACGGTACAACATGTGCAAGGTTTGTTTAATCTATTAATAAAACATTTGAATAGAACCACCCAGTGATTTATGAAACACACACCCATCTGTAGAATGGAAATAGGTAGTGCATCATCCAACTCATCCAAACGGTTGAGTGCATCACATTACAATGAGGCATCATATCATGATGATGTGAACACCTTTCAATGTCGATATGTATATGGCATTTCATGATATCGTGGGAAAATACTTAACACTGTACTCATAAATGTATAGTGAGCATGATACGAATCTTTACTTACTGACATGGGCGTAGCCAGTGTCCAGCTATTGAGGGGCACTAGAATTACTGGAGGGCACCGGTCATACTCTGTGAACAAGACCATACATGACAACGAATGTGCCGGAAGGGTCCTATCATCTTCCTCTTTCCCCCTTTCCTTTAGCTTTCATTTTACCTCCTTTTTTATCTCTCTTTTTTATGCCGTTCGATTGGGGGCACGTATCCCCAGGCCTCCGTGGCTACGTCACTAATTGCTACATCATTGTGATGAGTGGTGAGACGAATAAGGGGTTGTTCGGAACGGGGTTTTTTTCTTTAAAAAAAAAAAAAAGAAGAGTTTGACTGCTTGTATGACGAGTTTCAGAACAGCTTTACAACTTAAGACTTTAGGGATTCTTCCTATTGAAACAGGGAGAAAAAATATCAGAACCCAAGTATCTACGTGGGTGTGAGTACAGGACGAGTCGTAAAAAAGAAAGTGGAAAGATTGAAAAACGAGAAGTTTTTTTCCATTTAGTTGCATCCGATTTATGTTCACCGGTCTGGTTTTTAATCATATCCCAGCTTTCCATTATCCTTCCCTGCCTTGAACATATTGAGAATTACTGCTGAAGGTACAGATGTTTCCCATCAAAACTTGTTCCCTGCAAAGAAAAACCGGATGAAAATTTGATAAAATTTGCTGTAATTACCTCTTGCGAGTGCAGATCTGCTGCTATGATTATTTACAGAATGATGATTTGGAAGACAACATTGTTTTTAAAGGTAAAGTTGAGTTCTGGTCATAAGATTGAATTATGAAAGAAACTTTCTCAAAGCAATAGGGAAAGGTTGATTATATAGCAAATAAGAATTTGTATGCTGTAAGGTTTTGGAATCACCAAAGTGATAAGAAATTGACTCAATCCTGCTGAGAGTCACATGCACTGCACACAGAAATGTGTATATGGGACTACACACAAAATCGGCCCGAACATTTCAGCTGTTTCTTGTCATAATTTGAGTGTGAGAGCATTTGAAGAGCAATCCTTTTCAGGCATGATGATCTTCCAAACTAACATAAAAAGAGTGAGAAATCTCACAAATTATTTTTAACCTTTCCCATAACTCAAGCTTCCCTTTAAAGATTTTAGAAAATCTCTGTTTCCCTTCTTTACCAAAAATATGTGAAAGAAATAATGAGAATTAGATAACAAGTTCGTGACTGCACGGTTTTGAGAAGAACAGAAAATGTAAAACGTGTAAGATGAAAAGGCACACAGAAAAAGAGAAATACATAACACGAAAAGGAAGAGAAGGAAAGAAATCGAATACATTGCGACAGAAAACTAATCAAATGAAAACTACCAGATTTATATAGGCCAGACAGCAAAGGACACGGAGAAATGGTTTTCTAAAAAAAAAAAAAAAAAAAAAAAAAAAAAATGAGAATGGGACCGACAAGAATACAGAAGCTAAAAAGGCGTTACTCTGATGACGATTCTCGTTCGGTTAACACTCTATAAAAAGATTTTTCTTACTAAAAGCTGTCAAATTCTATATTTGGTTAAGCCACGATGATGAATTGAGTTGGAGGACGGGAGAGTTAACGCCATCATAATAGCGCGACTGAGCTTGGTAAATCGGATTTCATAGAATAAATCCCTGTCGGATTAGTTCAATTACACCTTTAAACCCTCCTCTCACAAAAGTACTTTGGCGAAGAGAAAAGTACATTTGTAACAATAGCACAGTCAAATCTTCTATGTGATTATGTTGACTTACGAGAAGTGTTGTGGCGCGCCTTCATGTCGTCATGATTCTATACGTGCTGGTGTGTCGACAGAGGGTGGTTTACAATATTCATAGCTATGATTCTAGTCTTTAGAGCTCAGGTTTGCTTTTGCTTCACAATTGAGAGTTTAACAGTACACTTTTACAATAGTCTTAAAATGGAAAATAGTTTAAATTGTATTAATATTTGCCTCAGGATGGTTTAAAAACGATTGATTGCTACATCATGCTTAAAAGATCATGAAGATTGCTCAATCAATGTTTCTTTCTTTTCTTTATTTATACAACGTATTGATGTTCTCTCTTTCATATTGAACAAAATCAGTGTGGGATTAGAGCATCTATCATGTTAACACGTGCATGGTTTAAAATACGTTCATCATACTGAAATTAATATTCAGTCGAATCATTCTATCCAATAAGTAATGATTATGATTTATTTTATTACAATGAATAAGATGCAAATGACGACATCTCGACAGCTTTTGTACACTTACACGACCATGACGACTTTCAAGTTTTCACCCTGCTCTTAGACCAACCACTAAACTGGTGCACAGTACTCATATATTTTTGTAGGCCTGACGGCTGGCCAACCATGTTCGACATCTAAATTCATGGTATTTTTTTCTTTAAAAAAAAACGGTTGTGAATCTGGAAGAATGAAATAAATAGAACGTGATAGTAGTGTGTTGAGATGTGAGAAGAGAAAGGAACAGCTTGATATCGTGATTACTAGTGTTAAACCAGACGCCTTCACACTCTTGTATCCTCAGCTAGAAGGCCAAGATGACATGAAAGCTTTGCCATGGTTGGCAGAATATCCAGGACAGCTACTGGGGCCCAGTCAAATGGCGAAAAGGGGAAAAGAAGAAAGGAAAGAGAAAAGGAAAGAGAAATGAATGGAGAGAGAAAAAGGGAGAGGGGAAAGAGAACGTGAAAAGACGACGCTAAACCACATCCTGCACCCCAATAACTTGATTACTTACCCGGTAAGTATTTCATCATCAAGGAAGATCGGTGCAACCCCCTCCAAAGATACCGGTGCCCCTAAATTTCTGGACCAACTCTATCATGTCTATACGTCACTGTCCAAGAAGAGAAAATACTGAAGGCAGATTTGGTGTCTAATCGTACAAAAACAAAAAGTGTTCTAGAAATAAGACATATTACTAAGCTGTGGGAAACAATGAAATGGAGCACACTGAAAAAAGTGAGATTTTAAAATTTCATTTGTAAAGGTTGAATCGACTAATGAATTTCGGCAAAGAAACATGATTATGTAATATGTCATTGTAATGTTCGCATATTTCCAAAGGTGATGGACAAGGCTAATGATTTCTTGAAAGACTTTGCGATCGTGTTTTTCCCTTTTAAAGTTCCCTTGCTCTTGTGTCTTTTAATCGTTGGATTCATTTAATGACTTTTTTAACTATCCAAATATTTTCTAAATTTTCAACTAATTTTCATTTCACTTGCTTTTAACAAGAAACCCCACCCAAATCAACTCGAGCAAAAAAGTTGGCACAGCTCTATCTATTTTCTGTCGAAACTCGCAACCCCTGATATCTGGAGAGAGATGGCAGGTCACTGAAAGTACGTGTAGTGGGTATCATTTCCTTTAAGTGATGGGTTAACCTTGCCTTTCCGTGTTTAAGAAAGCTCTAGGGTAGAAAGAATACCCTAAACAAATACCCTTCCTAGTGAGCTGCCTGTCACCTCGAGGTGGGAGGAAGTTTGATGCAAACCATGAAAAGTCAAGGGCAAATCTTATTGAAGTTGAATCGAACATGGGGTCGCAGATGGTTTCCATACCTGCCTTTTTCATCATATGATAAGTAGGGGACATCCCAGTAGACCGGCAGCACAAGAGACCGGTCTCGTAAACCCTCTAAAAAAGTTATGAGAAGGCCTGCTGTCGGTCTCGTTGGCTGTCTGTCTCGTGGGTTGTCGGTCTCGTGGATTGTAGCCTGTATTAACATCTCCTCTCTCGACTCATACCATTGGTTAGCTAATCATGATATATTATCACCATCAATATGAATGTTAAATTCAGTCTGTTCGTGATGAGATCATCATAATACATGTACATTTATGACTACTGTGGTCACATCAAAAGACATCAGGGTCCGATCTTGAAAGATATGTTGGAAGGGAGAGCAGAAGGTACTAGACCAAGAGGGAAGCCGAGAACCAACTGGGAATTAGTGGAAAAACACTGCAAGAATGCACTAGAATGGCACAGAACAGAGTTGTGTTGAAAAATGTTGCAATCAACCTCCGAACCGGGAGAAGATGCCATAATAGATAGATAACATAAATATATAAATGACTGCACTTCTTTTGGATATGTAGGGCTATGTATCGTTTTATAATGATGTTAGTGACAACATTTTGTGCCTATTAATGCAAACAATGTCTATATTTATGAAGGGTGAATGCGTTTGTCTTTTTTTAAAGCAGTAGTTTAAACTTTAAGTGCATTAGGAATAGATTTGTTTGTACCATATGCACAGTTACTATCTTTCTGGCTACCACAATACATTAAACCAGAACAGAAATCTCAATGAGTACACAATCTTAACGTTGACCCCTTAAATGCAAGGGGTTAATGGGTATGACAGAGATCTTACGCTAAATCACCATGTAACCTAAGGGCGGGGATCAGGGGGTCCAGACCCCATATTGTTAGCTTGTTATAGTTTTCTTTTGGAGAATAAGACCCCCCTCCCCTTTATTCCTTTTTAAAGAGATTTTTTATTTTCATTTCTTAAAAATTTCTTTTTTCTTGTCAGAAGTCTTCAGGAATTGGTCTGTCCCCTTTTACAAAATCCTGGAACCGCCCCTGCATCCATTCTCGCAATACCTGTCCGTCAGCTAGCCATGACCGAGTTAGGGGCAGAAACATTAATTTGGCAAGATCTTCAAGCATGAGTCGTGTGATAGGAAAGACAAACATTTTCCATGGGTTGCATTTGTAATTGGATGATGAAAGAGAAGGCGTAACCCTCAGATAAACGTTCGTTAAGGTTTGCAGAGTATTATAAACAGTCAGTAAAGGGCAGTGGCGTAGGATCACTTATGGGGCACTGGCCGTCATGAGCTGGGAAGGGGGGGGGGGGGGAAGAGGAGGGCATGAGTTTGATAAGATGATGGAATGCAAGGGAGCGAAGTCATCGAGGAGGGGTCATTATTATCTTCTTTCGGAGTTCGCTTTCCTCTATTCCGTTCCTTGTTTTATATCACTCACTGTGTTCATTCCCCTCTTTTCTTTTCGTTTTGCCAATCGCGGAGGGAGGGGGGGGGGGGGGGGCACGTGACCCAGTAGATACGCCACTGCGTCTCCTCATGAGATGTCTTCTAAATATGAAGGATGGGGAGTAATCAAGATGAAGGATGGGGTCGTATGCCTATGAAGGTGATAGGAATGAGTATTAATTATCAAAATAAAGACGAAAATGGTTACTTTAATGTTCATCAGCAGGTTTCGTGCTAATAATCAGATGATCCGGCGAATAGCTCCGGGTTTTATTTATTCAGTGAAGTAGGCATGGTAGGGTTAGGGTTGCAGTTTGGTTTGACTAGGCTAGGTTTTCATGGTTTGGGGTTAGGGTTGAATATAGGTACCATGTTTGGTCCAGGTTTAAAGTTGAAGAATTGGGTTAGTTAGGGTAGGGTATTGACCGTGTTTGAAGGTGTTTGCTCATCACATGCCATTGCCGTCACAGATGGTTATTTTAGAAACAGCATACGTTATGCGAAAATTGAAACAGACCCCTCATCGAATGGCTTCTCCATCAGAAGAGCAAACCTTGAGTATCATCTGCCGACTCAAAAATGCACTCGTCTGCAACTGACTGCATTGAGTGATTTGGCTATCACAAGTACTACAAATATATTCCAGGATAGCTGCCCCCCGGACTACCATCCGGCCCCGGACAGATACCCTTTACTAGGCTACTGTTACCATCTACAGTGCAAAACATAACTGGTTCAGTCTCGTATTGTGCAAATTGTAATTAGCTTAATTAACATTTGAACAAAAAAAGTGGTAGAACAAAAACTACGTTATGAAAGTAAGTGCGTGTGAAGATGTCAATTATTTCGATTTATGATCAGATGAACACGTTTAATTACTACCTTTTATGAGTCATAACAATTTACGATCCCTAAATGTCACTGAGTGTAATCTAAACTTCGTTCCCCTCGCTGTACTATGTCAGGGTCCATCTTCGTGATGTCGCCGAGACTTTAAAGATTCTCACGATGTCACGTTGATGGGTGTGATTCATGGGATTAAATATTTACAATATTTTGAATGATAACGTCAATTCAAAGTCATCGAGTATTCAAGCTTTATATCCTGTGCCCGTAATTAGCATGAGTTCAAGAGATGACCAGGTTAGATGATGTTATCAGCGTTCTTTACAGATGTTGAAGGTTGTTGCATAACTCTTCATCTGGAGAAACAGTGGCGTCTGAAGATATCTCTTCAGTTTTTATTCAATACAAACAAAATATTGACGGGGTAAAACAAAGAATTATAAGGATTGTGTTTTTTCTGAATATGAAAATGATCGTAATGTGTGATGAATTGGATTAACTGGAAATGTATGTAAATGTACTTGATGAGAGAGAGAGAGAAAAAAAATCATGTTATTCACATAATCAGGTCAGACAATAACTGGGAAGTTTACTGATTGAAATATGTACAAATAGATAAATGGGTGAATGGATGGATGGAAATAATTGGACTAATCATGCAGTTCATAGAATATATTGAACAGTCGTGACTCGTGAATATATCATCTAGAAATTAAGAATCAAAACATCTCAAATATATTTGCGGGTCAGACTTGTATTACCACGGTACCATCAATTGAATTGAATACTTTCAAATATACATATACATGTAGATCATATATTCTTTCAGACATTGTAACAACATTCAATGTTATTACTGCGGCTCTTTGCCTTTCCTCAGTTCCATTAGACAAGTTGCCGTCTCCAAAAACTGAAAAGGCGTCAAGGTAAACTTATTCATTATACAATGAAATAGACCACCCTTCCTCACGAATATATTTCCTTTTGTCTTTTAATTTGTAGATACATCAGTCAGGTGACAACACACCATTGAGATTTAATAGTGAATGATGCTTGCTACATGTCCTCGAAAACTATTAAACAATACTAAAAGTTGAAGGACTGCATTAGAACATAACGAATAATTAAACATGCTACAGGGCTTCCATTACTTTTACCTATATGGCTGGCGTGTTGATTCAAATAATAATAATAATAATGATAATAATAATGATAATGATATTAATAATAACAATAATAATAAGAAGAAGAAGAAGAAGAAGAAGAAGGAGGAAGAGGAGGAGGAGGAGAAGAAGAAGAAAAAGAAGGAGAAAAAGAAGAAGAAAAAGAAAAAGAAGAAGAAAAACTAGAAAAAGAAGAAGAAGAAGAAGAAGAAGAAGAAAAAGGAGAAGGAGAAGGAGAAGGAGAAGAAGGAGAAGGAGAAAAACAAGAAAAAGAAGAAGGAGAAGGAGAAGAAGAATGAGGAGAAGGAGGAAGAAGAGAAGAAGAAGAAAAAAAGTAGAGGAAGATGAAGAGGAAGAAAAGAAGAAGAAAAAACAAATCCTTATTAATTAAATACAATCGTGAAAATGAAAGCGATAAGGTCTGATTGTAAGAAATCTGTTTAAAGCCACCGATAAATGTTTTTTGTTCTAGCAGAACTTATTTGCCAATATCCTCATAAGAATGATCAATTATATGGAGATTATAGGTAAGTGATGTCAGAATAGGCGCTGACTTCTACCGTCAATAATTTAAAATTATTTTCATTCATTTCAATTTCATCATGGCGACATAATGTCTGATGTTGTTGGCGCTCTGTTGTACAGTTTGCATAACTATGAAATCTCTCCCACTCGTGGATTATTTTACAGAGGTCTGTTTTTATGAAGCTATAGATAGATATACCTGTAATAAACGTTCTATTCGATGAATATCGAGCTAAGCTCGGGATATACATGTACATCTGAACGATCTTGAACATAAGATGACTTCAAGAGGTAACCAACCCCCTCCAGGCCTTATTATCATACCTTTCAGCGTGCTTAAATTGAAATAGATTATTGTATTGTTGGGAATAATTGGGAAGTTTTGAAGATGTGAGCGATGAATCCCCGCTGGGGTTATACGTGTGCTATTACACAGATTCCTGTGGGTTAGAATTGACAGAATGTTTTTCTCCTTTCACGAAATATTGACGGAAGCCTAAGTGTGATATGAAATATATCGTTATTGCTCATTCAAATTCATTTATCTCGCTCACCTTAAAGCCAAGTAAATTTCGTTCTTTTTTTTTTCAACCTCTTCCTCATCATCATTTCCGTGTTTATCTATTTCTTTGTTCCTCATCCATCTATCTGCATGTTTTGAGTAAGTAGTTTTCTCTTTAACAATTCCCCCCCCCCCTTCCCCCCTTCTCTCTCTCTCTTCAGGCCTACCTATTTCCTCCTCTATTTTATGGACTCTCTGCCCTCTTCCATCTCTCCTCCCCTCACTCCTACTCCATCCCCTCTCTCCCATAATAATTATGTATCTTCTGTTTAAATCTTCTATCTATCTATCTATTTAGATAGATAGATAGCGATCCATTCATCAATCTGTCTATTTTCTCTATATTCAAATCTATATATATCAATGAATCTATGTATCTATCAATCTATCTGTCAGTAAATTGGACTATCTATTATATATTTAATTATATGCCGATATATCAATCAATCGATCTATCTATCTACCTATCTCTCTATATATCTACCTGGTATTCGGCCATCTTTTTTTTTTTTATACCGTTCTGTGTCGAATATCAGAGTCGGGGAAAGCGGGTTCAATTGATTTTCAATTCTAAAGAGTTATTTTCGGGTCCAGTAACTTTGCTACAATCTCGTTAAAGTGTCAGACTAAGTTCACGGTCAGACCATGTGCCGCGGAGCTGCACAACCAGAAAGCTTTACCTGGTGTTTATATTCGTACCTTGCATGATCACCATACTCTTGTTGCCTCATCATTAGAGGTGATGTTAGTCAGTTAATATTCAGAACAATCAGAGGCGTCGATTCGTTCGAAATAGACAAAGCATTTGGGGGGGGGGGGGCAGAGCATTGTTCACAAACAATGCTTGCCTCTCTGGAAACAATTAGAGTGAGAAATCGCATGCCTCGTATCTAGAGGAGCTTGATTTGAAAACACCTCATGTACAATCGCCGCTTAAACCCATCAATATTATTATGAAGAAATCTGACTCTAACTGCTGAAGCAGATCACTATTTTCCAACTATTACCTACATAAAATATAGGCTTATTTCATTTGATTTTCATTGACGAAGATCGAGGAAAGTTGACAAATGTATAGAGCTAAAGATACATAAGTTATGAGCAAATTGGACTTCGGTTTCAAGGGTCATGTAAAGTCACTTAAAGTGAAAGACTTAAGAAATTAAAGTATGAATCTTGCCTGAGTCAATCATAGGCGTATAAGGGTGGGGGGGGGGGGGGGGGTGAAGAGCTTCAGCATCTCTGAGAAATTTGAAATTCCAAATAGTTACTCGGGTAACTGTCACCTAATATTCAGCAGAGAGGTGGTCCACTTGTAGTTTATAGATCTTACCTGAAGTATATTTTGATGAGGAAATTGGCACTGTTATAAAGTATTACATGTTGATATTCGGCAAAAACACCGCCCTCTGGGCGAAATTCTGCCCGAACGCTTAAGGTGACGAATTATGAACATGTTAGCTTAATGAACATTTACAAACCTCTATATTCTTTACCATTTCCCCCTCTAAGATATAAATGTAACATGTTTTTGCATTAAGTATCCCCTGCATATTCCTCTGTAGAAGAAATTATTATTGATTTACTCCATGTAGCAGCACATCCCATGTTAGAGATATTGGTGTGATCAATGGTGTTTAGGCTGCAATGGACCCTTCTTATCGATTTCTTCCAATGTAAATTCCCACGTATAAGAGAACATCTATCAACGTCCATATATCACAGCACTGTGGATGAGTGGTTCATCTCCTTGACTTTCACTAATAGTTTCAAGGATTCAATCCTGTGCTTGAGCTTAGCTATTCTAGACCACAGGTATGGTACATTAAGATACTGAGAGCAATTTTCTAGTCACTCCGCTAAAGTCATAATATACTGAAAAGAATGATAAGTGTTAAGGATCTACAGGTGAAATGCGTACAATCTCTTATCATCATTGTGTAGGTGTAAATTTCATATCCACTCATGCTGTTTTCTTCTTGTTCTTCATCATTTGACTTTCACCCAAGAGGTTGTGGGTTCGAATACCCCTTGGTAAGACATCAATCTATACTTGCCACTCACTCTCCGCCCAGGTGAAGTAATTACTAATTGGGTACCTTGTAATCAGACATTATTGTATGTTAAGATCGCCTCAGTAGTC
This sequence comes from Heliocidaris tuberculata, assembly GCA_025618425.1. Classification (NCBI taxonomy): domain Eukaryota; kingdom Metazoa; phylum Echinodermata; class Echinoidea; order Camarodonta; family Echinometridae; genus Heliocidaris; species Heliocidaris tuberculata. Next base: position 24,405,472 of record CM046839.1, read on the forward strand.
TGATAGTAGCAATGCTCAAGTCAATGTACAGGAACTCAAGGAGCATGATTTGCACGCACATATGAACTACAAGCAGCATTTTGTTATAATTACCTTTTTGTCTTTCTCTTATTTTGTCTTATTATATGTATAGGTCTACTTCTTCTTATTCTTCTTGTGTCTTTTTTAGACTCCTCAATGCCATATTATTGTTACACGAGTACACGTACTTCGTCTCGAGTTTAAAACTTGCAAATTAAGCCTCGGTACAGATCAAGAGAAAGACCAAAATAATGATTGTGGATATATTAGATATTAAAAGTGTTCATATCCATTAACTGAAATCTTATAAGATGTATGTAATGTGGTTTCAGTGGGAAGCTTGTCGCCATTACAAGACCGATTAGTGAGTCAGAACGAGGTCACAAAAACAATTATTTGGTATTATATTTTAGCCAGCCCTATAGATTAATCGAGTTACTGTCGGCTAAATTCTTCCGCGACGCTAAAGAACATGCCTTTAATTGTAGAAGAAGGTCCTGTCATCCAATAATAAACTAACACTGCTAGATTGATGGTTCATTTTGTAACTATTTTACCCCTAGCGGCAAGGCTATCATAAAAGAAGATGGATGGATCGTACATCCAATAAAAGATGAATTTATATCGGTCTAACCTTTGAAAAATACGGCGCCGTGGATGTTGCCTTTTATCTAGTCACATTGCTAGCTTTTTACGGATTCCTAATCTTGGTTATTTCCACCCATCTACCATGTTTTCCGTATTCATTCCCTGTTCTTCGTTGTGAAGAGAGAAGAAGTGGTCATTCTTAGGGCAAAATGAACCGAGGAAGGATTACAAGACCGCAACAATGTAGGACAAGAAAAATCGACATAAGAGCCTATTGTTATCGGTAGGTCCGAGAGTGGTCTTCTCTATTTGAATATGGTCCTACTCTTCATCCTATCCTGTCTATGGTCCCAAATCACTGATTCTTAATCCTTTTTGCCCCCATTTTGTAAGTGTCGTTAGGTCCCTAAATGCAAATTTCGGTTAGTGACATTACCCCTTCAATGCAACTGTATTCATAATTTCCCCATTCATTACCAACCAATTTCGTGGGGAGAGGAGGGGGGGGGGGGGGGGGGGTATTGTATGATCAACATAGCTTAAACATTAGCATTAATGTTGCTCAAACATAATTTAAAGACGATTGTTTTATAGCTGTCGAAGGGCACTATGTCCTATAAATGGTGGAATAATATACGTTTTGGTTTGCGTTGTAGGATATGATACTAGACTTGTTGATAATCCAACTCTAGGTGTCAAACTTTGTATGCATTTAGGAAAAATTGGATGGCCTCGATAATTTGAATATTAGATAATAATGATCACATGCATCAAATTTTTCAAGAAAATTAAGAAATCCAGCATCACATTTGTCTTCGACCTATCTAGTCTATGTAGCCTTTCCATGTTTGATAATCATGGTAGTAACGTTTTGGAGAGATCGATGTGAGATTCTCTTTGAGATTCTCTTTGAGTCTTTACGTAAAAGTTGGAGCCACTATCCGAGTTTCTCTCCTCCAGAAAAACTAATTTGAAATGATGGGACACTTAAGAACCCGTCCCAAGATTTGAATCGACGCTCAGAAGACGCACTGAAAGGGTATCTGTGGGTGCTCTCAACCATTGTTACCGGTACAGTGGCGCAACGAACTCAGTCACAGACTATCATTCTTATTTCAGTTCAGGAGCAGTCATTTTCTCAGTCAGATGTGGAGTCAGTGTACGGTATGGTTGAGCTACTGTTAACATTGCTCTCTCGCTTTCTCGCTCTCTCACTTGGAACTATGTGAGCGCATCAAGGGATCATTTCTATGTCTCTTATCTGGTATGCGGTGTTTAAGGAGTCAATTGATCATATCAGATCAAAACTGCACAGGGAGCTCTGATGAAATTAATGGAATTCACGAATTAAAGGTAAAAAGTGATATAAAAAAAAATAAATTATGCTTGTTATGTTACTTCTCCTCGAGGGTCTGCTTGCATTTCATTACATGTTCGTCATTTTAATCATATGGGCTATTATGAGATATAGTATTAACTGTATCTGGTCAATAGTGTAATATCTGAGACAACGAAGTTTGGATCCTACACTGTAGTCCATCTAGCTATACACAGTTGTATCCTCTTCACATTGCTCGTCTTCATAACGTGCTGTTTGATTCGACGGTTGTCTAAAAAAAAAACACCTTTAGATCATTAACTTTCTGAAAGTGCACTTTCGATTTCATTAATATAATAACAATATCTGTGATGTGGTACAGGACAACACAAAAGCTGGACTCAGGAGATTCAGGAGATTCTTGCTTAACCAAGGAGTTATTTTAAGTATGACATCAGACTATGCTCATCTTACTCATATCAAAGGCCAATAGTTATAGAATCCTCATCTTCACTATTGTATTGTTGCATAATTATAATTCGTTTCTTTATTGGCAAGTAGTAACATAATCTCATGAAGCTCCTATGTTTAAGTTACTCTTATCTTTATTTATTCCACTATATTAATACTAAGAAGGAAAGCCAAAAGGCCCAAAGATGTTATTTTATATCCATTTTCATCTTGTCAAAATCACATGGAAAATAAATGTTATAACCAACGAACAGAAAAACCGAAGGTACATGGTTAACAAAAATGGTTACTATGGCTACACAAATGACATTTTCCGTTCACCTAATTGCTTGAATTTTCTGTCGAGTTATCAGAATTATCAGCGTCCTTTGTAGGTAATAGTGATTTTTATTCCAGACGGGTAACGGAACAGTCGTTTGAAGCTATTCCCCAATTTTGTTATTCACCTGTCTCTCAAACTGCAATATATTTCAACCGCCTGCTTCCGATTGTTTTGTCAGTTCTGATACGGCTGTTTCCGAATCGAACTTCTCTTTTCGTTTGCCTGGCAAGTAGGTGTGGGGAGTGAATTTAAATGGTTTTGAAGAAGAAGAAGAAAAAAAAAAAAAAACAACACGTTATTAGAGTGGTCAGCTAGACGGGTATGGGCAATTCCATGGTTACTCACATTACATTTGAAGAGGTACTGAGTTATATTCTCTTATTACAGGTATCAGCTAAATCAGGTTTAGTTAACACAATGCATACGTATTGGAGTACCTATATTTAGAACCAAACTTTAGAAGAGGAACAGTAATTACTACTAGTCCAACTAATTCACATGATTTGGACATGCATAAATTGCAAAGAGCTAGGCTTTAATGGAAATCTAAAAAATGCACAATTTATAGGCAAAATGTAACTAAAAAGTGTAAAAATAGATGATTTTTTTTGTACCAATTTCTTACTTTTAAAAATGCACAATTTAGAGGCAAAATGTCACTAAAAAGTGTAAAAATAGATGATTTTTTGTACCAATTTCTTACTTTTAAAAATGCACAATTTATAGGCAAAATGTCACTAAAAAGTGTAAAAATAGATTATTTTTTGGTATCATTTTCTAACTTTTAATAATGTTTTCTTAAAGTAAACCACTGATGATATGTTTACCAATGTTTGCACAAGTTTCTGAAGTTAAAGTAGCACCAAAAAAAAAAAAAAAAAAAAATGATTCTTAGCTATTAAAGTGAAATACCAAATTAAAAATTTCAGGTCCATGTCCACCAACCTGTGGATTGCCCGTATGACTTTTAGTTGTAGTACTACGTAGCCATACTATTGCAGAGTTATATACATGTTCCTGATCAGATAATACGAAAGCTATGCCGAAGAGGTTCACTTGGTGCAAAGTACTTCTTGAATTGCCTTCAGCTTCAGAATCCTTTTCATCAAGGGTTCATTGTATCGTCGGTTGTTGAAGAAAGAAGATGTAACACTTTCTGCTTAAGGCCCTTGTAGTATGTAAACAGTCAAATTTTTCAATATGTTTTCCCCTCCTTTCTCAGTTTAGGGTTCAATGTATGCATAACGAGGCCAGGTTCACAAAGTGCGCATTATGTTTGGCATATTGATACTTTAAAAGCAATTTTTGAATGAATGTGATCGGGGGCAACATACATGTTGATTGATCGCCCTAGTAGCTGTTGATAGTCTTCTTCAAGCATCGGGTAGTTTATTTTAAGATTGAGAAAAATGTATAGCGGATATTTTATCAATTTAGAAAATAGGAACCGTGTCGAGCCATGAAGGGACACTGGTGTGATGGGGGGGGGGGGGGGGGGGGGGTGTGCATGGCACTAGGTGAATGAAATTTGAAACAAGTAAATTCTTTGTTCTTCCATGAATGTAAACATTTTTCCATATACGTATATATATATTTGCTTGTAAATTGTAAAAGTTTCTGTTTATATACTTTATTCATAATTGTAATGTTTCTATTTTTGTATATCTATTTATTTCACTGAAAAGAAATTAATAAAAGAATACTTAACAAAAAACAAAACACAAAAAAACAACAACAAAAACAAGGCCGTGGGGAGGGATGAGGGTGTGGAAGGGGGTGCAATCAGCTTTCTTTTTACGTTGCCTTCCTCCTCTTCCTTTCTTTCTCGCTTTTCCCGTTTTGGGGCATTTAGAGAGGGGGGCACGTGCCCATATAGATAAAACGATTAATCAGGTGTTTTCCACAGTGAAAGTAATTGAGTCTGATCTGATGGTCATGTGAATGAACTGATAAATGTACATAATGACTAGTAAAAGTGAAAGCATTATCCACTCTGTAGATATCTGGATCTACCGAATGTTGAAATAAGATATATGCCGTTTCATTGGTAGTCCATTCTCCAATGTCCACCTCCCCCCCAAAAAAAAAAAATGAATTCATATAATCATGTATATTATCTATCTTACTCGGGCTCATTGATAGTCTGTTATGATAATTATGATCGTTTTGTGCGTCGGTTCAATATCTAAAGGAGGTGTCTTTCTAGTTATTAAGAAATTACATCATGTATCTCTTTAATTTTGGACATTTTCAGTAACATTTTAAAATGGCTATATTATAATTTAAGAGGGAAAATTTTTCTTTTTAATGGGTAGCTCATTATTAAATATCCATTTTATTACTGCATGCAGCTGTTTTACTTCAATATGAGCACCGACGTACAAAGCTTCGGGGGGGGGGGGGGGGAAGGGGGACTGTAGCCCCCTGGAAATGTGAAAATACCAATACTTGGGCAACTGTCACCTAATTCATTTGTCGGAAAGGTGCTGGGAATACATATTTTAAAAATCTTATCTACTATATTTTTATGAGAAAGTAGCTTTTGTCTACAATAAAGTGTCATTTAGATACTGTGAAGTTGATATCCGGGCAATTAAGAGGCGTCACCCCCTATACACCCTTTGAATATGAGACAATATTTTTGCGGTTGTGAAATGACATCTATCATCATATTCACTGAAATAGACGGTATATAGTGGAGATAGAGAAATCACTCATCCATAATGTCGACACGAGACACCTTGAAGTAACTTGTCAATGTCATTATAATCTCAAGACGATAAGCAAGACACTCTCAAAGGAAAGAAATGAATGGACTCCACCCTGAAGACCTTTCATTGTATTTTAAGGTTGGCCAATATATGGAGTTCAACTTCTGCGTTTAACGTTTACTCATGCAGGATCGTCAAAACAATCGTTCGCTTTACATATCAATGATTTTAACATAATTACTTGTGTATTCTAGTGACGATGATAAATATAGTGTTTGTTTACAAGTAACATTTTTTGTGGAGTGACTGCAGAGGACATTACCTCATGATGGTCAATCATAAAAGCTCTCAAACTGAATTTCGAAAAAAAAAATGAATTTTACATCCCACATCTCGAGTTCATAACTTCCTATACATACTACAGACATTCAAGCACTGTGACTAATACTGTATATAGAAAGTAAGTTGGGATATTTGATCAAAATAAGGATAAATTTGTTTAATACAATGCGTCAAATTGTCAATTTTAAAAATCAGCATGACTTTGTTTCGGATTCTGGTAAAGAAGTTTAGTTCCTATACAGAATCATGACTAGACTGAATGTTTACATGCCACTACCGAAGCACGTGACTTCATCCGTATAATATACCCATGTAAAAAAGGTGATTGATGTCTTTATGATAATCTTGGACGTTACGAGTGAGTAAATCAATTCGAAGAAATATTGAATTAACTTTAATTGATGTGTCGGATATTTCCAGTTTCGTGAGTAATAAATCGACGAAATTAGATTAAGTACGTGTGAAATGTGTCGCTTCTCTCAGACTTTTACTAGATGTAGCTATTTCGTCTTTGGTCACAGTGATTAAAGTGAAAACATCTCAGTTGCCATGCTCATCTAGGTATGATGAAGAGCCCTATGTCTGCGCACCGAAGATTTGACTTGACATTGAACAAGAGTAGAATTCATATTCTTCTAATGACTTATCTTGTAGTATTTCTGGTATTCTGACGACTAATTGTGTCAAAAGTTTTATCAAAATTTGAGCAAGAACAATGTCATATTTACAAGGAAATGCGGCCGTGTTATCATTAGTTTTCAAAAGGAACCTCTGTTTGGCACCAAATGCTATACAATTCTTTTAAAGATATGATAGGATGTATAGGTATACATATTTTTTAAACAGAATAGCTAAATGCAGGGATCAAGAATGATTAAAAATCCAAGATTATGGGGTCAGGGTTTCGTAATTGTCAGTAGCTGTCATTGTTGTCGTTTCTCTTGCTTGATGAATACATATAAGTTTTCAAATTCTTTCAAAATTATAAAAAATACATAAGTTTATGTCAGATTGAAAAACAAGATAATCGTTGGGATAAGCATCACGCACCCGCACTATTTTGTTTTTATGAAACCTCTCGCATGTCATAATAAAAACCTTAATTCCTTGTCAAAAGCCAAGGAAGGGCAAGCAGTTTCAAGATTTCCAAGCATCTTAGTATTCATGATCAACAAAAATAATAGTCCAAATAATTATACAGATCATGAAACTTGTTCTTCCTCCCGAAAAGTATTTCTATTCTATTTCACCCTTTTTATACAGATTTGTGTCCATGCAACTTGATCGTGTTGATAGGATCGTAAAAAGATTATTCCCTTCCTTTCAGAGTTTTGTTGCTGTTAGTCATTATCCAGGGGCAGATTTATAGATCGGGGAGGGGCACAACCGATCCATGCCCCCCCATTTTTGAAGCCCAACTGGCATACATTCAGTAGACAACAACAAAAAGATTGCCCCTTTAATTGTGTATTTTTTCGGCATTGTGGCTCCCCTTTACAAAAACTTGGATCCGTTCCTGCTGTTTATGGAAAAAGAACCCTTCAAGTTTTCTGAATAACATAATTTGTGCCCCCTTTAATAAAAATCCTGGATACGCCCCAGAATTACCTACAAGTTTCTACTTGATTGATGAACCATATTAAGGAGTGACATAATGGCCTCCAATTTGTTCGCTCAAAAAGTCATTGCCAATTGAGACGGCTTTATCAAAGACCGCCATGAAACGTGCCATTAACTTCCAAAACTTCTCTTATCACATCGACATTGGTGAAAAACAGTCTGTTTGTGACAAAACAGTGAAAGATTTTGAAAATGATTTACGGCATGGCATAAAATGCAAACAACATTTCAAGCATGCTTTCGTGTGTAAAAATGAAAAATTAAGTTGTCCCTTATAAAGGTAGTTTAAATTAAGCATTTGCAAACCAATATACCAATCCAATCGAAATTTAAAAGAAAAAAGAAACAATCTTCAGACTGCAGACGGAAATAACTTGTTGATATAGTAGATTATCCATACCCACACATGACTAGTTCAAGTCCTCTTTTTAAAAATTACATTGATCAAAAACACGGGAGTTTCATATGAGTAGATAAATATTTGAAATAACATGAATATGTCATAAAATTGGCGTAACAATCCATACAGGGTTTGTCCAGAAAGCTTCCAAAAATAATTTTTCTGATTTGATAAATATAATTTTGGTTCATTACCCTTTTATGGTTTGTTAACGACTGATTCAAGTATGGCAATAAAAGTACATTATATTTATTTCCATACCCAACAACGCATTTGTCGGATTTTAAAATCAATTTTAAAATTGTTATTATTCATGTTGTTTCATTCTTTTCAATTTTGGGTCCCTGCATGTACGAATGAATTAAGATACTTATCAAGTGGCGACCGTATCTTTTATTCTCGTTGTACACAAATATTTATCATTTCTATAATTATGCAGTACTTCTTCCTCTTCTTCTCTTTCATCGTCTTGCCTGATTGACGCCCTTTTTATTACAACATAAATGCCCCCATTATTCCTTATTTCGTTTAGACGTTATACTGTATTATAAGAGGCTTTAGTTCTCATGGAATCATTGGCATAGCATGGGTCCAGACTTTGAGGGTGACACCTGCATCATGGAGTCATGGGGGAGGGGCACACCGGTCTTACTCGGTGACTTGATTAGGGGAGGGTGTGGGAGGGGGTCGTATAACTTTACCTCCCCACTCTTTTTTGTTCTCTTTTAGTTTTTGGCCATTCGATTGGGAGGGGAGCGTGACCCCCCGTATCACCGTATCCACGTCACTGTATGATGGTATGATGAGAACTCTCACAATGCACATACGATGCTGTCCACTGTTTATGACCCTGGTATCACAAATGTGATGTCAGATTATCGTATTGTGTGGCATGTCTGAGAGCCTTCTTGATCAAACCTTACACAATCTTCTTGCACTAAGGCGCCAAATATAATACATTTGAATGTCAATGGCCTGTCACTTCTCAAGATTAATGTAAGCCCAAGATGAGCCCCTTTGTTGGTATGCCACTGCGGTCCATACCCCTTTTACTATTTGGGTTCCTTAGCGACTCTTTCAACTGCGAATCGTTTGGATATAACAAAAAGTGTCTGCATCAACTTTGTTCCCTTTCTTTCATCTACTTTATTTTAGAAGACGCATAATTATTTACAAGAAAATAAAAACTTCACAAACAATGTACAATCGTTATCTTATCAAGTAAACATGCGTCTCGCCATCATCAATGATTTGTCATTTGATTCATGTGTGTTGAGTGGCGCCATGTTCTTTGCTATAAATCAAGACTCGCAAACATTCCAAATTTACATCCTTTCATCTGCAGATCTGTATTCAAGACATATAAACGGTTTGTTCCGCTTGTTTGTTACAATCTACAATTCATTTCGCTTGAATGTCGTGATTAGTAGATCTATTTTGACGATGTAGTTCCCTAATCTATCCAGACATGAAGGTCAGGATAATGTCACATTTGTATGGCTTTTCTTTGTTATGAATGATCTTATTTCTAACGCAGATCAGAAAAGATATCAGTCCAGCAAAATACCGCTATAGAAAATCGTTGTGGATGTGAAATTAGTTACAACTTTAGTTAATCTGGATAATCCATGTCACTGTAAGCATAATAGGGGTTCTTATTTGGGGTTAAGAAAGGAATTCTATATGATAGATTAACACTCCCCATGGACATGATACCCTTCAAGTCTTCGCAAGAACATAAAGTGTGTAAAAAGCAGACAAACATCATATTCGAGTGACACGTATTATCATGAAATAATTTGAATACTTCTTGGCCTTCTTTACACGACAGAATGATTGTTTTTCCTTCTCAATATGGGATCGATACATAAGCATAAAGTTGCCATACAGTGTTTCTATCATAATCATTTAAGGACGTTTGGTTCTGAAGATCATTTCTTTTAAACTACATTTACTCGATAAAACATGTCTAAAGCCACGGCTGTACAATTATTCTCTCCTTTGAAAGCCCTGGAGAGTTTGAAAAGTTAGAATGATTGATAGGATTGATAGTCGGTTTGAAATATGGCAAATATAGCGAAACCTAAATTCATGTTTTGTGGAATGTGTTTATGTTCAGAGTTGCAGGTTGTTGAAAACGTATACGTGGGTATACAATACAAGCGTCTTAACAGACTTTTATCTCGTGATTATAAGAGAGCGGCGACACAAAGTCAAATAAACAAGGATAATGAGAAGAGTTTGGTACTTGTATACTCATCGTCTTTTATTTGCATATAGGACATCGAGATGTCAAACTTTCAGGGATCGAAAAAATAGTTGTAAGAAAAATTCTTGTTCGTCTGTCTGTCTGTCTCTCTGAATATATGTGTATCTTTCTCTCTGACCTACTGACTGGAATGTTTGTATGTCAGTGACTCAAATCGGTTTGACATTAGTCAAATTTTCATCTCTCTATCAATAATCCTCTAAATTCTTTTCATGAAGTATTGTAAACTCCATTGCATTAAAAACCAAGCAGACAAGCAAATTTACCCCTATACTTTAATGGTGAGTATGACACTATTGCCATGTTATGTTGGAACTTAAATCCAGCTAAAGAAACAAATAATATGCATGGTAGAACCCAAAGTTAGTTTTTCCTTATATTTGCTACTCGGTTTTATTTTCTTTTTATTCTTCAGTATTACTCGTTTTTTCCTACTTAATTCACTAAGTTTCTTCTTCGTTTTTTCTTCTTCTGTACTTATATATTTTGCCTCCCATTTCTTTTTCTCTTCCTTCTTCTTCTTCTGTTTTTTTGTGTTTGGGGGGCTTTCTCACGTACGGACATGATTGAATTGGTTTTGATTTTTTTCCTTTTCTTTTTTTAAAAACAATTTGTTAGTATGTAGCTGAATGATGTCTATCGTATTAAGCATTCACACGCAACTTAACAAATAGTAAGTTGAAACTTTAGTTTATCATGTGTTCTGCCAATGAAGAGTTTATGGGAAATAATTAAGAAATGATGAATTTAGTTATGATGGTTAGTAAGTCTCACAAGAGATGACGTTGTTCAGTATGTTATGTTGCAGGCTGTTAAGACATGTAAGAGTCCTAGTTTGTTGTACAAATACTCGACTGAGCACATGTATGTTTACATACTTTTATCTGTTGATTCTATTTGAAGTAGGGAAGAGGCGAAACTTGTCAAATAAGAGGAGATAATTGTACAGGAACATTTCAGCCAATATTTGGAATAACGGAACTTAATTGATCATTACTTGGATCGAAGGAGAAAAAGAACTGTTAGCTAATAGTGCATTCGGACTCTGTAAGTCGATATTATATTATATTTGCTATATTTTTTGTTTTGTTTTTTTCTATAAAAGCTGTTGGAAAAAGTCAGGATACATTTTTAGAGAGGCACAACCAGGAAGACATGGTACCTCATCACCTTACGTAAGAGTAAGAAGCCATCTTGACATGCAATTATTCTAGTGAAAGGAGCAAGAGATAGTGATGATGTTTGAGTTTATAGTAATTTGAATTAGTCTATCAATACATTACTACCGATAAAACAATACCTATAAGACCTTTGAGCTCACAATCGCTATCATCAATATGAAAGCCCCATGATGTTCATTTACTTGAATTTCGATCATGTTCGAATCCTTTCGCAGTATTTGTCTTTCATTACGCAGGTGTATAAAATGGCCCCCGGAGCAGAGGCGGATCAAGCAATTGTCAGATGAAGGGGGGGGGGGGGGGGGGGTTATGGATTGAAAACCGCAAATATCGACAGTCTTGGGAAGCGCAGCGACAATATCTACTATTTTAAGGGGGGGGGGGGTGGCCGATTATATTCGTATCTGAATCTGCTTATACCACGAGAAATTCCTTGCATGTTTAGCTATAGAACAGGGGTTGTAATAGTACAGCACCAGGGTCGTCCCAGTGAGGGTAACATAAAAGTGCTAAAAAGATGCCAGTATTAGTGCTAGCGTTATCACAAAATAGGAAATTAATACAATAGGATTTGTGTTTTGTTTGATTAATCTTATTGATGAGTCGAAATAAATCCGTTTCCTTAAATAGCAGTATTTTTGTGATTGGAAAGGAATTAAGGTATTCCCCGGAGATTTGTGTTTTGGGAAACGCATCACTACTTCGTTTCCCATTGATGTGTGTTTGCAAGAAACTCTTTTGTCCGTGGTCATGTAGATTAGAATCGGATGATTTATTACGAAACTAGTAAACAGCATTTGATACGACTTAACGCATTTACAGACAACTTCAAAAGAAGTCAGTTACATTTCCCATTTATATGAAGATAATCCAATAACAACGTAAAGCATGGATTGAGGTGATTTGTGATAACGTATATTATGAGTTGACAGAGTAATTGTAGTTGCCTCCCAGAGGTACTCCATCTTATACCACCTTTCTACGAGAAAAGTACTTTGTATGCGATGGTCTGCTCATCCATGTAACCGATAGCTCTAGGTATTATTTAGTTAGGTTCTGTTCGGAATCATTGTTCATGATCACTGGTACAAAGATAAGTTTGTTTCAGATTTAATATTCCACGTACATGTCACTCACGTCATGACTTTGAGGTATGTTTTATCATTGTGTTTAATAAGAATCACTGACATTGTTCAGTTCTAGAACCTAAGGAACATGTACTAATAAAAGTTAAAACAATTAAAAACTGTCTCCAGTTGTAAGACTCTTTATAAGACGGGGCCCTGTTCAGTGGCACAGCTCACCAAAATATTAAGGTCTTAAGAACGTTGATACTTTGATTTGTAAATTACAATACAAAAATGGATTATTTGTTGAATAGTGTGTTTTCTTTCGTTGAATGTATTTTAACAATGTTTTCCATAAATATATGTTTGTTATGCTTCTTTTTTTCCATCTCATTCATACAGGAACATCATGACAGGGATCTATAACACAAAAGCCTGTTTCATTTCCACCACCATTTGTCTTCTCTGTCTGTCTGCCGTTAGAAGTGAAGAGGGTATACATCATGACGTAAGGGAGAATATTTTGTTATGTACAATGTTAAGGCGTTTGGAGGAGATGTTAATTCGAATATGATTTACTGGAAATTTACATATTAAATCGAAATACAGTTTAAGGGGATTAAGATGAAGCCAGAACATGATTCACAGGACTCTAGCACTATAAGAACCCAAACATGACCAAGACGACTCCCTACCACTTATGGGTGTGGCAGAGTTAAGGCGCTGGATGCCGTACCAAGAACTTGATTCTTGCCTGTCGGCTACTACTACTACTACTACTACTACTACTACTACTACTACTACTACTACTACTACTACTACTACTTTTAATACTATGACTACTACTACTACTACTACTACTACTACTACTACTACTACTACTACTCTTTTAATACTATGACTACTACTACTACTACTACCACCACTACTACTAGTATATATACTATTAATACTATGACTACTACTACTACTACTACTACTACTACTACTACTACTACTACTATAAATACTATGACTGCTATGACTACTACAACTACTAGTACTACTATTAATACTATGACTACTATGACTTCTACAACTACTACTACTACTACTATAACTACTACTACTATAACTACTACTACTATGACTACTACTGCTAATACTACATCAACTACTGCTACTAATACTACTAATATTATGACTACTGCTACTACTACTACTACTACTACTATGACTACTACTACTACTACTACTACTACTACTACTACTGTTAATACTATGACTACTACTACTACTACTACTATGACTACTACTACTACTACTACTACGACTACTTCTACTATACTACTACTACTACTACTACTACTACTACTACTACTACTACTATGACTACTACTAATACTACTACATCAACTACTAATACTACTACTGCTACTAATACTACTAATATTATGACTACTGCTACTACTACTACTACTACTACTATGACTACTACTACTACTGTTAATACTATGACTACTACTACTACTACTATGACTACTACTACTACTACTACTGCTACGACTACTTCTACTATACTACTACTACTACTACTACTACTACTACTACTACTACTATGACTACTACTAATACTACTACATCAACTACTAATACTACTACTGCTACTAATACTACTAATATTATGACTACTGCTACTACTACTACTACTACTACTACTACTATGACTACTACTACTACTTTTAATACTACTACTGCTACTAATACTACTAATATTATGACTACTGCTACTACTACTACTACTACTACTACTACTATGACTACTACTAGTATTAACAGTAGTAGTAGTAGTAGTAGTAGTAGTAGTAGTAGTCATAGTAGTAGTAGTAGTAGTAGTAGTAGTAGCAGTAGTCATAATATTAGTAGTATTAGTAGCAGTAGTAGTATTAGTAGTTGATGGTCTTTTAAATATCATACTCATCCAGGTATCTGACGGAGAGAGGGTCGACCTGAGAAGCGCATCGAGATCGCTTATTGAATGGCGACATCGTGTACCACGGACATCGATGACCAGCGTATGGTCATCATGGAGTGGGTGGTCAGCCTGTTCGAGGACGTGTGGGGGAGGAGCACAGTTTCGAAGCAGACATTGTATGAGTAGGTAAGTGACCGCATACCAGAACACTGGACGTGTGGGACATCAAACGTCATAACTAGTTCAAAAAAATAACAATCAAATAAACTAACCAACAAACAGACAAACAAACGACATCCAACAAACAAAATAATTCACAATTGAAGGCTTTCGGTAACACCATGTGGGAACCTCTGTGAAAAGGCTGTTGGTATATTACCGAAAGCCTTCAATTGCGAGTACTCACTCACCATGAAAACCTACAGAGAACATCTTAACAAAACATTGTTTAAAAATCATTAAAGGAAGTATGTCAATATATTTTATACTTTATTTATTTGTGCATGTTCACTGTCTGCTTCCATTATTTTTCTCTTCTTCTTATTTGTCTTCTTCTTCTTTCCTCCTCCTTCTCCTTTTCTTTTTCTTCTTCTCATTCTTAATCTTTTTCCTGTTTCTTCTTCTTCTCATCCTTTTCCTTTTTTTTATTCTTAATTGTCTTCTTTTTTCCCAAAATCTTCTAATTTATCATTCAATCGTTGTTTTCTTATTCTTACAAATTACTGTAAAATCCCACCAGACTATTTTCATTTTTCTGATCATATCAATGACCATCATACTGTATTCATTAACAGTATATGCTACAACTTTTCTTCTCCATATGGTAAGTTGTAATGTACAGCAGGTCAGGCATTCGGACAATGTTACCGCTTTCGATTGTTATAATTCAATACATTAATTTCAATGCTTCGTTTCCTGGCATGAAATAGATCGCTGGCAGGTGAATCCATGTACCGAAAGTGAAATGATTTACTTGGGGAGCACATTAAATTCCATATGCCCCCAATGATCGGTTAAAAATTGGTACATTGGTTATACTGTGCCTCCAATCAATCACAATTTAATCATAATATAATGAGGAAGAAAGTATAGTATGTCAAGTATGGAAATAGACGACCTATGCCCAGTGGCGTAGCCAGGATTTTTCAATGGGGGGGGGGGGGGGGCAGACGTGAAGGATCCAACCGCGTATCCATGGTAGCCAGGATATCATTATCGGGGGGGGGGGGGCGGCTTTGTGCACGCAAAGAGTGCGAAATTGGTGAAGAACACGCAAAGCGTGCTCCCCAGGGTATGGGTACAGGGCAGTAGTGCAGGGAGGGGGGGGGGGGGGAGTTCCCCCCCCTCCCCGCGCGAAGAGCGAAAGCTTTGGCGTTTTATAGCAAATTTGAGAGAAAGATAACGGCTCGGAGCACCCTTCTTTAGGCGGAAAGTTAGTTCGACGCCCGGACTGCTTTCCAATTATTTGGACGCAATACTGCACTGTATGTAACAGGGGTGGGTGCAGGAAGGGGGGGGGGGGGGGTTTCTCTCCCTTCCCGCGCGACGTTTTAGCAAATTTTGAGAGAAAGATAACGGCTCGTAGCGCCTTTTTAGGCGTTTTTCTCTCACTTCCACCGCTTTTTCGCTCTCGCTTTTTCGCTCTACATTTTTTTTGTTTTTGTTTTTTAGGGGCTGGCGTTTTTTAGTAAATTTGAGAGAAAGATAACGGCTCGTAGTACCCTTTTTTAGGCGGAAATTTAGTTCGACGCCCGGACTGTTTTTCAATTATTTGGACGCAATACTGCACTGTATGTAACAGGGGTGGGTGTAGGAGGGGCGGGGGGGGGGGGAAGTTTCCCCCTTCCCACGCGAAGCACGAAAGCTCTGACATTTTGTTTTAGCAAATTTGAGAGAAAATAACGGCTCATAGTATCTTTTTTTGGGCGGAAAGTTAGTTCGACGCCCGGACTTCTTTTCAATTATTTGAACGCAATATTGCACTGTATGTAACAGGGGTGGGTGCAGGAAGGGGGGAGGTTCCCCCTTCCAGCGCGAAGCACGAAAACTTTGACGTTTTAGTAAATTTTGAGAGAAAGATAACGGCTCGTAGCGCCTTTTTAGGCTTTTTTCTCTCACTTCCACCGCTTTTTCGCTCTCGCTTTTTTTTTTAAATTTAAAAATCTTTTTTTTTAGGGCTTATAGCAAATTTGAGAGAAAGATAACGGCTCGTAGCACCTTTTTTTAGGCGGAAAGTTAGTTCGACGCCCGGACTGTTTTTCAATTATTTGGACGCAATACTGCACTGTATGTAACAGGGGTGGGTGCAGGGAGGGGGAGTTTCTTGACGTTTTATAGCAAATTTGAGAGAAAGATAACGGCTCGTAGCACCCTTTTTAGGCGGAAAGTTAGTTCGACGCCCGGACTGTTTTTCAATTATTTGGACGCAATACTGCACTGTATGTAACAGGGGTGGGTGCAGGGAGAGGGAGTTTCCTGACGTTTTATAGCAAATTTGAGAGAAAGATAACGGCTCGTAGCACCATTTTTTAGGCGGAAAGTTAGTTCGATGCCCGGACTTGTTTGTCAGTTATTTAGACGCAATACTGCACTGTATGTAATAGGGGTGGGCGCAGGAGGGGGGGGGGGGGAGTTTCCCCCTTCCTGCGCGAAGCACGAAAGCTCTGACGTTTTAGCAAATTTGAGAGAAAATAACGGCTCTTAGCACCTTTTTTAGGTGGAAAGTTAACTCGACGCACGGACTTCTTTTCAATAATTTGGACGCAATATTGCACTGTATGACACAGGGGTGGGTGGAGGGAGGGGGGGGGGGGGAATTATTTCCCCCTTCCCGCGTGAAGCGCAAAAACTTTGACGTTTAAGCAAATTTTGAGAGAAAGAAAACGGCCCGTAGCGTCTTTTTAGGTTTTTTCTGTCACTTCCACCGCTTTTTCGCTCTCGCTTTTTTTTAGGGGCTGAATAGGGGGAGGGCGGGCATGGCCCCCTCGTGCCCCCTGCCTACGCCAGTGCCTTTACCCCAGTCAAATCGACGAGGCCGCCACCAGACAGACATTAAAGGAGAAGTCCAACCTGACTGTAAGTTGATTTTAAAAGAAGCAGAAATCTTAAAGAAACAGGTTAGTGAAGGTTTGAGCAAAATCCGACAAGAAATAAGAGAGTTATGATTTTTTTGAAGGTGTTATCAATTAAACACAAATTGGCAACTCCGTGACGTATCTTGCGAGCTCCTTTCCCATTTGACCTCATTTTACCCAAAATATCATAAATTTACATTTTCTCTAAAGAAAATATTCATTCACACATGCACCTTATATATAATCATTGATCATATGTTTTTACACAAAACCTCTATGAAACAAATTTATTCCTTCATCGAAAAACTAAGAAAATTAAAATTTTCTGTACTGAGCAAATGGGAGAGGACCTCGCAAGATACGTCATGGAGTTGCCTATTAGTGTTTGATTGATTACGACTTTAAAAAATCATACATTTCTTATTTCTTACCGGATTTTTATCAAACTTTTACTAATCTGTTTCTTTAATTTTTTCCGCTTCTTTTAGAACCAACTTGTAATCAGGGTGGACTTTCGCTTTAAGGCCGAACAAAAACTTATATTTACAATATCTCTAATGGCCAAGATATCGGTCTGTTCGGAATCGGTTTGGTGGTCTGACTTGGGTGCCGATATTCGCAGTAAAGAATTATTAACGTTGAAAAACAAACTGTACAGAATTAGGAAATGCTATGGTATATTTTCCAATTATTTTGCATCCCCATGAACTGAAATCGTTCACTTTTTCACCCATAGTTTTCCCCTTTCCATGCACACCTTCGTGTGCCACTGCTCTTGCTATGGAAGATTTATCACATGCATGTAAGGTATGAAGCCAGTATATCAACAGGATTCGAAAGTAGGGGTTTATTTAAGGAAATCTTGCGCAAAAATCAGGAAGACTCTATTCACATACACAATCTCTAAAGTAATTATATTTTTCTTGTTATCCCCTCAAGGGGGGTACCGCTTATATCCGCAAGATTCAAAGGAGATTGCATGGTTAGCCCCCTTTCACTCTTCTCCTCTACGTTTATCCTTTGAACATTCTTTGATGGATGAAATTCTACACCGAAACAATCTGAATCATTTTCATCGCCAGTCAATCTTTAAAGAATGAGTCAACTACTGCGTTCACACTTGTTTTTACTAACTGTCTCCTCTCCTCCCAAGTTTTGGAACAGGCTTAATCGCCATCACTAAAACATTTCAAACAGAATTCAAACTTATTCAACAATTCAAACAGAATGCCAATGCAATCATAGAACTTACATAGTCACTGCTTGGTAACTTGTACATTATGTTAACTTCAATGCTGAACTAGGAATGACATCCCAAAGCGCTTTGTATCTAGTGGAAAAAGCGCAGCATGAATTGCTACTTTTATTGTTGTTATTTCCGACATACACGAGCCAAAATGGGGAGCTTACAAAAGCGGTGTTGCAGTGTAATAATCGATTCTAGGACAACTACCCCCTGGACAACTACCCCCAAGACAACTACGCCCCAGGACAACTACCCCCAGGACAATTAGGCCTACTCCCGGGACAATTACCACCCTGGGACAATTACCCCCTGGACAATAACCCCTCAGGAAAAATTACCCACCCCCCCCCCATAAAATGACGATTACCGATGACCCCCCCCCCCCCAACAACGACCCCAGAATCCGCGGTAGTTATCCAGGGGGTATTGTCCTGGGGGTAGTTGTCCTGGGGGTAATTGTCCTGGGGGTAGTTGTCCGGGGGTAATTGTCCAGGGGGGTAGTTGTCCGGATACGGTAATCATCATCACAACGATGAAGTAAAAATGATGGTTCTTTGGGTGACCAGGGAGGTCTCTCTTCCACCTCCCTGGGGTGACTGTTGGAAAGAACACTTATTTTCAATAGATTTTCCCCTAATGATGATAAATAAATAAAACTGTGATAATAAACCATAAAACTAATATTGTAGTGTGTTTATATTATATCATATTCTTCATGTTTTTGTTTGTTCAATCTTCAGAATCCCGATGAGGTATATGACAAGAGCCCAACCCTGCCCTGGGGATAGGAGACAGTATCAGACATGTAACATCAAGGTAGTCTCAATGTATTTACTGCTCAGCTGTATAATTTTGTGCATTCTATTTAGGCCTATAGATACCTTTTAGGCTTATTATACCTGAATTTTAAAATAATTTATTCAAAATTACATGTATCAAACATCTGCTTGGATATCATATAAAATCTATGTCACAAAGGTAACTGATGTAAAAGAAACCTGGTACGATATGACACTCCTTCAGCTGATTGAAAAAAAGTATTGTACGAAAATACATATAGTAAATAAGAGAAAATTGATCCTTAATAATCAGCTACAAATGACAGAATCATGACCCATGGTTTCAGTACATAATAATTAGCCTTTGTACAGGACACTGTTGCAGGGGCGGATACAGGATTTTGTAAAAGGTGAGGCACAATGCCGAAAAATTGTACAGGGGGGGGGGGGGCAAATTTTGTTGCTGTGTACTTAATTAAGGCATGATAATTGATTTCAAAAGGGGTGGGGAAGTGCCTGTTTTGCAACACATAAATCCACCACTACTGTTGAATGATAAACATAATTCAAATGCTGTTTTACATCCATTACCCCCTATAGGAATGTCCCCATGACCATCTCGACTACCGATCCGCTCAATGTGCTGTCTTTAACCAGCGTGATACTCAGGGTTATCTTATCAGAGAATGGCTACCAGTATACAACTGTAAGTATTTAAATTCAGTTGGAATGATAGCATACCTATAACCATCGGCATGATCGGCGTTAGGGCAAAATTTTGCCGGGGGAGGGGGGGGGGGGGGGGGGGACTGATGTCGCTTGCCCGAATATCTACTTCCAGGTCTGAATTTGACATCTTATTATAATGAAAATGTAGTTTTTCCATCAAAATACATGTAAACTAAATACGATAAAAAAAAAAAATCTACAAAGACATCCCAACCGCCCGAATATGAGAGAGGGTGCACAAATATAAGTTGTCGAGTACCCGAATATTTGTATTTCTCGTACACCTATGGGTATAACACTCTTTTCATAATCCTGGGATGGGTAATTTTGTAGAGCAACAATATCGCATTCATAATTAATACTAGATGTTGTATTAAAAAAAAAAAATTGAGGCACAAATCCACCTTATTTTTTTCTTTAAAAATCTGAACAAAAACAATAAGACTGAGGATTGATAACCCTTATCAAAACATATGTCAGAGTTCTTTGTAGCCAAAGTCGTCTCGATAACTTTCCGTTTGAAAACATTTCAGTTAACCATTCTTCCGCTTGGAATAAGTGCGTTACACAAACACTCAATCAGGTGCTTAGAAGAAACCTATCTCTTATAGCATTTTCAATCAAAACTGCTATTGGATTCCAAATGAACGCCAATATCATTGGAGCGATGACCTCTAAACCTATCAGAAATTAAATTTCAATTGTTAAATGATCATTGCGTCTAAACACATTTCCTATGGGAACCGGGTGGATCTTGTTTTAAGTCTATGGGATTGAAAGAATTCAGTTGTCAACAGGTTAAAATGCAAAATATAGAATTTATGCAGTCAAACAAATAGTGAGGAATGCATGTTTTGACATTTACCTCCCTAGTGCGTAAATGCTTATGAACGCCAATATCACTGGAGCGATGACCTCTAAACCTCTCAGGTTTATAACCTTATGTAGGCTACTAGTACTTTCCATTTGAAGCATGATTTTCGACAGAATGACAATATTAAATTCTTTCAATTTTGTTGCTTTGATATTCCGTTTTCAAAGCATTCAATGAGTACAACTCAAAAGGTCACTTATGCAAAAAGAAAATAAAGAGACCATTATAACATGTCCTTGATTTCATGTTTCTTTGCCTGAAGAAAATGAGAATCATGTAGCATGTGCCACATTGAAAAAGGGAAAGGAATTGATCATGTTTGTAACTAGGTTAATCCATGCATTTTATTTTTAATTCTCATGAGCATGATTTCATTTCATTTGGGAGGTTTGCATTGTAGCAATCCATCAAAAAATGTACCATTCATATGAAAGCAAGCAAGCACGCAATATTTCAAAAAGTATAGTTGAACCTTCTTGGGAATGATAATAAGTATTACAGCGGTGTGTAAGGGGGGGGGGGATACCAGGGGCAGGGGGCTCATTCCTCTATTTCTTGTTAGAAAAAAAAAAGTTCCCTCCTGCTATAAATAAAAAATAATACCTTTCCGGCGAAGGACAACTGTCCGTTCTGATATTGACCGTCTTCCAACTGTAGTACTTTGTACCCTTCATGACAAAACAGTGCTCTTTGTTTAGGTAGGTAGACCTTCATCTGTTCTGTAAGCTCTGTTCCATTCCATTTCTTCTCCGAAAGAAAATTACTTAATCCAAAATGTATTTCTCTAAAATCCATGGTGCCTGAGAAAAAAACAACATGATTTGAGACGAAGGCAGAATGTATTCTTTCTCTTTCAGTTGCCAGAAAGTGCTCTCATCAAGGCAAATAGGGGCACATCAGATAGGAAAAAAAGGGGGTGCTCTTTCACGTGGGAAGGGGGGGGGGCTGATTTTCTCCATCGTAAAAAGGGCCAGATATCAGCAGATCATGCTGACGGAAGGGCTAAGTATGATCATTTCCAGAAAAGTACGGTGCCATGCGGCTCCGCAGTGACGAGCAGTTACCAATAAGCCATTAATAATACACCACTAAAGTTGACATTTTATATGCCTACCCATGAATACCTCCCTTTTTTTAAAGTGCCCTTTTCTCATTCCCCCTCTTTGAATAACGATCCGCTACCCCTGTAGCTATGCTATAAATTTATTACCCTGTCATATTTCAGACCCTTAAAGTTGGAAGCAAGGTTTTGACGTTCTTAACAATTTCATAACCTGTAATAAACTCTCCCCGATGGTAAGAAAATATGAAACCTTTCAATTTATGACGATTGCAAGCCTCATCAAACTCCTGGTAACGAACGTTCATATTTTGGCCAATTAGATTTGTAGTGTGATCATTTAAGATAAGGTAGGCTTGATGACGCAAACCGAATACTCCATAGATTTCTCGACTATATCCTACGTGTTCCACTTGGCTTTGCAGGAAAACCCATTCGATGATAATACAAGTTCACATGTATAAGTACCTACAAACACGGCTTCCACACAATTATCACCTGATAGTAATTCACATTATTGTGTACCTTGCTTACATTGCATCTTCACATGTATGTGGTTGGCCCGTCATCCTTTAGTCGATCTCTTATGTTTCTTAGTAAGTAATTTGAATTGAATTTGATTACACTGTCGTTTTCTTTAGTCACCATTGTGGAAGACAAGATATATAGAGACAGGGGCGGTGATTTGTGTATGACCGAGGAAGGAGCGTAGCGGCGGGTGGGGGGGGGGGGGGGGGGGGGGGGAGAGATTTGTGAAGATCCCCTGGGGTAAAGAGATTCCTGCAGTAGAAAAGTTTGCATGCTAACTACGTCCATTAAAACATATCGTATTGCGAGTGAGCGCAGCCATCGAGCAAGATTTTTTTTTTTCGTTTCGTAGATTGAAATTTTGCCATTTTAGAGAACTTTTGATAACCCAACCAAATCAGAGTACGCAAATATTTTCTCTTTTCTCTGAATGGGGTTAGGTGTTGGAAGTTTCTTGCCGATTTTTTTTTTCGGGGCGTAGGTATGCCGCTTTAAAAAATGTCAGGGAGACTCGTCACCTGCATCTTGAAGTATGGTTATATAGCCCCATTAACAAATTTGAATGATCTAACTCCCGTAAATAGAAATCTCAGCCTATGTCGGCTTACTCATCTTATTCAGTACTGAAAAGGTAAACTATGGCAATAATCATCATCTTATATTTCGATCTTAATAATGATCCCCTGATTGTTCTTCTTCATTTCATTTTACAGCCCAAGAAGAATGTGAATTAGTATGCCATACGTCTGATGGAGCTTACATGTATACTTTCGGCAGAGTACTGGATGGAACGCGGTGCCGATTTAAGGATAATGACATGTGTATCAGTGGAAAATGTGCTGTAAGTTTCATTGAAATACACAACAATAACAAAGAAACCAAATAGTGACATCAGAAGATTCAATTGTGCTCCCAAAACGTGATTATCAACTTTAATTCAAAATATTCCGACATCGGTATTATTCGGCAGTTCAGGGAGATATGGATTCCATTTTTTTTTCACTCTTTAACATTTTGTACTCATGTGCATCATAATCATGATAATTAGAAAGGGGTATATGAGTGTGATCGGGGGGAGGGGCGGTGTTTCATCGACTAAAATCAATTTCGATCTTAAAACTGATTTTCAGATCGAAATCGATTTAAAACCCTGAAAATCCACCCGATCGATTTTAAGATCAATTTTAAGGCTCGATGAAACACTACCAGGTAATTATAATGACAACAGGGTGCCGATCCGGGATGGGGAAAGTTAACCGTCCCCTCCGCTATGATTTTGGAATTAACTCTCGATTAGTATGTTGCCCCTAAACCACTGAATGACAAATGAGCATGAAGTGGCGTATATTCGTTGTATAAACGAAACTCCTCATTTCACAAGCTTAATCTCTTTTCTCCCCTTTGGAATAGTCCAATGTAATTTCTGTTATTTTTCTCACATAAAGAATATCTGCAAAATATAGACGCTATTCAAGAAATAAGATAACACGTCGCCAATGAACATAAGATGTAGAGTCATGGCTCTTAAAACAACTGGAATTCAGAAATAATGTTTTTATTCATCTCTTACAAAAATTTGTCTTCCCTTGTGATATCTAGAAAGTTGGATGTGACGGTGTGTTGTATTCTAATCTGACGAAGGATTCGTGTGGTGTATGTGGAGGACTAAATGATACATGTGGATTCGTGAGAAATGTATACACTGATGAGTATCCAGTCAAAGGTATGCTTTATGTCGGGAAATGAGACTTACAATAAACATAGTTCTAAGAGAAATAACATAAGTTGATTTTTTGTCTACTGAAGATGGATCGCTTCAAAGAGTTGGACTGTATAATTATGATTTAGTTTAAAACTATGAAACTGGCCTATTGTGGAGATAAACAGCTAATAAGTGTTCTTGATCATACACATTTTGTTTTCATTATGCAAAAGAAATAATCTAACCGAGAAAGTGACGTTAACGCTATAAATTTCTCATATTAAGCTATTTTTAGTTTTGTCTCTGTGCTTGTATTCAACCCTCGCAATTATGATAAAAGCAGTCGATAGTGATCCAGATTTTCGTGTTTATAGGTTACTACAGGTATAGTAAGATCGGTTCTATCCCTGCTGGAGCTACTAACATCAGGATTAACGATAAAAGTGGACTCAATTACATAGGTTGGTACCTTTGAACATTTTGATAGTCATCTACGTACTAGGTATTGTTGATTATTGTTGATTAATTTGGCTAAGAAGATAATGAAAAATATCCCTTAAAATTTCTTTAAAAATTATCATTGTTTAGTAAGAGAAAAAAATTCATGTTAATTCGCTTTGAAACAAAGTAGGAGACCATAATTATTGAGCTGCAAAGGAGTCCCAAACAATTGTTGCTAGCTATGTTATCTTGATTCCAGTCACTGGCCATTGATTGTATTCCAAAATATATGATAATGCACAAAAGGGTAAGGGCATAGCTGACGGCATAAAGAGAGAGGGCCGTTGGCCCACAAACATGAGAATGCACAGAAAGAAAACTTTCAGTCGACACAATGTTATAAAATTTAATTTTGAAAGTAAACTGAAAGTACTTGGCTGTGATTTAAGTGAGCTAATGGCATGTGTAGATGCATACCTACAGCATGTACAGAAAGAACTATGAAAAAGTTCTCATTAATTCTCATTCTAATATCAAGCTAATGATTGAAACACATTTACTTTTTAACAGCGTTGAAGGACGAGTCTAATAATTTCATATTAAATGGTGATTGGACTATTAGCTGGCCTGGAAGCTATGAAGCAGCTGGGACATCTATCTTCTATGATAGAAAGAATGACGGATTGGAAAATGTCATTGCCGATGGACCTTTAAACAGTTCACTAAATCTCATGGTAAGTAGCAAACTTAAATGTTGTCCCTCATTAAAATCTTTGTAGTATATTTAGAATTATTATTATCACTACTCTTGTCATCACACTCATACGAATTCGTCTTTTCTCTCAATTTCGGTCCCATTTCAGTTTTTACATCAGACTTTTATTATTTTGTTGAACCAACCATTATTAACACAACGTTGTGAAATTTTGTTCAATTTTAAACTGATCTACACACCAGTAGAATTCTAAACTTTTTACAATTCATTTTAATAATTTCAATTTACATTAATAGCCTTGTCAAATTGTTTATGCGTTCGAACTTTGGGGCAATCCTAAAAAAAAAAAAAATGATGACTGATAAATTGGCATTACCGGACGCCGGGAAAACCCTGTCGCTTATGTCTTATTTATATATACATGTAGTTACATATTTTTAAACAGTATTTTGTTCTTTGCAAGCAATAAATAGGTTACTCGTGTGCAGTATCAAGTGTTAGCAAAGTATAATATAATCCTTATAATAAAATGGCAAGTATAATTTCAACTTGTTCAGCTAAGGGTATTTCAATTTAAAAAATTAGAGCACGTAGTTATTTTCTTGAAATGTTTGCTTCATACGTTATGATTCCACTTTACAGATCATATTTCGAGAGCGTAATCCAGGCGTGGAGTATGAATATTGGCTCCCACCTAAGACTAAGGATAATGAAGTACACAGCATCGACTATAATAATGACATACAGATGCTACCATTTATACCAGCGCTTTCAGGAACACCAGAAAAGAAGAAATTTGGTGCAATTGGTACGTCTATCTTTACTGACGGTTGAGGTGTAGTAATGTAGGCCTACAGGGTTATTTACTCGATTTCACATTCAGATATCCAGTTAATTAACAGGAAATTTTGCAAATCTTCTTATGACCGTGGACTAGCAGATACAATAAAAAAATGTTTATTCTACGAAATATTTCATGTATTGAAATAAAACAGCTGTGATGAATCAAAATGAATCGGAACTTCCTTCTGTGAAAGCTATTAATATCACAATAAAGTATATTATG
This sequence comes from Heliocidaris tuberculata, assembly GCA_025618425.1. NCBI lineage: Eukaryota > Metazoa > Echinodermata > Echinoidea > Camarodonta > Echinometridae > Heliocidaris > Heliocidaris tuberculata. The sequence continues at coordinate 24,431,950 of CM046839.1, forward strand.
GAGAACAAAATACAGGAAAACTAGCCATTGGACTACCGCCCGGATAACCATTCAGGATAACTACCCTTATCCTGGGACATCTACCCCCTACAATTCTCCCTATCGCATATAGCCGATATCAGCCGATATCAGCCGATATCAGCTCCCGATACCGATATCGGGGACAATGATGTTGGCACATAAATTTCCGGTTCCAGTCTATAGCTATAGCGAGCATACACTGATATTTCCTTGCTTTTTTCGTGCGTGATTGTTCTGCTGAAAACACGTTTTGCATCGTCGGCTCAACATCCCACATTGGGTGGCTTCACAGAAGACTCCCATTTAAATATCAACTGTATAAAAACACGATTATTTGCTAGATTAGGAACAAAAGGGAGTTTTTGCTAGGCTGACCACGTCTTCTAACACATTGTCAATGACGCTCCGGCCGGACCCGGAAGCTCAGTTGCCAGCAATCACATGCCCAAAAATTAGAGCGCCGCATGCGTTCGGATTCAGAGAGTTATATGCGATAGGGAGAATTGCTAGTACACTGTATACCCCTTCCAATGGCGTAACGTGGTCTATGCAGCTATTGAGGGGGGTACTGGCATCACGGGGGGGGGGGGGGGGGGGGGGGGGGGAGAGAGAGACACGGTACTACTCGGTAAATGAAATGTGAAAGTGACAGGGTCACCGAGTATGGGGGGGGGGGGGGGTTCTGTCATTCTCATTTTCTTGTCTTTTCCCCACATGTCCCTTTCCTTTTTCACTTTTTTCTCTCTCATTTTTGCCATTCAATTGAGGGGCATGTGCCCCTTATATGTCCCCAGTAGCTACGTCACTGCCCCCTCGTAGGGATAGTGCCAGAGGAATCACTCTGTAAAGCGTAGTTGTCCGAGGATAGTTGTCACATGGATAGGAATAGTTGTAGAGTAATTATCATAGGAAGTATTTAGTCGGGACATCAGAAACAAAAAATAAAGATATGTGCATCATTATAGTAGTCCAATATGGTCTACTTTGCTCATGATATTGTAATCATGTTGTTTTTAAATATAAACAGAATCAACGAACAAAAATCAATTGCCTCAAGAAGAAGAAACCCCACCATCCACGACAACAGATAATGAGAGGAGACCGGCATTAAAGAGTTCTGATAAACAGACCAAAGGAAAGAAGAATAAAAAATCAAGAAAAGGTGAGAAATCGTATATCAGCATCGGGTGAAGACGGTGTACGCCCCATGCATGTTTAAAGGCCAAGCCCTCGGGTCTTGGCCGTGGATGATTACGCGCTCTATATTTATTAATTTCTGGATATGTCCTGGCCCCTCTTGCATAAAAAGTTGCGATTAAACGCAACTCAAAAAATAACCAATCAGGATCGCGTATTTGGGATTTGCGTTTAATTTTTTGAGTTGCGTTTAATCGCAACTTTTTATGCAAGAGGGCCCTGCACACCTAAGTGTTAATGGGGATAATATCTTCATCGTTCATGATCGACGACTGGTGATGTCACTCTCTGTTTAGAATTCTACAATAGTTGAACAATGAGAAATCGATCACGTCAAAATAAAGATGTAATGTTTAAAAACTGAAAATGAATTTTGGCCAATACCTGAACAAATACCAAAGAAACGGATGAAATAAAACAAGTTCATAGTATATGGAATGTTTTTCCGAAAAAAAAAAATCCTTGTCATGTCTTCTGTTCGAAACATTTCTTAACTGTTCACTTCGACAACGTTGGTCAGCCATGGTAACAACCATTAATAGAAAGAAAAATGCATATTTTATGTTGGCCTACAAAATGGGTATAAATGACTTTCGTAATAACTTTCTTACAATCACCATCTCATAACAAAATGTATATTTTGTTTTGATCTCATTATCATTATATTCCTCTTGACATTTTCCTTTTATCTCCTAAATCTCATCTACACATTCAGAGAAATGCGGCAAATGTAAACGTGTAAAAGGCCGTGCAGAGCACTATTGCAGAGGATCATATGGTGAGTGGCAAATTATGATTTATTCTTGCTTAAATTCTTCATTTACAAAATGGGTTTAGGAAGCAATCATGAATAGCTTAAAATTTCTGATCAGTTGATACATCATCTTCAGACGGAATTAAATCATTGTGTTAACTTTGAATAGGCTTATAGAACTTGACTATATCTTGTTTTATGAAAAAACGTTCCATTATTTGAGAGGAAAAATTTACCCTATAAATCCTGTATTCATCAATTAATTTGAGTCAGTATAAAAGACTGTATAAACGACATCGCCTTGAAGTAATGAATCTCAGTTTAACATATTGCATGTTGATTATTGTAATGTTTCCTATTCTCTCTCTTTCTGTCATTATACTTTTCTTCTGTTGTCTGTAGAATTTATGTGATATTGTATGACTTCTTATAATTTTGATCTTTATGCATTTTGTGCCTTTTATGACCCCACCACTATTATTAATCACAATTAACTATCATTGATTATTCAATGTGTTTTTAAAATAGAAGTAAATAATTTTGATTGTTTTAAAATCATATCGCTAAGCACAACAAAATTATTTTCCATCTAATTCTAGCGATCTTATTAGAAGTCGTCGACCAGACAACGATCAACGGCGAAACACGATACGACGTCGCAATCGAACAGACTTTCAAGAACGAGATTCAACTAAGCCGTCGAGAGTACTTGTGGGTCACCAACTCATGCCCGTGCCCGAAGCTACGAACGGGCGGTCGGTACATTGCAACAGGTGATAGAGTCACAAACTTAGAGTCAGGCGAGAGTAGACTTACTTTAGAGCGGGAGAACCTGGTGGTGAAATATAAACCAGGATTGAGAGAATCTTGGGATCGTCTACAAAGGAAAGAAGAGTCCATTTGCTCTAAATTTGCGTGAAAATGTAATACAAAGAAACTCTAACATGCTGCTTGGAGTGGATCAAGCAGCTTTAATTTGTGTAGTTCTTGTTGATGTGCTTGATATAATAATTCATTTGTAGAAGTTTTCTTGGTTTGATGTTTCCCTTGCAAGGTGAAAATGGTTCATATCTTGATCTTTTAAATGTGATCTGTATTTCTATTATTTTATTCTATTTATTGATGGATACATTACTAAGTAAACATTATATTTCAAATGTTTAAAGATAAATTATTGCAACAAGCCACCTCTAGATATTACTTAGAAAGAAGTAAAAAACAAGAACTAGTTAATTACCATAAATTTGTTTTAGAGGCAGTGTCATTAAATTGCACAAATTCCCAGATCGCCTTTGAAGTTGGTGCGAACCTTTAAAAAACCATGAGTCAATGTTCTTAATATCTAAATTACAATGAAAAAATACGATTTTCCATCCACTAATATAAACAACCAGAAAATAGTTTTATTCAGGATATGGAGCAGTAGAAGACTTCATTACTAGTATCAGTATTAATTGTCAAAGTTTTCTACAAGCATTGCATTTTGACTAAGATTGTAATGTTTATAAAACTCCTCTTGATTATAGGCAGATCACTTTTCCAAAAAATCATATTCATAGGTTAACCAATTTGTTTAAACTATCTTAAACAAGTATATGAAGTTCATTCCAAAAAAGCAAAAAACAAAAACAGAAAAACAAAACACAAAAGGATATGCAGTAAATTTTTTTGGTATTTATTACCAAATCAATCATTATACAAAGATAAATAGAGTGTGATACATATATAATATAGTCTCATTAATGTGATATTTGATTTGAAGTACTAAAATTCTCCCACAAGGATAAATATTCCTCAATAATTCCTTGTTTCCTGTCTTGAATAGATGATTCATAAGTAACATCATTTATTTTCACTAGCATTCAAAGTCATTTAATTTTTTCAAGATTCAAATAATAAGACCCACTTAAAATAATGATTTTGTATACTTCTCATTTCATATAATATACATGTATTAACGAAAATTATATTATAAATTCAGCTAAATGGACAAAAAGAAGCAAATGGAGGGAATTTGCCAACCTTTGAACAAGGGGTATACTGCATAACTAGAACAATACATAAGTTTGAGAATCTTATTTTCTATCACAAAGCATACAAACAATATTGGGAGTTGATGACAGTGTTCTATTTCAACAATAGTAGTTTCACAAGCTGTAAGGCAGAGTTGTGATATTTAGTGTCTACTGCCTACATCAACTTTGATTTGTATATAAGAGTTGTACAAATTTCTATACTTGTTATTTTGTATTACATTCTTTTGTGAAGTGTACATATACGTTTTCAATAAAATAAAGATAACTGATTCATTGAACAAACATAACCAAGTACAATGAAATCCTTTGATTTACAATTAACTTTCCAAAAGGATGACACAATAACAGTTTCAAAATAAAAACAACAATGAAAACATAACATTTTCAGGAATGGTAATACACAGATTTCCAACTCAAAATAAAACAAGTGAATGAGTAAATTACGCAATGCGTAATATATGTCCCCGCCGGAAGTGCAGATCTGCGGAAATTAACTAGCCTGAACCTTAAAACTTCAGTGAAAAACTTTAGTGAATAAAATAATAATGTTACTGCATGCAAAAGAAGAGAATACCAACAATGCATGTATACAACTGAAATATAAAACATGAAAACATTATGAACCTTCAGCCATTTTGAATAAATTTGCATGAATTTGCATGAATAATGAATTTCAAAATTCTGTGTAGAAGTTTGGAAGCCCCCACCCAGCCCTATCAGATAAAACAATCGGAATCAAAATCCGATGTGAAATAGAGAAGTAGGATTGTTGTCAATTTTGCATAAATTTGCATAATTAATGAATTTCAAAATTCTGTGTAGAAGTTTGGAAGCCCCCACCCAGCCCTATCAGATAAAACAATCGGAATCAAAATCCGATGTGAAATAGAGAAGTAGCATTTTTCGTAAATTTTGAATAAATTTGCATAAATTTGCATAATTAATGAATTTCAAAATTCTGTGTAGAAGTTTGGAAGCCCCCACCCAGCCCTATCAGATAAAACAATCGGAATCAAAATCCGACGTGAAATAGAGAAGTAGCATTTTTCGTCAATTTTGAATAAATTTGCATAAATTTGCATAATTAATGAATTTCAAAATTCTGTGTAGAAGTTTGGAAGCCCCCACCCAGCCCTATCAGATAAAACAATCAGAATCAAAATCGGCCAAGAAATGACGGAGAAGTAGCATTTTCTAACATTTGAGCACACACGGACAGATGGACGGACGGACGGACGGACGGACACACGCACACACGAACGGAGCCCGTTTCATAGTCCCCTCGCCAACTTCGTTCGGCGGGGACAATAAGGCCTATATATCAACTGGACCAAACCACAACTCAACCAACAGGTGTACAATTATCAAATAATGCTGTCTCTTTAATTAACAATGTATTGTCCATTCAGGTCCTTGACCAGTAAAGTCCTTCATCCTATTACCTGAATTCATGACATACCCTGTATTTATTTACTCATGATGGTTTAGATATACTTTGTAATCAGAGAGTATATATAAAGTTGAGTGTTGTAAAATTTCAGGCTGACGATGGAGTTTGCATGACTCTGAAAAATGTACCATTCCTTAATATGTTATGTTTTCTTTGTTTTTATTTTGAAACAGTTAACTTTCAATCTAATTCCGCTTCCACTTCCGTGATGTTACAACATGATACATCATAAGCTATGAAGCTCTAGCCATCCCTCAATCTCAATGTCTTTTTATTCCTGTCAACAAAATTGAGTTAGTCTGGAGTAGGCCAAGGTACACTACAAAACTCTTGAGGTGGATTAGCATACCTATGATATACTCAGTACTCATCAAGAGTGTGGGAGCAGGGACATTGCTGGAGGGGGGGGGGGGGGGGGGGGAGGGGGAGGGGGTTTGCAATACTCTCCATAACAAAATTTCTGGTTGCTAATTTGATGTTTTTATAGGCTATCAGCAAATCACAAAAATTGATGATGCTCTTGTTTACTTTCTAGGGGAAAAAGTATACATTTGTCAGGAAATTTGGAAAACTAACAACCTGTTTTTTCCTTGTCGGCTAATCTTAAAATCTTAAGATCCTTTGTTTAAATAACATGTCGGCCAATTTTGTCCTAACCCCCCCCCCCCCCCCCCCCCCATTCAAAATTGACTAGCGAAACCTCTGAAGGGGAGTACAAAACAGTTTCACTGAGCAGGGGAACTCTACTCCATCTGGAAGAAGGCTAAAGCTTCAAAGCTCCTCTTATGGCATGGTCTAACATCGCAATATCAGGCTAATGTCACATTAAGACTTTTTAAGTACTGCTCTATTAGTACTTAAAACATAAAATTGTTTGGTAGTGTGTACACAAAATAATATCTTCAGAAAAATATATCCCCCCCCCCAGTTTTCTTTCCTTACAAGAAATTATTCAGCCCATTTGACTTTTCAGCAATCCTAGTGTACTTGTAGTTCATGTAGTGGCATAACATACAGTACATGTATGTTACACATGTACAATGTACATTATAATCATAAAAATGACTGGACTGATGCTCTTAAAACAGGAACAATCATAACTACATTAAATATTATACATTATGAACAACTGGATACAAACATATATTGCGTAGTGATGACATGACACTGCACAAAGACATGTTGCTTTTGTTTAAAAAAAAAGAAGTTAATAGCAAGTTTAAGTATTTGTGCAAACTGAGCACATGTAGTTTGATCAATGGATATCTAAAACACAGAGTACATGAGAAACAGGTGTAGGCAGAAGAGATAGAGAGGGAAAGAGAGATAGATACAGGTAGAACAAGAGAGCAAGAGGGGGAGAGTGAGTGAGAGAGGCAAAGAGAGAGAGAGAGAGAGAGAGAGAGAGAGAGGGAGAAAGAGAGACAGAGACAGAGACAGAGAGACAGAGACAGAGAGACAGAGAAAGCAAGAGAGAAGGAAAACTAACATTGACTCTTGAGAGGATTTATCAACACAATGCCCATGAAAAGACCCCGTTACTGAACCAATATTTTCCCTCTAAATCTACGTTTAATGGAATTCAAAATTGTGATGACTGCTAATTGTTCTACCATAGTACATCTACAATTTGAAATTTATTTGTTATTTAAGTATGCAATTTTCCTAAATTAATTAATTTTATGTCATTTTCTTAACACTTCAAATTCTTAAATGCCATATTATTTCCAAAATCATTCTGGAATAATTTCAAAATAACAGTTATGCAAACATGGACACTAATTTTAATAACTGATTTAGGACTAAGGAAATAATATTATTAAGTAGAAAAATCAGCTTATTTCTTTTGAAAATATAATTTCTGAAAAACTCTTGATTCTTGCCGAGGTTGATAACAATGGTATTATACAAGTAGTAATTTGTTTGATTATATTTGCATACAGAACAGCTTACCTGACAAATAACATTAATACATTTAGTATATATTACACAATATTAGAGTACATCTATTTCTCAATGCATGTACTGTGTTGACACTAACTAGTACATACACTTATAACGACGAGTACGAATACAAAAGCTCTATGGTCTATGTTAACCTTTTCTGTGCCATGTCAGGTAGCTTAGCGAAATGCAATGGCGCATAAAGATGCGGGAAAGAACAAAGAAGAAAATTGCTAGTTTTGTCTGTGCTTCTAAAATTAGAATCAGGCTTATCTGAATAAAAGTTTTCACATTATTTTGCTTAACCCTTTCAAGACAATTGACCACATCTTGTGGTTTTGGATCAATAACTTTTGATTCAGAGCTCTAAAAAATATACCAGATGCATGAGTAGAAAGAGCAAAAATATCTGCACATATTGTGTCCATTTTTGTTGCATCACCATATTGTGTTTGATGCCAGGAATTTTAAAAAGGAGAATAAGCTTCAAAATCCTCAAATTGGCAACACATTCAGAGGTTCAAAATCACTGTTTTTTAAATTAAAAATTGGCAATTTTGTCAACTTTTCGATAAAACTTTCAAATTAAATATACTGTTTTCAAAGACATTACATTTTATTTGAACCATGTAGCACTAAAAGAAAAATATTATTGTTGCCAGTTTGAAGAACAAATATGATCAATCTAGCCCGTAAATAATTCCTGTCATGAAAGAGTTAAAAGTATTCTAAGAGGTAAATACTAATTCTACATCCTATTTTGGGGGTTCTGCATTTATAAAATAAAATTTTGATTGTGAATAATTTCGTCATATGCGGCTTTGCCATGTTTTTTTTTTCTTCGCTATTAAAGCTACCTTAACCAACTGATACATTTGCCTATTTCCACCAGTGCCAGTAGGCAAAAAACAATAGCAACAATTAACAAGAGCATTAGCCCATTGTATTGTAAATGCTCTTGTTCATCATTGACTTGACCCAGTGTATTGGAAATGCTCCATCCAATTACCTATTTTCAGTCTTACTAAGATGTTGAACTACTCTTACACCACATGTATGCAAAACATCAAGTAATAAGTTTCAAAATATGAGAAAAGAATCGGTTGAAATGTTCTCTCTCTTTTGTTTTTAAAGAAAAAGTGTGGCACAGCTGTAATTTTGTGTGGCACATAAAGGGTTAAACATTATATAAATAGTGCATGGGCTTTCATGCCCAGCGCGTGTCAGTGTAAATGCAGTGCATGCAAGGTTCTTTAGATTGGTGCCGCTTCTGTGCACGAGCCGCTTGCGGCGAGTTCACAGTGCGCACCATCTAAAGATACCGAGCCTTCACTGCATTTACATTTCGTTTCACACAACAGGGTCAAGTGCGTTACATGTTTTATAAAATAGCGACATGTGAAAATCAAAACAAAAGTCTAGATCTAACGTTAGAGTCTACAAAAGTTCTGTTAGTTCCAGAAAATGAGAAGATAAGACCTCTTATAATAAGGCTCTACGATGGAGCGTGCAATATCACTTTTTGTTGCGCACCTTTTGGACTCCTGTGCAGACTGCAACAAAAAAGTTGCATGTCATGTGATGCGTTTTTGACCAATCACAATGCTTAAAATAATAGAGCTATTTTATAAACTGGATTATGTGCACAGCAAATACTAAATTATCCCAAGTGCAGTTTTGTTTCACCAAGGCCACAGACCGAGGTTAAATAGACCTCCACGAGGGATAAATTAGTAATTGGAGTTCATATAGTCCAGTAATGGTGCATAAATAGAACATGCACTTATTATATAGTAAATAGACCTACAGATCTATTAATTTAACATGGGATTCCCTGTGCAAAAATCAAGTAATTTATAGTGCATGATCGTGCACTACGACAAAATTTTTGCACGTCACGTGATGTGAATCCAACCAATCACAGCGCGTAATATACATACACTATTTACTATATAAGTTATATTACCACAATGTACTATCTACTATTCATGTATATGCTTATAATAACCTTCTATTATGTCTGAATACAAGATTAATAACATTAATGTTGCCATATTAATAAGTTATATCACAAAACACATAAGATGAACTGCTCAGGCAAAAGCAAAAATGATAAAAAAAAAAAGAAAAAAAAAAGAACTGTTCTTGAAATACTGTGATAATCAGAATAAAAAGCCTACAATTACATGTTAACTGACCTCTTTGACATTTGACCTTAAACCTTATAACCCAAAAGTCAGATCACTTTATCTCCTCCTAGTCATGAATACAAAATAGTTGAAATATGTGATAACAAAGCTAAAAAAACATTAATTTCACATACCCTCTACGACGTAACCTTTGACCTACGTGAACAAAAATCTAATCAGTTCGTCTCACTATGGTGATGCATACTAGTTCTAAGTTTGAAGTTAATGGCTCAAATTGTTCAAGAGAGTGCTAACAAGGCAAAAACCTGAAATTTCATGGTAAATGACCTCCATGACCTTTGACCTTTGACCTACATTTGCCAAAATCTAATCAGATTGTCTTCCCATGTTTGAAGTAAATGGATCAAATGGTTCTTGAGATATCGCATCAACAAGGCTACAACCTGCAATTTCAGAATTGTCCTCTAAGACCTTTGACCTATACATACCCCAAAATCTACTCAGATTGTCTTCCTATGGTGATACAAACTAGCACCAAGTTTGAAGTTCATACCTCAAATGGTTCTTGAGTTATCGCGAGAACAAGGCTAACACCTAAAATTTCAGAAATTAACCTGTGACCTTTGACCTACAAACCCCAAAATCTAATCAGATTGTCTTCCTATGGTGATACATACTAGCATTAAGTTTGAAGTTCATACCTCAAATGGTTCTTGAGTTATCGTGAGAACGAGGCAAACATGTGAAATTCAGAAATTGACCTGTGACCTTTGAACTTTGACCTAGGTACCCTAAAATCTAGTCAGATCCTCTTCCTATGGTGATACATACTAGCACCAAGTTTGAAGTTCATACCTCAAATGGTTCTTGAGTTATCGCGAGAATGAGACTAACACCTGAAATTTCAGAAATTGACCTGTGACCTTTGACCTACGTACTCCAAAATCTATGGTGATACATACTAGCACCAAGTTTGAAGTTCATACCTCATGTGGTTCTTGAGTTATCGCGAGAACAAGAAAGTGGGACGGACGGACGGACAACCCAAAAACATAATGCCTCTGGCACCACCTTCGGTGGGCAAAGGCATAAAAAAGGAGAAGACGACAAGATCTGTACAAATGGATATTCCTATATCAAGTGTTCATGCAGGCTTTTAAAACCTTACCCTAATCTAAAGTCTCATTATTGTTACTTTCTTTGTAAGTATTCATCAATTTTGAACTCTGGGTATGATCAACCTATATTACTTCATTTCCCCCTCATGTCATCAAATCATAAACTACTTTGATATTCACCCATGGTATAAACACTCCCATTATGGGGAAAGTAAATATATTATTCAGCCTAAGCATTTTAACCCATTTCAGAGTGTGCATACATGCATTGCATATGCAAAAAGAAATTGTTTTAAATCAGTTGACTGTACATAAACTATAAATAATATTGATAGTATGAAAAACCCAGGCTGTAGTTTCTGATTAAAAAAAAAAAGTGCCTGCGCAGTATCAACAATTGAGAAAGCAATACGTTTTGAACAAAAACAACATACATTTAAATAAATAAATTAAAAAAAAAATTAATGACAATTACTGAAAATAGAAATAAAAGTGCATTGCTGAAAAAGAAAAAGAAAAAGAAAAAGAAAAAGAAAAAGTTCTTTTTTATTTTGAAGCTAATGTTTTATAACTGTGATCTGACTTTGAGAATGAGCATGAATATCAATGCATGATGGAATGCAATTACATGTATACCCAAATGTTATAATTTCAGTGCTCACTACAAGCTTTACGTGTATGTATGATGTATGTGTTTAATAGTCATTTCATATCTTTGAGATTATCAAGACACCATTAAAAAAATGAAAGACAATATCATCAGAGGTATGATTTCACCCTTGAGACTACAATGATTCGCCAAACAGAAAAAACAATATAAAAGTATGAATGAGAGAATCAAAGGAAGTAAGTCATTATTATTGAGTTCTTAAATAGATACAACCAGTGTAATAATAGTTAAGTCTAAGGTATGTCCAACACTTTATCAAGTATTATGGAACCGTATTTTGGAATTATAAACATAAAATGATGTAAAATTATATTTTTATTTTGATATTTTTCCTGATCCAAGCTCTGGTAGGGCTATCAGCTTGATACCTAAGACTTGCCCTAAAATAAAAGTTAGATTTGAAAATGCTTTGGGTATAGTCATCTGGGGACCATGACCTTTAGTTTTCTCCTGTAATTCACCAAATTAATTATATTAACAAAGTGATGGACAAATAAAGTAATAGATTTAAAAATATGTGATTGTTTCTATTATTTACAACAGTGTTGACTTGGCTCAAAATTCCATTTTAATTTCTTCATAATCAGAATCATCATGTCGAACTGAATTCACAATATATATATATATACACTCAACCAAAAAAGTAAGTTCCCCCCTAGCATTTTTGGATATATCTCAAAAAGTATTTTACCGATTTTCATAATTCAAACGGGAATGGATAGGAAATTTTATTACTCATAACATGAATGGCATATCATTGCCACCAGATATCATTATTGGTGTGAAAAAATGCATTTTATGTCAAAATGCATGGGAAAAAAAGTTGCACTTAAGGTTATATGAAGCATATTGTGTACATTTCCTATGCAAGTAAGCAAATGACCTTTTAAAATTGTTATGTAATTCTCAGGAATTTCTTCAGGTACAATATGCTTCCCTATTAAACAGATGTTATGCATACTTTTTAAACAATAGGCCTTTTCAATATGAAAATGTTGGTCGAAGCCATGTGCTTTTTAATTCCAATTTGGGTTGATCACATTAATGTGCTTATGGCCATTTTGCATCATGCCGCGTCTGCAAATTTTTGAAAGAGGGAGAGCTACAGCTTCCCTTGAAGCTGGGGTTCCGGTTAAGGAGGTGGCCAGGAGACTAGGGGTTTCGCCCAATGCCATAAGGAAACTTAGAGCAAATTTTCAGGAAACTGGAGAGGTCAAAGATCTGCCAAGAAGTGGCCGACCAAGGGTGACATCTGTCAGGCAAGATATATCCATAATCAATAAGGCTGAAACTCGCAGGAAACTGACAGGTACGTGAAATTTACTTGTATTCTATGAAATTTATTAAATTGCATGAAAAGGAGTGATTTGTAATGCTGCTATATTTTTATGCTTCTACATGCTTTTTCCCTTTTTTCTTTCCAGCAAAACAGATAAAAAGGCGACTACATCGCCGACGAGGACAGAGGCCAGATGATATCAGTCTTCATGAGGTGGGCCTCCGAGCTAGACGACCCAAGAAGAAAGTGAAGCTCACGGATCACCATCGCCAGGAGCGCATCGCCTTTGCAAGACGTCATCGGAGATGGGGGAGGCGTCGCTGGGCCAATGTTCTCTTCAGTGACGAGTGCAGATTTTATGAGGAAGATTGACGGCAGAATGCGGGTTTGGAGAAGGGCAGGGGAGGAGCTGAATCGTGACTGCATAGCTGATCTAGAGGGCCCTGAGGTTGGCAGTGTGATGATGTGGGGCGGCATCAGCAGTCATGGAAAGACAGAGTTAGTTCCAGTGGCAGGTCGATTGACGGCGCAGCAATACGTCGACGAGGTGTTGGAACCACACGTCATTCCGTATGCAGCAGCTATGGGAGACGATTTCATCTTCATGGATGACAATGCTAGACTTCACATCGCGCTCAAGTTGTAGATCAGTTTGTTGAGGGAAATGGCATCGAACGTATGGAGTGGCCTGCAAGATCCCCTGACTGTAATCCAATAGAGATTCTTTGGGATATCATTAAGCGGAAAGCGAGCAAGAAGGTGAAAGATGACACTTCACTGCAAGAATTTCAGCGCATCTTGCAGAGAGCATGGGCCAACATTGAGCAGCGCCAAGTACAAACTTTAGTTAACAGTATGAGGAAGAGCTGCCGGCTCGTCATTGAAGCGGATGGTGGATATATCAATTATTAAATACTTCACTGTATGCTCATGAAAAGAAAGAGATAGAGAAATATGCAATAAACCATGCTTAAAAGTTCAGAATCATAAGTGATTGTTTGATTATTTGTGTAAAAGTCAATGCAAATCACTAAAGTGCAACTTTTTTATCCATGCATTTTGACATAAAATGCATTTTTTCACACCAATAATGATATCTGGTGGCAATGATATGCCATTCATTTTATGAGTAATAAAATTTCCCTTCCATTCCCGTTTGAATTATGAAAATCGGTAAAATACTTTTTGAGATATATCCAAAAATGCTAGGGGGGAACTTACTTTTTTGGTTGAGTGTATATATATCACATCGTTCCATATGTTTTTCACACACATGTGTTCTTTCAACTTTAAAATTTGAATTAAAAATTTATCAATCAACAGCACAATTCAATAAAAATGACCAATTAACTTCACTTCAATAAAAAATTACCAAGTACATTCAATATCAATAAACCAAAAAAAATCAATGAACTTCACATCAATATTAAAAGCATAATAACTATAAAGTACCTTCAGTTCAATAAAAGTGACCCAATAATTCCATTCAATAAAAAAATGACCAAGTACCTTCAATTTCAATACATAATAAGCAACAAACATTGCTTCAATTAAAAAAAAGTAGTGACTAAGTACTTGCAGTTCCATAAAAATGACCAATAAACTTCACTGCAATTAAGAAAAAGTTAACAAGTACCTTCAATTCAATTTGAAAAAATGTCAGTAAAGGGCAGCAATGTTCACAAATGTAAAAATTAAATCCATGTTGTACATGCATAATTTACAGGTTTAGATTAAAGTACTCATCAATATTTTCATATAAAATAATAAAATACCAAAATATAATACATCATTGTATATGTAGTTCATTGTTTCATGTAGCACCCAAGTAATTCAAAATGATGGAACTTTGATAAGATATACTTTCGTCCAACTGATTCTTGGTGTTGCTCATTTCATTTGTTTTCTTTTCCACTCATTGTAGGGCACTTGCCTACAGTAGGTATCAGGATATGAACGAATGGCAATCACAAAGGTACACCTCTACGACGGGATCTTCTTCTTGATCTAAAAAGATGTACAAAACATACAAGATTATTATTCAATATTTGTTAACCCCTTTTGTGCCACTGCATTTTGGGGGTAAGTGTCAGGAATGAATGTTCAGAGTTCAACTTTGGCTTAAGATGTTCTTTTTTCTTTGTTGAACCTGGCTTAAAATAATATGCATTTAAATAAACTTCACAATAAAGGTACTCTGTTCCTGTTGAGTTCTGCATTCCATTTTCTCAATCCCTGATTAAAAAAAATTAGAAGTTTTATAAAAAGAAATTAATATCCAGTCACTCCAGTGTATTATGGAGGATTTAGCCTCCATTTCTTGTCCTGCACTTGCAGTAAAAGCCTAGTTGAGACGAGGTGGTATAGATATGAGACATACTGTAAAACAAGAAACGTTTGTAACGTGAAACTTTTGAGATTTGTAAATGATGGCCCTTTTAAAAGCAAGAAACTTTCGCGATTTGCAAAATTTTAGTGTGTTATGTCAATTATGGTTCAAGGATTTTGCTGTATGAAACTTTCATGAATCTGAACCAATCGTGAAGTTTGCAAACATTAAATGTGTGCGAAAGTTTCAGATTTTACGGTATTTGCTAAAATCATGACCTTCAAGATGTTTACCTTCATTATCTTGAACTTCTTTCCTAATGACAAGGTAATAACCTCACAATATTTTTTTCTTCAAACTCCCAAACATGGCATAGTCTCTAATGAAATACTTCCAAGAGAGAGGGGTTTATAATAACTTGATTAATTTATCTGAATACCAAGGAATTGTATCTATGATAGTTTTCCACTTCACGTCTGAGCGCATCGTTATAAAAAAAAAAAAATAAAAAAAATCGCTAATCCAAACTGATCAAGCCCCAGATCATTCAAAATCCAATTGATTAGACTTAACATGTGATTTGGATCCACTGCACTTTTTTACAAGACATGCCCAGGGCCCTGTTTCATAAAACTTGTCATCAATAACAAATTGCAATAAGTGTTATAAGCTACTGAAATCCTTGCATCTAATTGGCTGAGAGCAAATTTGTCAGTAAATATCACTGACAAGACACTTGATGAAACGCCCCCCTGATATATATTTGAAATATGTTACACACAATATAGTTGGTTATCTTGATAGTTTGAATTAATAACGAACATGATCTAAATTGCAGTAGATAAGCAAGCTAGCAGTCATGTCTAGATTGATGGTGATATCTAGCAGTAATGAATGTTAAAGACATTATGAATATGATTTATCTACTTTAACCCTTGGACTACTGAATTCTCTCATTCCCATAGGCTTAACACAGGAGCCACCCGGTTCCCGTAGACAATGGGTTAACACAATAGAACTAGAGTATATGTTTGACAGAAAAAAGTAAATTATGCATACAAATGAGCAATGAATGTGTTAATGATGAATCTACTCACATGGATGAACTACATGTGGAGCATGTATTATAAGCTTACTACCTATTAGACTGCTCTTCAGGACCACTCCTACACATGATGACAATGACCTTGAGAGCATACAGGAGAGCACACACCCAGGCAGAGACAAGACGAACCCAGAATGGGGGCCAGGTTCGGTGAAGGTTCTCTAAAGTTGCATTCTCCGGGCTGGTAGGGTGGAAATACATATCAAGAAATAGTAAAGATATTAGTGATACCAAAAAGATATTCACATTGTCAGTACAATACACAAAATGCCAGAAACAATGTATTATAAAATATATAACAAACCGCATATCAAGATTCTATGCCTCTGACTGGTCAAAAGGGGGGGTTCCCGTGCACCATCGAGATACATTTTTTTAACCAACTTCTATATAATGCCTGAAGTGTCTAGTTAATGAATTTTTATGTTCCCATTGCCAAATCGTGTCCAATGGGGTTCAAAATCGGCCCTTTTGGCAGCCATCTTGAATTTTTGATGAAATTCCATAATTAGCATATTTTTTGAAGTAGACATCATGCATGAATAAATAAAACAGCTTTTTTGAGTAATGATAGGATGAGGAATCGATTCGGAGAGTTATTTTTGTGATTTGAGTAACCTGGATTCCACAAAACATCACAGTGTGAAAATAGTGATAAAATTTGCACAAAAAATTGTGCATCCTAATGTCATCTTGTTTTTCAACTAGTAAAAACAATGATAACCTGCTAATTTTTACTAAAATATGTTGAGAGGGATATAATCATGATTTTCATGCATAAATTTACACATACAACTTAAAAATGTACCAGTATGTCAGCTTAATGACTCCTCTCAGATTAGGAAATACATTTTTCATGCCCAATCGAGGCCCATTGGTTATTATGTGCAAAACCCCATAGACTTCTGAGTGTTATACCGTTTTCATACTCACTGCCAAAGCGTGCTTAGTCGGCGCTTAGTCGGCTTTAATAGTAGCCGCTACTATAATCCCTGATACTTTCATATTCAGGAGCAAGGCCACATCGCATCTGCTATGTGCATTTGTCGCAATGGTTTCTGCTGCTTCTCGTTCCCACGCTTATTTGTAATGTGATTTGTTTTGTTCTTATATACTTCTATCTTTCTTTATGTTATTCTCTGTTTTTATCCTTCTTATTTTTGTTATTTTATCTTGTTATTCTTTGTTTTTTCTATCTTCTTCTCATGCTATCTTTCCTCATGTTATTCATTGTTCTTCTTTCTATCTTTCCTTGTTATTCATTGCTTTTCATTCTATCTTCTATCTTTCTGTCTTTCTTTATTCTTTCTTTACATTCTTTGTATCTTCTTTTCTTTTATCTTATGTTATTCTTTGTTTTTCTATACTATCTTCTCATTCTATCTTTCCTTATGTTATTCTTTTTTTTCATTCTATATTCTATCTTTCTATCTTCCTTATGAGGCTTTGTTTTTATCATTCTATCTTCTTTTCTATCATTCCTTATGTTATTCTTTGTTTTTATCATTCTATCTTCTTTTCTTTCTATCTTTCCCTATGTTATTCTTTGTTTTTAATTCTATCTTCTTTTCTTTTTATCATTCCTTATGTTATGCTTTGTTTTTATCATTCTACCTTCTTTTCTTTTTATCATTCCTTATGTTATTATTTGTTTCTCCTTCTCTATGTTATTCTTTGTTTTTATCATTTATCTTCTTTTCTTTCTATCTTCTTTATGTTTGTCTTTGTTATGATCATTCCATCTTCTTTGCTTTCTATCATTTCTTATGTTATTCTTTGTTTTTTATCACTCCATCATTTCCTTTTTCTATCTTCCCTTATTTTATTCTTTGTGTTTATCCTTCTATCGGCTTTAACTAGCGCTGATACCATTCATATTACATAATTTACGACTCAACCCATTTCCGGTCAGCGCTTAGTCCGGACTTAACCATGCTCGAGAAGTGGTTTGAGTAGTCGGCTTTTAGTCCTGACTAAAAGCTGGTTTATTCAAGCCGACACTTTTCATATTACAGTAGCTTTCATTGGTATCACGGCTTAGTCACGGTTAAGTCCAGACTAAGCACGCTTCTACCCCTAATATGAATAGGGTATTAGAAGCGGCACAGTTGAGGCGCTTTACCAGCATAATTGGTAAGAGTTATTTGTTATGTTATGTGAATAAATGCAAGGAATTCAATTGATTTTTTTTTGATAATATACATCGGGTACTTTGTAGTGCTTGATATGTTATACTCAAAGACAGTAAAATCAATCATTTGAGACCAAATCGAACATAGATACATATTGCAGTGGATTAGGGTAATGATTCTGTGTTTGTCTTGACGGTTCTTCTATCTGTTTCTCATACATGAAGTTAATGACATCTTTAGTTGGAAAAGTGCTTATATATTGTTTTATAAATATATACATTATGCAATATAGTTTTAGAATAGAGAGTCAACAATTTATCAAGATGATAATGTATTTTCAATTTAAAGATCTTATCCCACAATACTTGATATTGACAGAATTAATTGACAAAATTAACTAAGATGTCAGGTTAGAGATATGACAAAGGGAATGATGATGCAGAGACGGAGAGAGACAGGGAGAAAACAAGAGGAGAGGTTTAGCAGTTTTCCCATCCATTTTTGAAATTGATGCGTGTGCCATTGGGTTTGGTTATCAATTATATATTATGACATTTAAAAAATTATTATACTGGGAATGAATTGATGGAATCAATTAATAGTGTATATAGTTTTGGAGTAATGGAGATGATTATCTCAAAATTAACTAAGATGTCAGGTTAGAGATATGACAAAGGGAATGATGATGCAGAGACGGAGAGAGACGGAGAAAACAAGAGGAGAGGTTTAGAGAGGGAGGGGGAGAGAGAGAGAGTCAGATAGAGAGAGGGGGATGAGAAAGATGGAGAGAGGATGCAGAGGCAGGGAGACAGGAAGAAAAGAGGGATAAAGGACGTGAGAGGAAGAGGGTGACTGGGAAGGGTGGGGAAAGAAAATAGAGGAGGAGAGAAAATAGAGGAGAGAAAATAGAGGAGGAGGAGAGAGAAAAGAAGAGAAGGCAAGGCAAGGCAAGACAGGGAAGAAAGGAGAGACGGGGATGATTGAGAGCAAAATACAGACAGAATCAGAGAGAGAAACAGACACACAAGCAGAGAGATGGGTAGAGAAGAGGGAGATGGTACAAGGGAGTGGGTGGAAAAGGGAGAGGGGAGAGAAAGAGAGAGAAAGAGAGAGAGAATGTTGAGGGGGAAGGATCAAATTAGTGATGTTCAGAGAGGGGATGAAGAGGGAGGGGGGGGGGGGACAGGGAGTGAAAATGGAGACAGAACAGATTATTGAGATGAAAGTGAGAGAAATAGAGTGAGGGAGAGATGGAGAGACACAGGCATGACAGGGAGGAAATAAGAGGTGGGGATGGATAGGGAGAGAAAGTCAGAGAAGAACAGTCATGACAGTGGAGAGAGTGGGAAGGGGGTAGGGGAGAAGGAGGGCAAAGAGAGACATCGAAGGTTCAGACGGGCATGGTTAAGAGAGAAGTACAGAGAGAGAGCTGAGGGGAAGGAGAGAACAAAAGATAGACAGAGCAAGATGATACAGAGAGACAGAGAGAGACAGAGAGAGAAACAGAGATGGAGAGAGGGACAAGGAGAAACATAATTAGAGGGTGAAATAGGGGATGGAGTTTGGTTTAGACAGAAACAGAGAGAGATGAGAGAGAGATGGTGCATGGACAAGAAAGACAGAATAAAATATGAAGGAAGAAGGTGGACATGGAGAGACTTGGAAGATATATAGAAGAAGGGAGGATAGCTAGGAATATAGAAGAAGAGTGCAGGAAAGAGAGGGGAGATGGAGAAAGGGAGATAGAATGGGAAGGAAGAGGGAGGGAGAGGAAGAACAGAGACAGGGAGTGAGAGATAGAGAGAGGGGTAATTGAGAAAGGAAAGGGGAGGAAGTGTGCAAGAGACAAGAACAGAGAGAGAGAAAGAAAGAGATAGGGAGGTGGCACGGGAGAGGAGAGATGAAGATACTGCTCAAAAAAGGATGATGTCATATAATACAAACTTACGCATAATACTCTTAGTACAAGTAATCACAGTATGCAAGTACTATGATCCACCGTCATCACAAAAAAATAATAATCATCACTATCACGACTATCAAAGAAAATAATGGGGAAAGAAAGTAAGAAACATAGGCAGATCATCATTACCAGCATTTAAGAAAACATTTAGCAAACATTTTAGATAAATTTGGAAATTATACTGAATTATAATTATTATGAATATCTCCATAGGTGTATAAGGCACGCAGGGAAGAAGGGGGGGGGGGGGGGGGTAATGGACTGCATCACCCCAAGAATGTGAAATGATCTATTATGGCGCCGACACCTTATATTCGGGCAACTGTGACCTCATATTCTGGCAGGGTGGTGATTTTACTTGTAACGAAAATCTGGATCATGCATATAGGCTTAACTTTGTGTAACTTTATTTATCCATCTGAAAATGTACTTAATCTTGCCATTTGTGAATATTTTGTTCCTGAGTATCTTTACAAAGTGACGTGATACACCTGTGTTTATGAATCATGAAATTATCCTTTCAACGCATTCCAAAATGACATTATAGATAATCATTTATGTTCGCTGGTAAATCTATTCTTCCAGTGTAAAATTCTGGGACCCAAACTACTGTATCTACCTCTAGTTGCTAATATCCAGGTGTGTTCGATCACAAGATAGTGCTGCAAGTTGACCACTATGTTCAGGTTCGGTTTGGTTCGGCAAAGTTCGGCATTTTTTTCCCGAACTTTGGTTCGGTTCGGGGTTCAGCAATATAACAGCGGAGGCTAAAAAAAAAAGAGGGCAATCCAGATCAAAAGCTATGCTGCGCTCGCATGGTCCCTGTCACATTCTGCCTGCCTTCAACCTACAACTCCCCTGGCAAACATTAGTCTAGAGAACATTGTTGACACATATCATTCATCAGACCCATTACTCTCGCTGTGCTGAGCTGATAAATCCGTACCAATATGCAGTACGCACGGTCAATCGTTCGTAATCCTATCATGCATGCCATATGCATATCGTAACTCTCTCTCTCTCTCCTTCTCTCTCTCTTTGTTCACGTGACATAGTTCAACTTCCTAGCTACATGTAGCTAATCAAAGAAAGCGCGCTTTGCGTGACTTACATCATGTAGCTTCATGCTTACATCGTAGAATACGTACGAGCATGAAGCTGTGTATACGAGATTACGAGTTTGCTGCAGAGTTGACAGTGAAGTAACTGGTCAATCATATTTTTAAAACCGTAAACATCAATATTCATGAGCGCATAGCCATGCGCATTGTGTAGCTGGCTTCTCTGTGTATGACTATGCACGAGTAAGAGCATGTGCAGAGCGGTATTCCGGCAATTCTACTGGTCAGATTTTACCGTACATCCATGTTTTTTTCCATGTTGAGATGTAAACGTGGGGCTATTGTTTCAAGTGAGGTCTGTGAGGATCTTCGTACGTGTTGATGTGAATGTGATAAGAAAAAAACGCAGATTAGCTGGAATTACGTGTGGAAATAAGAAGAAAAACAAAACCGCTGACTGCAGAATTCCCTAGTTAAGACTTCATTTTCGTTCTCTGATGGGGAAGAAATTTCAGATTTGGAAAGGCAAAAAAGACTAAGAAGTAAACTGGGAATAAGTTTATATAGAATAAGCAGAAATAACATGAAAATTCAGTATGAAAATGACAAAATAAGTTGCTTTCAATAACACTAAAATTTACTGTGCCGAACACCCAAACCAGGCCTTTGAGTTCGGTTCGGTTCAGAAGTGCCATGCGGTTCGGCTTCAGCACTATCACAAGAAGGCATATTTCTATCTTAAACAAAATTTTGTTATTCTTAAACCATTCTGTTACGTACAGCATTATTGACACATATCATATGAACTTTTAAGCATTAATGTAATATGTTTGAAATATACGTCTATGGTTTGAACATGCATGAATCTTACCGATCATATTGGGAGAGTGTTTGAAACGTGCCTTCTCTAACACGCAAATGTTAATCTACTGCAATGTGTATCTATGTTCGATTTGGTCTCAAATGATTGATTTTACTGTCTTTAATCTAAAACATTAAGCACTACAAAGTACTCAATGTATGCTATAAAAAAATTAATTAAATTTCATGCATTTATGCCCATAACTCAATGTATAACTCTTGCCAAACGTACTGGTAAAGCGTCTCAACTGTGCCGCTTCTAACACACAGAAGCCTATCATGTCTATGGGGGTTTTACAGACAATAGACAATGGGCCTCGATGGTGCATGAAAAATGCATGTATTTCCTAATCTGAGAGGTGTCATTAAGCTGACCATACCGGTACACTTTTAAGGTGTATGTGTAAATCTATGTATGAAATTCATGGTAATATGCCTCTCAACATATTAAAGTAAAAATTTGCAGGTTATCATTGTTTTTACTAGTTGAAAAACAAGATGTTAGGATTCACGATTTTTAGTGCAATTTTATCACTTTTTTCACATTTTTTAATGTTTTGGAGAATCCAGTTTACTCAAATCACAAAAATAACTCTCTAAATCGATTCCTCATCCTAATATTACTCAGAAAAGCTGTTTTATTTTTTATTTCACGATGTCTCCTTCAAAAGATATGCTAATTATGGAATTTCATCAAAAATTCAAGATGGCCACAAAAGGGCCGATTTAAGTTAATGAAATTTGCCAATGGAAATATAAAAATTCATTAACTAGACACTTCAGGCATTATAAAGAAGTTGTTTAAAAAAATCTATCTCGATGGTGCACGGGAACCCCCCTTTCCGACTAGACTAATAGTGCTATTCCTGCCACCTCAGAATCCATAATTTCAACTAGAGCCTCTCAGTGCATGGTATATTTGTTTATTGTGCCCTCAAAGCAGTCAATATTTGTATAATATTTCAATTTGTACTCACTGTAAATATCATACACCAAGGTAAAAAATACATTAAATTATGAGGCGTACCAAAGGCAAAGCTGGCCTTGGCTGTAATGTTCAGTGATTTACCTTTTAAATTAATGATGGCTCTTTCTAAAGTTGGTTTGGGGGAGGGAGCACATCACTCTCTGCATTTCTCTCCACTATTACGTACAGATATACATGTATAACGCTATTTCCAGCCATAGGGGGAAATGCAGAATAAATGGTAGTTAGGGGGAATTTTGGCGGGCATGCTAATTTTGTCTGACAGTACAAATGTGACCTATTTGAAACATTATCCGTTAAAGGGAAATCCAATTTTAGTAGCAAGTTGCTTTGAAAGAAAGAGGAAAAATCAGAGAAGCAGATTGGTGAAAGTTTGAACGAAATCGGACAAGCAATAAGAAAGATATGAATTTTTGAAAGTTGTAATCACTATACATATGGGAATTTCAAATTGGCCGAATAGGTAATGTGACTGTGATGTAGCTGTGGACAACTCCCCCATTCACTCCAGCACACAAAATGACTGAAATGTCACTTTTTTCAAAATGTATTACTTATTAGGATCTCTTTCTTTCATGAGGACCTATAACAATATGTTATCTCCAATATATTTTGAGTACCGTAAAGGCACCAGTCGTGGCGCGCCCTTGTAATACAGCTTCATTGATGCAACGCCCTGTGTCAACTGCCCTAGTCTCACCGGAGCGAAATGAACGGATGCGATTGACTAGCAGATATTTTACCAAAATAAATAAGGAGCAACCATGCGGCGTTTCGCTCGCTGCCGATCGCGCAAAAAATGATGGCAGGAAAAGTCTTGTTTCCAAAGAGAATTATCCACGGGGCTTTTTTATGTTCTGCTAATTATTTTGTAAAACAAGAACTTCCTCTTTAGCAGACTGATACAAACAAAAAATATTATGTACCATATTTTCTGTTTTCAATGTAACAGAGCTTAAGTTCCATAGATGTTGGCCAGACAATTTTTTTTGCATTAAATATACTTTGGAAATACATTATCTTTCTTCAAAGTTAGCTGTCTTGCCGAGAATGCCTATGCTCCAGTCTTGACGCGCCATTCCTACAACACACAAATCACGACGTAGCATTCCGACAAGCCCATTATACTAGTGCGCATGCACAATTCCCCCCAAAGACAACGCGATAGCCAGATAGCTTCCTGCGTATGGTTTAAGTAGCGCACCGTGTACTGAGTGAATATTTTTATAACAGAGTGATTTATCTTAGATTAATCCTTCCTTCGCAATATCATTTGCGAAGGGTGCGGCACCACTGGTGCAAAGTGCGGCAACACTGGAGCAGCAGAAGCCCCACAGAAGCGCCACAGTAGCATTCGCGCCGTAGAAGCAAGATGCAATATTTCGGGTGGATTTTATTCACAAGCATTTCGGCATCGAATGGTGGGTGATTCCTAAACAACCGTGGTATTTTCTGAAAATTATGAATCTAAAACTGTCAAACCCCTCCACGACTGGTGCCATTACGGTACTGGCCCGAGGGTAAAAGCGCCTCGAAGAAAACCGCAAATTAATGATATTTTTGTGTACGACAAATGGGAGAGTTGTCCACAAAAATGTCACAATCGAATCACCAAATTGCCAATTTGAGATTCGCATAGATGTAGGGATCTCATTTTTCAAACATCCATAACTTTCTTATTCCTTGTCCGATTTCTTTCAAACTTTCACCATCCTGTTTTTCTTATTTTTCTGCTTTCACACAAGTCATCTCATTACCAAGGTTGGATTGCCCTTTAAGAATTGACTACAGGAAGCTTTCCATCAAAAAAAAGAACAAATAAATTTGGGAATGAGATAATAAAAATATAGATATACCTTTTGCAATAAAAAGAACAAAAGTTTGATTGCCCTTATGGGGGCCATAGGGTCCATTTCTGTAGCGCCCTCACATTTTTTGCACTGCGTGTCAAATTTCCATACGTTCAATTAACGATACACTACTGAGATTATAGGTACTACGCCATCTGTAGTTCACTGTGGAACAGTCTCGAGACTCTAGGACTATGGTATGGCATTGAAAAACCTAAAGGGGAATCAAATATT
The DNA here is from genome assembly GCA_025618425.1 of Heliocidaris tuberculata. Lineage (NCBI taxonomy): Eukaryota > Metazoa > Echinodermata > Echinoidea > Camarodonta > Echinometridae > Heliocidaris > Heliocidaris tuberculata. Next base: position 24,457,092 of record CM046839.1, read on the forward strand.
TCCCCGTAAGACCAGATTCCCCTTAAGATACCTCTTTTTCAGATGAAAATTCTCCCTAAGTTTGTTTTTGTCAATATATATATATATATACCCTACTGCCCTAGAAGGATATTGGGGAGTTTGTGGAAAGTATAGGGTTAATACCAATTGATAGTCTCATCATCATTAAATTTACCCTGACAGATGCTCTAGAATTTAGATACTATGAATATCCTACATGTATTCATTGTATTCATACAAAATTAACATATCCTCTCTATTATTTTTATCTCTTACACTCTCTATTTTGCTCAAGTGCACTCTCTCTTTTACTCCCTTTTTCTCTCTTTCTTCTCCCCCCCTTTTTTTTTCTCTCTCTCTCTTCTTCTTTCTGTCAATGTTTTTCTCAATACCTAAACTCACCTCCAGTAAGTGAAAGTCATCACAGTGTAAAGTGAATGAATATGTGAGTGTCTTTCTTTCTCCAAATGTTTTTTTAACTCACCTGTACCAGTTAGTGAATGTCATCATAGTATAGAGTGATGCCAAGAGGAATGTAAGATGAAAGAAAGAATAGCTGTATATAGTTCCCTCTGCTTCATTAGCAATCACTCCCCAAGTACGACGGGGTCCTGAAATGAGCAAAAGTATGACATATTTCTTCATGTCATCATTTTCAAATTTTTTTATTGAGATGCTGTACATATACCTGGACAACAGTCTGGATATACACTGACAGTGCCTTGCACTAATAACAAAAAAGAAGATGTCATTAAAACAAAAATCGCAGAAGCAATATAGACTATATGTACTGCAAATTGTACACGTATTCAAATCCATCCCCTTACTCCATGTACATGTATAATGAGCTTTCATTCATTCTCCTTTACAAAATAAGCTACATGTATTGATGGTAGAATTATTGATAAACTACATGTATCTTTGTAACACAAAAGTCAACAGAAAATTTGATTGGGAACATTAATCGAGAGGCTTAACCCTAAAAGGGCCGGGGGGGGGGGGGGGTGGAATCCACCCCCCTAGACATTTCTCGCGATATGTCCGCAACGCGCAAAGCAGTCGCCGTGGCGTTTCATGACTTTTTTCTTTCGAATCTCACGCATCTTTTGAGACCATATTCGCGACGTCCGGGCATGCGGTTCCGAAGTTACTCGACATTTCGTACTTGCACGATGGACCAAAAATTGCTCAAAAACGTGATTTCATGTATAATTTCAATACAAAATATGTTTTCAGCCAAAATTTAGAAATCTATATTTTTACATTTACTGATTAAAATTAATTTATTTCATGCTGTTTATGATCATAAAATTGTCCTCGACAAATTTCATCCAAAAAACAATTAAAAACAAAAGGTAAAAAAAAACAAAGAAATACATAAGAAATTTAAAATACAATAAAATACATAAGAAATCAAATTTGATACCGAATTTTTTTCAAGTATATTTGCTAAGAATACTGGAAAGAGTGTCTAGACCAAAAATTAGAATTTTTGGAGCTTTATTTAATGATTTAGAGCAAAATTTTGATTTCATGCATAAATTAGCATAATTAATTAATGTGAAATCATTTCGGAAAATTTCGATTTCATGCATAAATTAGCATAATTAATTAATGTGAAATCATTTCGGAGAATTTAACTATACAGTTTTGTAGATTACATTGTGGACGACTTGCGTGCCGATTTTCGGCGCGATCACGCGGTAGATGGTTGAGATCTCAGGGGGGGGGGGTAGATTCCACCCCCCCCCCGGCTGTGGCATAGCCAAAATATCCCGGCCCTTTTAGGGTTAAGCCTTCAGTAATTTATAAAAAGTGAATGTAAGAAAAACAGATATGGATCACTTGTTAAGATGCTGCAACATGTAGATTTGTGACTGATTTATATACAAGTACACGTACAAGCATATAAATTCAATAGCCAATTTGTACCCATCAATTTTGTCAGAAATCATCATTTATGTCTCAATCTACATGTAAATATAAACAGAAATTTACACAAAAAGGACTACTGAACAATTCAGTAAAGATGACAATTGACAAAAGATATTGAAGTAGAAAGCTAGCTAGGGTACATTATGAGATAGAGTACTATCAAACCAGAAACATTCACAACATGAAACTTTTGCTATTTCTAAATGACAGCCATTTTCACAGCAAGAAACTTTTGCTAATTGCATAAATTCAGTATTGTGTCAGGTGTAATTCAATAATTTCACAGCATGAAACTTTTATGGGTATAAACCACTCGCTAACATCAAATGCATGCAAACTTTCTGGTTTTACAGTAGCCCTGCTTCTGGCACTGCAATGGGTTATTTACATGTGGTAATTGCCCACACCTAGCCAATCAGAAAGACTGCTATATCGTTCTTGATACTCACCATCAACTTCATCCCCATCAGTTTCATTGTGACAGCAGCACCAAAAGTTCTTGTTGGCATTGCCCTTCAAATAGATTAGGATAAAGAGGAATGAAATGCACTTGAAAAAGAAAACACTATGCTGCATGTTGTATACATCTCAAATATTGTCACCCCTCTCTTGCTTTAATATTGTTTTTATGTTCAGTGATGATTTCATTGACTATAAGTCCATCTGTAGGTTTGATTTTTCATAACAAACTTTATAACAGTCTTGAATGTTGTATCGATGTGTCATTCAAGCCAGAATTATGAGTTCAAAACCTGTTAATACCAACTACATGTACTACCATCATACATGTAGATTCTTGGTCATTACCATGACCTCCTAAAATAATAGTTGAAACAAAGAAGAAAATAACAACAAAAAACACCCACCAATCTGTTTATGGAAACTTCTATACTATACTATTACAGTCATGTAGGCTACTCAGTCATTAGGAAGGATGAAATGGAATGCAGCTCCAATGCTTTATCATAATATAGCCATATAAAACTTGACCTTTGTTTCATCATGACCATGCATAAAATCCCTGAAATGACTCCTCCAGATAATTAATACCATGTACACACATCAACTAATATACACCATACATGTATATGCAATCAGGCACAAACATTATACATTTTGTATTTTAAGTAAGTTAAGTATTTTCTTCCTACAAACACAGCAATGTATTTTCATGCATTCAGAGTGAGCATGATGGAAAACATTTCCTTATAAGCCTGTGCTTCTTTCCTAACTATTCTCAGAAGATCATGCACACATCACTGCAGATTTCCATCTCCATTCACTGGCCTCTCAGACTTTTTTTACCGGAAATTGCTTCATAACAGCATCAGATCAAGAAGGTTCTACAAATTGACCATACTTTATTGTACTCTATGCTAAAAATGCATAATCTGCAAAGCATCTGAAACTCTGAATATAGAATCACATGAACTAAACACTCACTTCTTCATCAGGAGCAAATGCAGTAGATGTGGAGGAACGTATACTGCAAATCATAACGGTGATCAAGACATGCACATAGGCAAGCAAAGAACAAGGAAAACATGCATAAGATATAGCAAATAATACTTATAAATGACAAATCAAAATACATATAAAGCAAACAAAACTGCATGTGGCATACAAAAGCAAACATTGACATAATTTACATTACATCATTTAGCCTACCCTAAACTAACATTATAATGAACATAGTAAACAATTTTGCTTAAAGTGTGACTGTCTCCTATTTCTGTTTGACTATTTTACATATTACAGACATTTGGTGTCAAAGAGAAGTATATGCAAATTAAAAAAAAATTTATGAAGGAAATAAAGGAGTTGCCTTTAAAAAAAAAAAATTTCACTACTGTCAACAATTAGTGAAAAACTTCTGATTTACTGAAGCAATGAAGATAAAAAAATGAAATGAGGGCCCCTTTGCATAAAACTTACCATTAATGGTAACTCTGCTATTAATGGTAACTACCATGGTAACATGCCCCTTCTGCCCCATTGTTCATTAAATTGAAAACTCTTAATATTTTTGATTTGTACTATTACTCCCTTGCTCTCCTTGGTTTCTTTTACTTAAAAAATAAATTACCCTCTAATATTTCTCAAATGTTCACTCTTAATTACCAGATATATAATCATGATACCCGTTTTAAGGATTCTTTTCACTTATGGCCAGTAAAAACAAATAATGCAATGAAATCAGTACGACATAATTGCCCTGTAATTTGGAACTCAATCCCAAAATGTATTTCTAATTGCAATACAATCACTTCTTTCAAAAAAAAGGTGAAGCATTTTCTTTCTCTTAAATATGTCTAGTTATTTTTCTGTTCCTATTTTTTCTTTGTTGTCTATATTTGTGTTATATTTTTAGTTTTAGTTTAATTTTTTCTATTTGTTGTCTATATTATTTTTGCAATATTTTTAGGGAACTATGCTTGTACAAGGCCCAAGGGCTTTATTTATGTAGTTCCCCATTTCATTTTCTAATTTTGTTTATGACTTATTTTGTATTTGTTTTGAATGTACTTTGTAATTGAAAATGAAATAAATGAGACTGACCGACTTCAACATCACTCAACAGCGAATCAAAATCAAGCTTTCCATGGGAGTTACCATTGATGGCAAAGTTACCGTTTTATGCAACGGGGCCCAGGTAGAAAAGAGACATTTTCTGTGAAACATATGATACACTGTGTGACTCAAAGAAGGAAACCCATATTCATACTCAAATATCTTTTAAAAACATGAAATTGAAAATTAGTAATCAAGGTGTCAAATTAAATAAGACATGTTAGCTGTAAGTAGATCAATATGTACTAATTACAATATTTGGGGTTGAATCTGAGTTTCCTTTTAGGTAGCTTAGCGAAACAGAGTTGCACAAAAAGACGTGTCCGGAATGCAAATAGCGAAATAGTTATAATTTTGACATATCTAATGACAGTTTTGGTAATATTAAGCCTAATGAAGGTATTTCTACCTGGTCTATGGCTTAATATTTAATGTAATATACATGTAGTTATAATTTTCAACAATATGCATTTTGTGTTCTTAGATGTGTCTTTTCGTGCCACTACATTTTGCTAAGCTACCTTAGTGACTCACATTTCCTTGTCATGCAGAATGTTGAATTCATGAGTGAATAATGTAATATAGATCAATGGAACTGTACAATGCTATTGGTATGAAAAGAAACACATGGAGTAGACCATATGTTTACCTGTATCTGTAGAGGTCTAGGCGTATCAGTCATCCTATAGCTGACATAAAAAACATTCAATCCACTACAAATCATTAAATATCTTTGGAAATCAGATTTTATATGACAGTGGACAATAGAATTTAAACTTATGATTCTATTATATTTTTAGCACAGCCACAAAGGGGGGGGGGGGTTTAAATACTGGTATTTGTCAACACATTGAACATTGTGGTGGCAGGTTTATTATTCAATTTGTTGGCACAAAGAGCTGCATCAACAAAACAAGCTCAAGCTCAAGCAAATGCTTATGTGAGAACTATAGTTCTATTCATAATGTGCAACGAAGCACTGCGATGTGGGGAACTTGAACAAATGAGACTTACATACAGTCCAAAAGGTTTTCAACCCCTGCACACTTTCTGAATGGAGTGATTTGATTATACTGCTGTTAAATATGACAAAATCGTTTATAATTGATTGAACTTATTTGTTTTTTGATCCTGTAATTGCCGTACAGTATAATCTATCACATAGACTCAAAGAGAAAATAAAACAATAAAGATGCAAAAATAATGGCTGATCTTCTCTGATATGTAAAAGTCAAGCATAAGGCCAAGCTACTATGACAGGAGCTTGAAAATATCTAGCAAAATTAATGCTTGATGGTGAAACCTACATGTAATTCTTTCTATTCAAGCATAAAATTGCAAGTCTTGGGGAAGCATTTCCATACAAGAAGGACATCCTTCCTTTTGTTTACTAGCATTTGCTAGGCTTTGGTAGTTTTATAGATACTGCCCATTTGCTTGGGTTGCCCGTCCCACTCTCCCTTAAATACAAAATAAGCTGGTTTTGCAAATGACATACTGTACATGTAAATCAGTGAATTATATCATTATTGACAATTCAAAAACCTTCATGTATGTCACCACCTACAGGTACGAAAGATGAACTAAAATGAGAAATGGAAGTAAGAACATCTCCTCTTAAGCTTCCTCTCTTCTATAAACAGCTAAATTGTCTCTTTCCCTTGAGCACATAGTAATGATTCAATCAGGAGATTCAAAACCTTACTTGGTCTTTATACCTCTATACAACATATTTTTTTACTTCATGTATCAGTATCTCTTAAGAACTTTGAATGCTTTCAAGATACGCTGAAGCCATGGTAATAAAAGAGAAGCACCTCTAAATCACTTTTCTGGATTTTAGTGCTACATGTATGTAAACAGTACATGTACATAACATATGGCTCTGTTTCAGATCAATGGTGTAACTTCCAAAATGGCTACTTTTCGACTTATACCTTTAAAGTAAAGTACACAACCTCCTTTGCTTTCTATCATTTGAAAGAGCTCTAAAAGTGCTACCTTGGGTAGCATAACAAAGTTGTATGACTAATCTGTTCGGATTTCATGGCCCAATATGCGGTCCAAATTGGCCACTTTTGCTGGGACATTTTATACATGCATATTTTGAAAGTTAAATTTTTTTAATGAACTTTCCCTAAATTCAAATGTTTTTGATGCCTGGGTGAAAGAGAAGGAATGAAAGAAAATTGCTATCCCACATACAACATTTTAATATCTTTTGTTTTTATGCAAGACAGAGTCAAAATTGATGTTTCGGACGTGACATTTTCCGTTAACCCTGCAAGGTCTAAAGTAATGAATGCTCGGAATATTCTAATATGCAGATATTTTTTTGATTTGTTGTGTGATAGATATAGTCCATATGACTTCTAGTTTTAGCAAATGCAAAATGAAGTCACCAACTTTTGTTTTAAAAGTTTACGAAGAAAAAGTAAGTGCGTTAACAATTTTCTGTTAACTTTTCCGTCACATCCGAAACTTCCAACAAATGGTGATAATTATCTTCATAACATTTTGAAAATTTTTTCAAGAGTTTCTAGAGATTTGCCTGACCCTCCTCATTGTACATTTCAAGTATGATTTTTTTTTCTCGAGAAATTAATTTTTTGTAGCCAATAAACTTTTTCCGTTAACACCTGTCACATCCGAAACAGGTTGTCACATCCGAAACAAATTTTAGACGATTCCTCTTCAAACTCGCTCATGCGTAAATTTTAAACCTGATTACCACATGTTAGTTATACATGTACAGCCCATGTCAATGACCATAAAAATGCGAATTACGAAGAATGCACACCAGAATTTTTTTTTTTAATTGAAAAATAGTGTTTCGGATGTGACATGTTAACAAAGGATTCATATTTTCTGTGCTATGCATAAATGAATAAAATCGCTTCTCAATATAATCATATATATTAATTCAAATTTGTACAAAGTACCCAAGTTATCCACAATAACCAAGGTTGCACTACAATTGTTTGCAATTATTCATGTTAATAGACTAAATCCTCCATTTTTTTAATCACAAAGGGCAGTTTGGTGCCCCCATTCTTTCAACAAGAATATCGTACAACTCCGACATGTACAATATTCTACATATGTGACAACACTGTTTGGCATGGTATACATTCACCTCACGTTATTCATACAGGATACTGGCATTATGGAATAATATTAGTATTTCAAGATATGATAAATGGTGTTTCGGATGTGACATAATAATGTTAACATGGGAAGACCTAGTCATAAAGAGGCCTTCCACATGTGGAAATTCTGTGGATACTGAACTGGCCAATACATTTCACATCTGTAGTCACTACTATACAATTCTTATTAAAACAATTTTTCAGTTTTGATTGATAATTGATATAAATATACCGGTAAACAAAAGAGAAGTGTGTAAATGTACATGTACATGTACGTGTACATATTCTGATCTAACTTCTATCCATTCTTCACTAAAATTTTCCAATTTTCTGGTTTGAATGGACAACAGTAATTTCAATTCTATTCCTGCAAATGATATACATGTAGTTCAGCAATTCAAAATTCATAAAGAGGACAATGAAAGGTTGTTTTGATTGTGAAATTCTGCGCATGCATATGAATGATTAAGTATCAGGCCTTGCCTTACAATTTTGAATTATGAGTTAACAAAGTGAGAAGCGAAATGTAATACCCTTAAAGACCGTTAAAAAATGTTTTTAAATTTCGCCCAGTAACTATTTATGAGAGGAAAAAGATTTAAATCATGTGCACATGCAACCTGTATGTACCTGTCTTCAAGAACCATTCAAGTCAGATTCGAGGTACAGGATGTGTATGTGGTACATTTGCATATATTTGGTTAGATCACACCCTTATATGTGTATGCCCACAAGTTTATGAGAATTCCTGTCAATTCAAAGTAGAGACGTATTATGATATAATACGCATTTCCATATAAATTCTTTCAAAAACAAAGTAAAGCAGACTCAGGCCATCATTTTTGAGGAGCGCGATCGCACTGGCGCTCCTACCGCGCTCCTCAAGCCGTAGTCAGGAGCACTAACGACAGCGCTCCTTATTTTTTTTTTTCCATAGTAGCCTACATATTAAAACCTCTTCTGTAAAAACAATGTCATGTTAGAGTGCTTATTACGAAAACAAACCAGTGCTTTATTACGAAAACAAACCATCAGTGTTCACGGCCCGACCATAGTAGATGCCCGACTCACAACTCACATAGCTTCACGTCACGTACCACACCGTATACCACCGGCACCGGGCCCCGGGCCAAGTCCTATGCTAAAGCTACGCAGGTCCAGCTACGCACCATACAAATCACATACACGCCAATGCGACGCGTTCAAATTGGGGTAAAATACACAGCGATACACACAGCCAATATCAATATCAAGATTTGCATTCATTTATTGCATGTGCGTAGCTTTAGGACCTCTCATTTTTCAGAACAAAATTTTGACACCGGGATTGATATCGACCTGAAAGAAGATATGCGTTCTTGACATTTGGCCGTCGTAATTTTCTCCACAAATCAACTTTAGAATATGTAGAATCGGGATATGGAAATGAAATTTGTACAAACCAATGATTTTTATGACTTTCTAGCTGCTGAAAACAAAGTGCGTACCTTTAGGTCCCCCCATCATACATTCTCCGAAATATTCATTATATTGTGACCTCACCAGCCAATAAATAATGTCGACTTAAACTAGTATTTTATCTTGATAGATCTCCATCTTAATGAGTATGAAACATATTTTGAAAAAAACATGAATACTAAACAACTACAGTTTTTCATGACATGTAAGTCGTGGGTTTTTTTTTTTTAAAGAAACAATCCACTTCAGAATACAGATAACGTTTGTGACACTGACTGTATATGAGTGATTGGAGGTACGATATTTAGAAGAAAATACTGTCCAGAGCAGTAAATGCATTGCTATGCCCTTCTTGGAAATGAAGATAATAAAACTATTATTTCATATTACATTTTAATACTATTCGCTATTGAGTTCTAGCACACTTTACCATGTGCTTCAACTATAAGTAAAAGTATATGTAGAAGGCCTCACTGTCTGCGAGTTTCTCATATTAACATTTTTTGTTACATGTATATCTGAAGCACTCCCTTTGGGCTTTGAGAAACGCAATATACATGTACATGTAATACACAATTACAAACTGAAATACAAATACATTTTAGATTTTAGTACAAATTAAGAATCACATCATAAAATTGATTCATCAAGCAAAGCATTTTCTGTGTGAAAACATATATCTCAGGCATTGTCTAATGCTGTCTTCAATATCCTATTTGGGGATCAAAGTGCCCTGTGGTCACCCTTGAGGCCATTTGCTGCACCCGTCCTCTGTGCCCATCCCCTCTGCTATGTATTTAATGCTATCAACAATGCTCATATTGCATTTTAAATGATATAATTTTCAAGAACTTGATTTAACTTAACCTATTTCCATTTTATTACACAGCATGTTAACGTCACATCCGAAACAAGCTCAAATTATTAAATTATGAATTAAAAAAAAAAATTCTTGAAAAATTTTGAATGACTGTACCGTTTTATTTTTATGTAAGCATTCATAATCTTATTCTATCTAAAGCCACTCCATGCATGTTTAACTATGAAAAAAATGAAAATTTAGTTGTCATTTTCTAAAAATTGTCAATTTTTCAAGAAAATTATGTAAAAATAGAAAAAAGGCAACATTTTTCTCAAATTTTTTTCTTCTTATTTTGAAGCATATATAACAAAGTAAACAAACATTAGAAAATGAAATGAAGAATTAAAAAAGTTACTCTTAGATTCACCTCAGGACGCTAATTCGAAGTAGACAATGCAACTGCAAATTTAGTTTTTCTAAAGTTTGCTGTCCTCTACCAATCAAATTAAAGAAGCTTATGCTCGGCCACTACTTTTTTCTTAAAATATGAACCCTAGGCAACATTTCTGCAAAGGTTTCAAAGTGAAAAACATAATTCTAAAATTTGGTCATTTTGTCCACCTAGTTACACCATTGATCTGAAACAGAGCCATATGAAAGAAAGAATATTGGTTTTTCTAAATTATTGAATTAAAAAAAAAAATTCCAGAGGGCTATCAGGAGTCTTATGTTCAACATTAAATGAAAACTGACCTTCCTTTCAATAGGCATTATAGTTTTAAATATACAAAGCATTAATAGTGTTCACTTAACAGCCTCTTACCAAAACACTTTAAAAGCAACATAAAGTAGGCCAGGTGTTTATACATGTGTAAAACTCTCATTATCATATCATACAAATGAAATTGATATAGTTAACTGTATGCATGACTTTCATACTTGAAATCTCTTGAGATGAGTAATAAAATCAGTTTGGTTACTATTGTATGAATTTCCCAGGGTAGCATTCTGATCTCATATAAAACTGATTAGAATATGACACATCCTTCCTGAAAATAGGTAATTGAAACTAGATCTTTTCATATTCATTAAAATGTTGACATGAGCAGCTACAAGTGTGGTGTGCAATGTATGTAAGAAGATCAATATGTACTAATTACAATATTTGGGGTTGAATCTGAGTTTCCCTTTTAGGTAGCTTAGCGAAACGGAGTTGCACGAAAAGCCGTGTCCGGAATGCAAATGGCAAAATAGTTATAATTTTGACACATCTAATGACAGTTTTGGTAATATTAAGCTTAATGAAGGTATTTCTACCTGGTCTATGGCTTAATATTTAATATAATATAGTTATAATTTTCAACAATATGCATTTTGTGTTCCGGATGCGTCTTTTCGTGCCACTACATTTTGCTAAGCTACCTTAGTGACTCACACTGTAGAGTGTTTCCTTGTCATGCAGAATGTTGAATTCATGAGTGAATAATGGAATATAGATCAATGGAACTGTACAATGTTATTGGTATGAAAAGAAACACATGGAGTAGACCATATGGTGACATGAGCAGCTGCAAGTGTGGTGTGCAATGTATGTACATGTATGTAAAATGTACATATTTTATCTACTGAACCTACATAAAAAACTACCAAGATCCGTACATAAACCATCATAGAAATTGCATTTGTCATATAAATTTCTCAAAACAGGCAATTTTTTTTATTTAGGTGCAGACAAAAAATGAGACTTAATAATTTTTATTTCTCATTATGCACAAGTATCTCAAACTGCTTGGAATCATAGTGCTAAATGATTCAAGTACCTTGAATCATTTGATACTACATGTATGTTTATGCAAAATGAACACATGTGTGCATTTGGTTGCATAGCAATATGATTGAGATTTTGGGGTAAGTGTGAAAGAAGGCAAAAGACCAACCAGGAGGCAACACTATGAAGTTGGGTACGAAAGGTTTGACACAAATTGCATAAGGCATACATCCTCTACTAACAGTGATTCAAACATTACTCTGGCAACATTTGCTCCATGCTTTATTTTGTCAAAGACTACAGCTTGAGTTGAAATCAGGTTTAGGTAAAACATTAGTGTATAGTTAAGGTTAGGGTTAGGTACAGAGATGAGTCCAGGGTTGAAATTAGGAAACTGTCACCAGATAGAGCATATGTGGTACAATAAAAAAAAATCCTAGTAAATACTACTACTTTGGACAAGAATTGAAAATGTAGATCCCCTAAAATGGCCTAAATGTAACTTGTACAAGCGTATATTTACTTTCATAACACTCACGTGAAACAAAGTTCCACTTTTTGAATAACAAGTACCTTGAATCCTTTGACACTATCTGAATGCACTCTCTTTATTAGTTGTGAGAGACCTGCAGAAGTGTTGTTGTCAAGTGGATAAGTACTTGGACTGTGAATGAACCACAAGGTGCGGGGTTCGAATCCCTGCCAGTGCATGAACATCCTTTGGCAAGACTTTAATCTACATTTGCCACACCACTTGACCCAGGTGAGGTAAATGGGTATCTCCTAGAAATCAATTTCCTTGAAATGCTACAGCACCTTAATAACAGCCATGCTAAAGCCGGGGAAATAATTGTGGAGCGCTAGGAGTGTCAAGTCTGACAGAGATGAGAACGATAGCAGTACCCACAATATTATAATTTTTATTACTAAACCTCAAAGGTCACTACAAGAATTGAAGATATTCTAAGCCAACAATTAATACATTGTGGTTTGAGAGGAATCAGTAGTTTATGTAGTGTTATTACAGGTGATAGAAGGTTTATACAGAGGTCTGAAGGTTTATTAGTGGTTTGTGGCAGACTAAATGGCTTATCATCATGAATGACAAAGGGTACATGTATGTACAGTCTCCATCATTGAAAAACAGATTCACTTGTGGTGATCTTATCTTTGAACATGAGGGATATTTTTAATGTATTTATATTGTTTATAACAATATACATGTATATGCAAATGCAAATGCATTTTATTTGAATTATCCTTTGAGATATAAATAAATATATAAGCTCATGGTACAGGGAATTGGTACATACTGGTAATTTACTTTTCATATATGCAAAGTAAATCCCTATGCCAACAAGCTTAATGGAAGTACATGTACTAGCCAGATAAAAAAGGGTTTTGTAAAGAAAAAAATATTATAAGCAAATTGTTCAGTGTGGAAAGGCTGGCAATGATACCAACATATATTACACTTAGCATTAGACAGAAATGAAGGAATTTTAATACGAAATAGGGTATTTGTTATAAAAAGTATCCCATTGGCTGAAAAGCTATCATGAGACACTCAATAATTTATGTGTGCACAAGTGAGCAATATATTTTTGCCCAGTCTCTCAAGTACATAAGATAGTATGATACAGGGCATTCATTCTCCCACGCGCATACCTATTGTTTGCATTATTAGAGCATTGCGTATTTGACATAGAACGCAACCTAAATGTAGTAGAGAGGGATAACTCTCAATTTTAAAAGCAATTAGTGCAGGCATGTCATCATTCATTCTACATAACTTATATTCACCTCCAAATTAAGAATTTGTTTGTTTTTATATTTCACTTTGTAGAACTGTTGAGCACACAATATTCTTATGGTGATTTACAATGAATTCTCTTATGCTTACCATGCATATAGCACCATGCCCAGGAGTAGAATGGTTGCAACTGCTGCACTCAGCAGCTCTCCATAGGAACTATCTACCAAGATGGCTGAAGTGAGACTAGTTGGGGCACATAATACTAATGTTGTGTTATAGATTGGTGTGTTTGTTGTTTCACTGTAGCCAACTTCAGTGGTGACTAGGAAGAAAACACTGTATAAGATGAATAATTTTATTCCAGTACATTTTCTCTGGCATTAATTGCCCTATATGGTCAATATTCTACATTATATCCATCATGCATGAAAAGAATCTGCTCAATTGATTGGTCTAATGCACATCATGTGACAAAATACAATTTCCACTAGACTCATGCAAATGAGCAATTTGCCACCGGAGGTCACATCTGACATCACGATCCGTGTATAGAAGTACTATTCATGGATGTTATATGTACAGTATATACGGCACATGACATCACACATGAAAAGTGCATACCATTGTGACAACATAAATTTTCGCTCATCTATCATGTCTATTGTTTTATGCACCAGCACGTGATATCATCATTACGCATTTCCCCGAAAATTCATCCCTTAAAACTGTTTGTGTATGGTGCAGATGATCATCAGTAGAAGATCAGTAGATTTAGTCTTTAGTTCAAGATGACGGATATAAACAAAATATACACTGCCTACATTCAAGTCTCTGGTTTAACTATGGTACCCTCGGTCATGTGAAGACGACCATTTTCCTTCAGGGCTGCATCCCTCATGAAACTACTCGTGGTTGGGACCATAGTTCCAACCAGAACCTCTCATGACAGTATATATATTTGTATACTAAATAAATTCCTCACTTAAACCCTGGATCAAACACTATACCTACCGTCTTGTAACCCTAACCGTGACTCTATATTTTTGACAAATATAAAACCCAGAGTAATTGTCATTAAAATAAATGTTGAGTCAATGATTATTTATATGAGGAATACTACAGGCCATACAGAGACATCAAAGACGTACATGTACATATATATACACATAATAGTGTTATGAAAACATATTGAAAACTAGATGAATTTTCGACTGTGTGCAGTCGAAATTTATGCCAGATCAGAAATATATTGCACATTCATGTCGATTTGTTTTAAACTGTGCTCAAGTTATTGCAAGAACAGTCTATTTACAGGTATATAACATCCTCTGTGACCTTTGCCCTTTAAACCCATGACCCCCAAATCTAATCAAATCACTGTCACCCAATTATATACATGTGTGCCAAGTTTGAAGTTGATCCATTAAATTGTTCTTGAGTTATCGTGAGAACCATCAATTTCCAGGTATACAATGACCTCTGTGACCTTTGATCTTTGACCTTGTGACCCCAAATCAACTCAGATCATAATCACTCCCATATGCATACATGAGCCAAGTTTGAAATCAATTTGCCAAATGGTTCTCAAGTTGTAACAAGAACAATCCATTTTCATATATACAATGACCTCTGTGACCTTTGATCTATAACCTCGTGACCCCAAAATCTACTCAGATAATCATCTCTCCCATGTGCATGCATGAGCCAAGTTTGAAATTGATTCGCCAAATGGATAAGTTGTAACAAGAACAATTCATTTTCATATAGACCTCTGTGACCTTTGACCTTGTGACCCCCAAATCTAATAAGACTATTGTCCCTCCCATATGCATACATGAGCCAAGTTTGAAGTTGATCTGCCAAATGGTTCTTAAGTTATTGTGAGAACGAAAACAGGATGGATGGACGGACGGACGTATGGACGGACGGACAACCCGAAAACATAATGCCTCCAGCACCCACCTTCGGTGTGCGGAGGCATAATCATTTATGCCTAGAAATAGCAAATGTTACACCACTGTGGTTATTCCCTCATATACAAATGTTAAACTTGCATCTTACTTTACAAAATCAGATTATGCTACTAAACTAAAAATAGAAGGAACTTACTTTCCATTGGTGGTTCAATGACGATTGCTGAGAAGGTTAGATACATGACATAAGCCGAGACGATGGATGCTTGGAGTAAGCTGGCTCTTGGATGATCTGGTGATTGAAGACATAAACATGAGAATGGAAATGAGTGAATTCATAAAAAGAGCAAAGATTAATGATTCACTTTTAAAACAGAAATCCTTTCAAATCTATTGAAGCTTCTGCAACCTTCATCTCCATGATAAATGAAGCTCAGTAAACTTTTGAAGGCTAGAAATACATGTATCTACTATATGTTGGTTAGACAGAGCAAAAAATAACATTTACATGTATACTACATACTTGCATAATTACAAGTGAAATTAACTCCTTCCTGGACAACTTTCCCCTGGTAAATCACCTGCCTAGAAAAAGTTATTCCAGGACAATCACCCACCGAGGGCAACAATCTCCTAGAAAATCATGGACCAATTAAGGTCAACTACCCCCCCCCCCCCCCGCCAATTAGTCCAGTAATTTTATGAAAATGACCTCACACAAATTGCAATATAAAATATTTCAACTGTTCTAGTCTCATGAATATGACCTCTATATCATACAAAAAGTCCTAAGGAATCCGAGTGGTGGAAAGTATTGAAAAATACTGAAATCTGTGATAATCATTTTCCATTTTTTGGCCATTATATGTAAGGCACAAACACTGTCAACTATACACATAGATTGTTCAACTCAGTTTCAGTTGGACACACCCTGATGCACATCCTTTTGTTGTGTGGTTGTCCAACAAAGCAACATGTACCGTACTGTGCTCAACTTGAACCGAGTTGACCGAACTATTGTTTGTATATCCGTAATTTTGAGTAACAGCTTACAAGGACGCCCTCTGATTAAAGCAAATAATTACATTTCAAAATGTACGTTGTCATGTAACATAAGATGGAAATAATGACATTGCATAAGGGCAGAGGAGAGAGAAGGAGAGAAATGATGAAAGAAAGAGAAAGAGAGGAAGAAAGGGAGAGAGGGAGAGAAAGAGAGAGAGAGAGAGAGAATGGGGAAACAAGAGGGAAGAGTTACAATGTAGATGGAATATATCAGTTTGTAGTACGAGGCTGCATGATGACCAAACATAAAACTTCATTTCCAAAAAAGTAAAAACTATTCATCTCGAAAAAGTAGCCGCTATCAAGCTTAATTTCCTTTATGTAACTTTATTGGGGAACCCTGTCTTGCAACCATAGATTATTCATGTGAATTTGCGAAGGGGTGGATTAAATGAGATATGGCATATTTTGAGGGGCACTCATCATTGCTAATAACTTCTTCTTTTATTCAAAATTGCATTTTTCTGATGAACAAAAACAAAATGATATTTTATGTGGCAGTGAACACGAAAATGGAAATACTTCTTGGAGGGTTATGGAAATCAAAAAAAACGGCACTTGCCGTCGTACACTCTAAAACTTGAAGTGTGAAAATCAACACTGAGAAGGCTAAGGATTGACAATATCATGCTGAATGTAACATTTGTAGTGTTAGATACAGCAATATGGATAGTGTGACACAAAAACGATATCACCCTTTCAAATGTTGATTTAACACTTTATTTTTTTAGAATGCATTGTCTTTCAAAAGAAGAGTGGCACCCTACTGATCATTGTAGGGCAATTTAAGTTGCCGCCAATGATTGGTATTTTTTATTTTTTTTAATTAAAATTTTTTTTTTGTCTTTGTTCCAACCAGAAGCTTATTTTTCACAATCAAATCATTTCATTAAATCAATTTGTAGCCTATCTTACAATTTCATGAAATCAAAGTTGTTGGATCGTAAATGTTGCCCATATAGGATATGTTTGACTACCTTGTTGTCATTATTATCATCATGCATTCGTGCCAATGTTTATGTCGAGTAATACCAATCTAGTGACCAATGTTCATCTAAATTTGAAAGCAATATGAAGGTTTTATCTTAGGTGATTCGTTAATTAATAATCATATTATTTGACATTACTTACCAATGCCAACATTTACGTGATGTAGCAGCAATATGTACAAGTGTTGCTTTAAAATAGTTTGAAATCAGGAGACTGTTTACGTACAATTGGTACGAATTATAATTTTGTGTTTGCGTTTATGAATCCATCGAATAATACTTTAAGATCATCGTACATAATATATTTAATCAATTTATGGATCTTAACTCAAGGCATGGGTCATCTTAAAATCTTGTCAAGTTATCACTAAATATTCTATTACAGGCCCAGCACTCGTATGTGTCGAAGTGTCGAAGTGTGCATGTGACCCTTGTCATGACGGCCCATTAAGATGGCAAAAAGAAAAATAGAGAATCAAGAGACAGAAACAAAGAAAGAAAGAAAGGGAAGAGGGGCATTAAAAAGATGTTAAGACTGCTCCCTCACCCTCCCCGCTCAGTCTCCATGCTCCGCACTTCATCAACCTGGTATTACCCATGCCTTCCCCTTATGACAGCCAGTGCCCCATGACTGGACCCATGTTACACAACGATCTTGCAATGGTGAAAAAGCGATTACACACGCGCTATAGAAATCACGTGTATGCTGTTCACGTTTCTTTGTTCGGTATATGGAAATACGCGTCAGTCCGTGACGATCGTGAAGGATACAGAGCGCACACAACTTTTTACATGGACGGTTGAGAAAAACCTTTAAAAAACTAATTTCCACCACTTGGATTTCTTAGGACTTTTTACATGTTATAGAGG
This sequence comes from Heliocidaris tuberculata, assembly GCA_025618425.1. Taxonomy (NCBI): domain Eukaryota; kingdom Metazoa; phylum Echinodermata; class Echinoidea; order Camarodonta; family Echinometridae; genus Heliocidaris; species Heliocidaris tuberculata. The sequence continues at coordinate 24,475,368 of CM046839.1, forward strand.
AAACCTTTATTGGTAATGCACACAAGTCAGATTTTCTGTTGCAATTTGTGTGAGGTTCATGCCTTATTTTTCATAAAATGACTGCACTAAATGTGCTGGTCAATAGTCTTGTGACTAATCTACTCTCTCATTCACATTTGTGTCACTGGCCCGTATTCTGAACACTCCGGTTTAACTTAAAGTCTTAAACCCAAGTCTAGTGTCGTTTAACTTTGTACAGAAATTTCGACTTGACTTGGGGTTTAAGTCAGTTTTAATTAAACTCTGATTTAAGTTAAACTGGAGTTCAGAATACAGGCCACTATATATAACTTGCCACCAGAAACATCTGAGAGATTACAGTATGATGGTATTGATAATGATATCTGTTTCTTATAAAGCACTTCACCAGAAACAGCTGAGGTGATTGATTTTCCAAGTAGGCAATTGCCTCAGGGAAACAGACCTTTTAAGGATTGTATGATACATGCTATGGTGAAAATTCATAGTCAATATCCCAGACTAACCGACTAAGTACAATGCCTAACCCTAACCCTAAACCTACATGTGGCCTAAAACTCAATTGCAACCCTAACTCTAACCCTATATCTTTAATGAAATAAAGCCCCGAGTAATTGTCACCAGATGAAATGTTGGAACACAATTCTAAGATTACACTTACTTCGGGGTATACATGGCAGGATAGTAAGAATGGTAACAATGGCACATGCTGTAGCACTAAAACAGACGTAGAGTGTGTTTCTGAGACATCCTCCAAGGAATGGCTTCCCATACAACTCAATGGTAAACACTGTGATGATGATGGATATCGCATAGAAGATCAGGATGAAAAATATCAGACCTACAGAAAGAAACAGTTTTAAAAACAGAGACCATTATTGAGTTGTTTTTGTTTTTATATCAAATAGCAAGATGATACATAACATATTTGCCCAGTCTAGGTAGGCTTCGAGCACAATGATTATCTACTTACCCATGACTGAATACATGAATAAATACATACACGTACCTAAACAAAGTCATATCTACAAACGTGTAAATGTTTATGTAGTCTAAAAGGTAATCATCACTGTCTTGTGCTTAAATTACTTGTATTTTATGAACCCTGTATTTAACCCTTTCAGGACAGGAATTATTACAGGGCTAAATTGATCACATTTTGTTCTTCAAATTGGCAACAATAATATTTTTCTTTTAGTGCTACAAGATTGTAATAAAGGGTAATGTCTTTGAAAACAATATACATGGTTAAAAGAATTGTCGAAAAGTTGAAAAAGTTGCCAATTTCGATAAAAAACAATGATTTTGAACCTCTCAATGTGTTGCCAATTTAAGGATTTTAAAGCTTCTTGTCCTTTGTAAAATTCCTGGGATCAAACGCAATATGGTCATGTAACAAAAATAGACATAGTGTGTGTAGAAATTTTTGCTCTTTCTACTCATGTATCTGGTATATTTTTCAGGACTCTGAATCAAAAGTTATTGAGCCAAACCACAAAATGTAGTCAATTGTCTCGAAAGGGTTAATCAAATCATATTTGCATCACAATATGCAGGCAAGTTCGAACAAAATCAGACCCACAGATCTCCAAATATTTTAATAAACTAATAATGTTCAATTTCTATTTGAAATATTGAAATATCTTAATTTGACCAAACTATCTAAACAGATCATCTCTTTTATGTAAATGTCAACAGGCACATACAGTATGACATTGAAGAAGAAAAGGCCACTATCACACACTACCATAATTCAGCACACAATGTACATGTACATGTATCTAGTTACTGGTGGATTTTTTAAATTTATTTTATTTCATTTTATTTATTATTCATTTATTTATTTATTTATTTGTTTTTTTATTTATACTTATTTATTTATTTATTTATTTATTTATTTATTTATTTATTTATTTATTTTATTTATTTTAATTAATTAATTTTTTTTTTTTTTTTTTTTTGGGGGGGGGGGGGGGTTTGGCAGGGAAGGAGTACAACTTGTCTGTGCCCCCTGTAATTTTGAAACCAAAGTTTCCTACTTTACATACGAAACCCCAAAATGTGCCCTTTTCAATTTTTAACCCCCCAAAAACCTGAAGATTGTGATAACCTTTTCTTTCTTTTTCTTTCTTTTTCTTTGTTGCTTTTTGTCCCCTGAATTTTACACCCCCTTTTTAATACAAAATATAGATCCACCCCTGCATATAGTTCTAAAAGTCTGTAAACAATGGCTTACCAATATACCAACACTTTGAGCCTCCATCATACTTCCTTGACCTGCAAGACAAACAATGTACGATATCACAGATCAAAGGAAGTGCTCTTCCAATACTTCCCATCTACTCCCGTTATGAAAAGACTTCCACTCTGAAGCCTTGTTCACACATGCAACCACATCAAAAATGAAAATTCTAAAAGTTTGCTACTTTCGATGATGTGTGGTCTAATCGCGGTAGATGGAAATGACTTTTTAGGTAAACTTTACTCCATGTACATAGCTCTATCTTCAAGTAGACAACAAGAAGGGCTAAATACCAAGTGATATGTAAAATGTAGCCACATACATGTACTGTAAAGCAAATCTGAAACTAGGCATACCATGACTACAGCCTGTAAGTCCATATCCACTTTCATAATCTACATGTAGCTAATCAGAATCAACACGAAGAAGCAACACAAACAATTACCCTCACTGGTTCATGTTACCATGAAATAATTTACATCTCGTCACAAGTTCTGTTCAACTCAAGAGGGAGAGATAAGCAATCCAATTTAACCTGGTATAATCTTACCAACTCCAGTTCAGGAGGATGCAGTCACTGAGGTGCCTTAGCTATGTAGGGTAAGGCAATAATCAATCATCCGAACTGGTATAAACCAGTATAAATTGGTAAAAACTCACCAACTCCTGTTCCAGGAGGATGCAAAGTCAATGAGGAGCCATAGCTGCATGAGAATGAAGAGGCAGGCCCCTGAGAACCCCAGCACGAGTCCTGCTGTCACAACTTCTTTAGGAGTAGGCACAAAGAATGCACCCACCCATAGCAAGATCAAGAGGATTAACTTGAAGAACCAGAAGCTGAGATTCAAATGGATAAAATAAGAGAAAAGGACTCTAATATCTTGAGGGAGCCTTACAGCACGAAATTGTGTGAACTGTGAAGACTGTGCTCTGCATATGCTCCCACTACAATTGTTTCAGGCTTCATTTAATCAAAGATAGAGGCTTGGGTTAGGGTGGCAATTCAGTTTTAGGATAGGTTTAGGGTTAGGATTAGGTACCATAGATTTAATCCCATAGTTAGGTTTAAAATTCTATTATAGTCTAGATATTTTACAAAAATGACCTCACACAAATTGCAACAGAAAATATTTCCACTGTTCTGGTTTCATGAATATGACCTCTATAACATACATGTACAAAAAGTCCTAAGGAATCCGAGTGGTGGAGAGTATTGAAAAATACCGAAATCTGTGATAATCATTTTCCATTTTTCTCTTGTTGTGTGGTTGTCCAACAAAGCAACATGTAAGGTATTGTGCTCAGCTTGAATCGAGTTGACAGAACTATTACTTTTATATATCCTTGATTTTGAGCAACATCTTACAAGGACGGCCTCTAATTAAAGCAAATAATTATATTTCAAAATATATGTTGTCATGTAACATACAATGGAAATAATGACATTGCATATGGGCAGAGAAGAGAGAAGGAGAAAAATGATGAAAGGGAGAGGGAAAGAAAGAGAGAGGGAGAGAATGGGGAAACAAGAGGGGAAGAGTTATTAACTTTAAAATGATATTAGTTTGTAGTACGAGGCTGCATGATGACCAAACAAAAACCTTCTTAAGAGAAAGATTAATCAGTTGTCACACGAAGAGAGCAAACGAGAGTTGCGACGTTTCGACCGCTATCTGCTAGTCTTCGTCAGGCAATGAGGACATAAGCCGCTGCAAGCGCCTCTTATAGCGTAAGCTGCGCTCCGAGGGTGCCGGAACCGCCGCGCTGCTATTGGTCAGTGAAACTGACCAATCAGAAGCTGCGGGCGGAGCGACCAGTGGGCGGGATGCGGACGTCGGGGAGTTGCGGTCAGTGACGGACGGTGCTGCTGGCGGGCGAAATGCGGACGTCGGGGAGTCGCCAGCGATAGCTATGGTAACTGCCGTGTGTTTGGGTGCGGACGTGGAGGAGTTAGCGTTAGCGTTGTCTTCGTGTGACAACTGATTAATCTTTCTCTTATTGTACTACCACGATGATCAACATCTTCCGCACTAAAAACCTTCTTTTCAAAAAAAGTAAAACTATTTAATAGAAAAAGTAGCTGCTATCAAGCTTAATATCCTTTATGTAACTATATTGGGGAACCCTGTCTTGCAACCATAGATTATTCATGTGAATTTGCAGAGGGGTGGATCAAATGAGATATGGCATATTTTGAGGCTGGGGCACTCAACGACGCTAATAACTTCTTCCTTTTTTTCAAAATGGCATTTTCCTGATGAACAAAAAAAAATATATAAAGAAAAACAAAAGATATATCATGCGGCAGTGAATATAAAAATGGAAATACTTCTTGGAGGGTTTTGGAAATAGAAAAATGGTACTTGCCATCGTATACTCTAAAACTTAAATGGTGAAAATCAATACTGAGAAGGGCCAAGGACTGACAATATCCTAAACATGCTGAATGTAACATTTGTAGTGTTAGATACAACAAGTGAATGAGTAAATTACGCAATGCGTAATAAATGTCCCCGCCGGAAGTGCAGATCTGTGGAAATTAACTAGCCTGAACCTTAAAACTTCAGTGAAAAACTTAAGTGAATAAAATAATAATGTTACTGCATGCAAAAGAAGAGAATACCAACAATGCATGTGTATACAACTGAAATATAAAACATGAAAACATTATGAACCTTCAGCCATTTTGAATAAATTTGCATAAATTTGCATGAATAATGAATTTCAAAATTCTGTGTAGAAGTTTGGAAGCCCCCACCCAGCCCTATCAGATAAAACAATTGGAATCAAAATCCGATGTGAAATAGAGAAGTAGCATTTTTCGTCAATTTTGAATAAATTTGCATAAATTTGCATGATTAATGAATTTCAAAATTCTGTGTAGAAGTTTGGGAGCCCCCACCCAGCCCTATCAGATAAAACAATCGGAATCAAAATCCGATGTGAAATAGAGGAGAAGTAGCATTTTTCGTCGATTTTGAATAAATTTGCATAAATTAATTAAATTAATGAGCATAAATTTGCATAATTAATGAATTTCAAAATTCTGTGTAGAAGTTTGGAAGCCCCCACCCAGCCCTATCAGATAAAACAATCGGAATCAAAATCCGATGTGAAATAGAGGAGAAGTAGCATTTTTCGTCACTTTTGAATAAATTTGCATGAATTTGCATACTTAATGAATTTCACAATTCTGTGTAGAAGTTTGGAAGCCCACACCAAGCCCTATCAGATAAAACAATCAGAATCAAAATCGGCCAAGAAATGACGGAGAAGTAGCATTTTCTAACATTTGAGCACACACGGACAGACGGACGGACGGACGGACGGACGAAAGGACGGACACACACACACACACGCACACACGAACGGAGCCCGTTTCATAGTCCCCTCGCGAACTTCGTTCGGCGAGGACAACAATATGAATAGTGTGATACAGCATATTAAAAACGATATCACCCTTTCAAATGTTGATTTATCACTTTATTTCTTAGAATGTATTGTCTTTCAAGAGGAGAGTTGGCACCCTACTGATCATTATAGGGCAATTTAAGTTGCCGCCAGTGATTAGTATTATTTTTTTGTCTTTGTCTTTGTTACCACCAGAAGCTTATTTTTCAAAAACAAATCATTTAATTAAATCAATTTGTAGCCTATTTTACAATTTTATGAAATCAAAGTTGTTGGACTGTAAATGTTCCCAATATAGGATATGTTTGACTACCTTGTTGTCATTATTATTACCATCATCCATCCTGCCAATTTTATGTCGAGTAATACCAATCTAGTGACCGATGTTCATCTAAATTTGAAAATAATATGAAGGTTTTCTTTTAAGTGACTTAGTAATTAATAATCATATTATTTGACATTACTTACCAATGCCAACATTTATGTGATGTAGCAGCAATATGTACAAGAGTTGCTTTAAAATAGTTTTGAAATCAGGAGACTGTTTACCTACCACTGATACAAATTATAATTTTGTGTTTGCATTTATGTATCCAGGATCGAATAATACTTTTAGATCAACATACATAATATATTCAATTAATTTATGGATCTTAACTCAAGGCCTGGGTCATCTCAAAATCTTGTCAAGTTGTCACTAAATATCTCATTACAAGCCCAGCACTCATATGTGTCAAAGTGTGCACGTGACCCTCCTCATGATGGCCCATAAAGATGGTAAAAAGAAAAACAGAGAATCAAGAGACAGAAAGAAAGATAGAAAGGGAGAGGGGCCTAACGGAATACAAAAAAAAAAAGAGGAGATGTTAAGACCGCTTTCTCACCCTCCCCCGCTCGATCAGTCTCCATGTTCCACGCTTCATCAATCTGGTATGACCCATGCCTTCCCCTAATGACAGCCAGTACCCCCTGAATGACTGGACCACTGATCTCTACGGAGATCAGTGGACTGGACCCATGCTATATACACAACGATCTTGCAATGGTGAAAAAGCGATTACACACGTGCTATAGAAATCGCGTGTTTGCTGTTCACCTTCCTCTGTTCGGAATTGAAAATACGCATCAGTCCGTGACGATCGCTATGGACCATATGAAGGATACATAGCGCACACAAATTTTTTTACATGAATGGTTGAGAAAAACCTTTAAAAAAACTGATTTCCACCACTTGGATTTCTTAGGACTTTTTACATGTAATAGAGGAGACAGAGGAGACCTTTATTGGTAATGCACACATGTCAAATTTTCTGTTGCAATTTGTGTGAGGTTCGTGCCTTATTTTTCATAAAATGACTCCACTATTAGTGTACAAAAAATGATGCAGAGCGATTGTAGCTTGAGCATGAGTCGTACAACCAATGAATCACTTCACTTGAGAAAGTCTATGGGAGTGCACGACAGCTTGCCTACTAGATTTTATGGTTGGTAGAAGCTTGAACTACATGTTAACACATTGACAATGATATTACCACCATTCATGCAGTCTAGGAATTTATGTATTCAAAGTAAACCCCCTTCTTAACAGACCTTTCTGGAACTGAATTGTCCGGACAATGTCCGAACAATTTTTCGTTACCCTGCCTGTTAAGATGCTTCATGCAGGGTGTTGTCCGCACGTTGTCGCAACAACTTTTCCATAAATTCTACCCTAGGCCGCCTAGGGTAACTTTCCATAATTACCGCGACTAGTCGCGACAACGTCCGGACAACCCTCCTGTTAAGACGCTCTCGAGGTAATTTTCTCCCCGAACACCGGAAGCTGACAAGGCGCATGCGCAATAGACCAGACAGAAAATGACTCATCGCGGCAGATGGCAGAACATGTGCATGAATCAAAACACGGTCTTGTTTACAAATTATGTTGCCTGTTTGAAAGTAAATATTAAAAATCATGAATACATTGTAAATTTTCAAACTTAACCATTGCAGATACATAATTTCAGTATAGGCACTAGATCGCGCGATCGCGCGACCGGCACGTCAGGTATACGTTGCTATGGAAACCTGCCAGGGGAAGGTTTTCAGCGTGTGTCTATAAGACGGTGGGTGGGGCTCTCACCCATGTTTTTATTGCCTAATTGAGGAATGTTACCCTGGGTTTATTGTCAGGACAAGGTCTGTCAAAACAGGGCTTTAATGACAAAGCACATGTACATATACATGTACCCTTTGAATAATGGTAGTAATGCCATTTTGTGTAGCCAATATCACAAAGTGAACCGAATGCCCTTAGAAAATCATTACCTTGGATATAGTAGGAGCTCTTTTCTATACCTGGGTTAAGAGAGACAACTGATGATGAAATGCCTTGTCTAAGGATGTATAATAAACATGCAGGAGCAGGAATTTAAACTTTTAACCTTACAACTGAAAGTGAAGTGGATGATACCAAACCACGGTGCTTACCACAGAAAATAAACTACATTGAAGAACCTAACATGTATGTAACACTACAGTGCATCCCCCAAAAAGTTAACTGTCAGAAAAAGTCTCCCCAAATAAATATTTCAAAATATTTGAAGCAAACTGTCATACCTGTGGATAGCTTAGGATCTCTTCTATCAAATGACACCAACATATGTGGCAATATTTTACGCTCGAGTGAGCAAAGACCACTTTTGTGAAAAGGTGCAAAATCCAGACTTGACAAGAATTTGTATTTCTTCTGGCTGGTATCAGCAATGTTGAGTGCCATGAAAAGGCTTATAAATGTTCATATTTGATTAATAATAGACAATTTATCAAAGAAGAGGTTCTGTTCTCTGTATGTCCTGATGTATCTCATCAATATTTTCATGTTTCAGTAAGCAATTAACTGCTTTACTGAATGTTTTAAAATATTGGTTTTGGCAAGGTTATAATTCAAGCTGGTTTTCTCAGTCAACCATAAAGTTTTGATGGGATATGTCAAGATATACAGAAAACAAAGCCTATTATTTCATAAATTGCCTTTTAATGATCAGAATATGAATGTTTCTAAGCCTTTTCAAAATGCTAAACTTTGCTGATACCGGACAGAACCAATAAAAAGTTTTATAAAATGGGTTCAAGAATGTAGCCATCCTGATTGGTCAAATAACATCACGTGACCGTGCAAAAAAAAAGCACTAACGCACGGCGAGGGGACTAACGCACGGCTAATCCGGATCAAGCACTAAGATTGTAAGAAAACACTAAGATTGTGGACCAGTTCTATAAAACTATTAATACATGGTTGTGAGTTTGTGCGTTAGTGCGATCCAGCAACAAGCAGGTTTTTATCGTGGTATCTAACACACTCGGCTACGCCTCGTGTGTTAGTACACCACGATAAAAACCTTTGTGTTGCCAGATCGCACTAACGCACTCCCAACCATGTATTAATAGTATATTGTCAACCATAGATTTTGCACCATTTCACAATAATGGCTTTTGCTCACTCAAGCGTAACATATCGTTAGTTGTTTTGGTATCATTTGATAGGAGAGACTCTAAGCTATCCATAGGTATGAAAATTTCATGAACATATTTTGAAATGTTCATTTGGGGAGACTTTTTCCAAATGTCCACTTTTACGGTTCTCAAATTTGTTAACACTAGTCAGCACAAAGTACCATCTCTTGTCAAGTCTGGATTTTGCACCCTTTCGCAAAAGTCGCTTTTGCTCACTCGAGCTCAAAATATTGCCACATATTTTGGTGTCAGTTGTTAGAAGAGACCTTAATCTATTCACGTGTATGAAAATTTCCTACAAAAATTTTGAAATATTTATTTTGGGAGACTTTTTCCAACTTAACTTTTTTGGGGGACGCACTGTAGAAGTTCATTTCCATGAATTTGAACGTGTGAATGAGAAATAGGCCTGTTTACTAATGTATTCAAAGGAGTATGCAAATCCCCTGCACAACGAGACTCTGGCAAGCTCAGCGGCCTGCTGTGTGTGTGTAGGTGAAATGTCTATGGAGAAAGTCTGTATCTCCAAGCTTTTCCGGTTTATATCTTTGTTTACCCATCTTTATTTCGAACACAAGTGAGGACAAGAGAAGAGGAACATCAGATTAAATCAGCTATTTATATACAAAAGTGAAATTTAAGGGTTAAAATGCCAAATTATCCCGTGAAGAGAGTAGAATTAGAGATTATTGTTTGTGTTAGTGAGGCAGGCCATTACCGTCGCTACAGGGACAGCTCTGGCGTAGAAGCGCTCTAGCGATAGTGTAGACACTCTCGCCAGCAGGCTCTGCGCAGCCGATGTTTGACTGATTGATCAGACAATTTTTTACCTCTTATAATGCTTCTGTGATATTTTAAAGGCCTCATATCATTCTTTCACATGCTAATACTATTCTCTTGTAGTTCTCTGGGCTTGATTTGGGGTTATGAGAAGTGGAAATAGACCAAGTTCTATTCTCCCTGATCACCTGTTCCTTCGCAGTTTGAATCTCTACACACACACTGGCCTTGCACATAAACTTTCAATGGACTGTATGCCTGAAAAGTTCTGAAAATCTCTCTTTTCGGTTCAATTTGAGTTTTCTTTTCTGAATTATGAAGTTTATCTAATAGTTGATATTACTCAGATTATCCCTTTGACTTTTCTCTACTTGTGTTGGATTAGAATATGAATAAATGAACAATGAAACGACTAAATCGACAAATCCCACAGTAACTCAATTCGCCCATTCACTTTTTACAGCAGTGCTGTGCATAGCAGACAACAGGGATCAGAGTTTGGCCGAGTACACTTTTGTGCATAACTATGAATACATTAGTATACAGGCCTATTAATACACGTATCCGCGCGCCGCGTAGAGCATGGTTGTAGAGCTTTCATGTACATGTACCTACATGAATTTAAAAAAATAAAAGGATATTCTAATCTTCCTACTGTACTTTAAATAAAAGTACATTATACCAAAGAGCATTTGATTAATTTCATCCCATGTTCATGTCTTTACCCATTGTGTATTTGTCCTCGGATGGATGTACTATTGCTGACACATATCGTCAAAACAGCTAAGATGAGAAAGAAGGCTGCGAGGGCATAATTGATTCGATATACTGCTACATATCCCATCAAGCTGCTACAGTTTGTCCCAGCACCAACATTCTCACAGAAATCTACCAGCCATGGAGCCTATGGAGGAAAGAGGAAGGATTTGCTTAGTGGTTAACATGGCATGAATTAAATTACATTCTCAAGTGGGTGACTCTTGTGTACAATAACCTTTTCCCACAACCATCAGGGTTGGCTTCAAGATTGACCAATTCCCAAATAATAAATAATGATAAATACAGCATTTACATGTATAATGCGCCATCGATCTAGTACACTATTCTAAGGTGCAGAGGGATATCAATAGGAATGATTTACGTAAGAAGTGAATGAGAAAAAAAAATGCAAACATATAATTAACAAATATTCAAGTATAATATAATGAGAAAATGTATGACTTCAGACTTTTTATAAAGGTTCCTATGGGTTCTTTTAGTCTGATTTTCAAAGGAAGAGAATGCCAGAGAGATGGAGCTGCTGCTCCAGGCCTTTTCTCCTAGATTAGACATAGTTTTTTGCACAGTTCATTGTTTGCCACCAGAAGAGTGCAAAAACGTCTGACAAATTTTTAAAAAAGGTGCTGATTTGCAAACAAAATTCTGACAAGCAACATAAAACATAAAAACAAAACCAAAAAAAAAAAAGGGGGGGGGGGGGTTCTCGACCCAAGTCAAAGGCCCTATGACCCAAGAAACAATTAATCATTATGCAAAAAATTACCATTCCAATGAGTCATATACCATTCCAATGAGTCATATACCATTCCAATGAGTCATATACCATTCCAATGAGTCATATACCAAACCTTTCAAAAGTTTCGGTCCCGGGATTTTGTGACAAGTTTTTACGTCAGTTTTTATTTTCCACGTAATGACCTTCTCTTGACTCTCAAAAGCATTTTTACAGGCCTGAGGTTTGGATACTAAAGATAATCTATGTTTTGATACTTACATGTTTATTTTTCTTTCTCAGTTTTGACTTAAAAATCTAAACTGGCAAAAAGCAGCCTAATGACATTTGCTTTTTAACACACTTTTTGGTCCAAAATTGATAGAAAAAATGACTCATACATTAGAGATCCCCCAAATATACCACAGGTTGTTTTGGTTATACAGTGCATCCCAGAAAAATGTTAACAGTTGGAAAAATTCTCCTCAAATAAATTTTTCAAAATATGTTTAGGAAATTTTCATACCTGTTCATAGCTTAGGGTCTCTTCTATCAAGTGACAACAAAATATCCCACAATATTTTGTACGCTTGAGTGAGCAAAAGCCAATTTTGTGAAAGGGTGCAAAATCCAGTCTTGACAAGAATTGATACTGGCTCTGGCTAGTATCAGCTGAACAGAGAGTCATGTAAAGGCTTACAAATTTTCATATTCTAATCAATAAAATACAATTCATGAAATAACAGGCTCTGTTCTTTGTATATCCTTACACATCCCATCAACATGTTATGTTTCAGTGACCATTTAAAGGGTGACTAAAATAGAAAATTAATTGCCTATTTTTCGTAGGAAGGAGTCATCAGGAGCCAAAAAATATCTATCACACACTTTTTTATGCATTCAGTCGTATTTCATAATCATTTGAAAAGTACATTTTTGCTGATTTACACAGTCATAAGCCCCGCCCCTAAAAAAACCCATCGAAGCGACATCATGATCACGTGATCTGTGACGTACGAGAAGTAAGGGAAAATATTCCACCAACCTATATACCGTGCGCGCCCGCAGGGCCCCGGCAGGCCCAGCCCGGTGCCGAGCATGCATGACGTTCACCGCATCGACCATTTGCATCGTATATTTTCGTGTGTTTAATTCCTCACAATAAATTTGATTTTGGGACACAATTTCATCAATAATGCCAAATCGGTGTATAGTTGCGGGCTGTAGCAACTAGCAAGACCCCTAAAGATGATGTAAGCCTACGTACATCATTTTCCTAAAGATGAAAACCTACGGAAATTGTGGGTCGCAAAGGTATGCTCACATAGGCAGAGTGGCAAGGGCCAACCGAGTGGAGTACAATTTGCAGTGATCACTTTTCTTCTCCAGCAGCTGCAGCAGCTTCACCCGCGCCGCAACCCCTTCCCCCGCGGCCCCTTCACCATGCCCTGGCGCGTCTTCTGCGAGGGGTTCAAACATATATGGTCGAATTCCCCTTTCCACTGCACTTGAGCTTCTTCTCTTTCGGGATCAATAAATCATCTGATAAATCAAAGTTCGTATCTGGCTCAAAAAAGTCCTACAAATCGGACTCGCGATCACTATCCATCTCTCTAAGTTACTCGAAGAATTCAGCCAAAAATCTAAGTCAGTACTTGTACCGTATATTAGTAGTATATGTAAAGCGAAGAAAAAAAAAGGCAAGTAAAAACAAACCAAACAAAAGCGTTCACCAGTCGCTTAGTACGAGGGGAACATAGTTGCCATACTAAAGATGTGTAGTACATTGCACAGACGCATAAAACGGCTGTGTACGCGTTTAAGACCAATGCAAAACTATCGTTCGGCAAGCTCAGATGGATGAGAACATTGTTCGAAGAAAAGTAAAAAAAAAAAAAACAAGAGCTGTATATTGGGGCAAAAGTGTTCACTGATCTTGTAGAAAATATATTGATAATGATTATTCACTCCTAAGACTATATTGATTAATTTCCCTTTTTCATAAATTGTCTGTTGAACAGAGGGGTCAAATACCGCATTGTGTGTACAATATTACATTGCCGCAGCCTGCAGATCTTGTGCCTCTTACTCTTCATACGTCACTTGGGGGTGTGACGTCAATTAGCCAATCAGCTCACGAGTTTTAAGGAACGGTCCCAAAACCTCTACTTTTCCCCCTATTTCGCCAAAACGAGACATAATTTTGACAATCAATTGCCAGATTCGTGATTTGAAAGCAAAAATACATGGAAACATCACCTTTTTTCTCTCTAATTTAGTCACCCTTTAACTAATTTGTCGAGTATTTCCAAATTGTTACTTTTGGTGAGTCTTTTAATTTCATCTGGCTTGCTCACTCAACCACAAAGTTTTGATGGGATATATCAGGAAATACATTGAACAAAGTCTGTTCTTTCATAAATAATATTTCAATGATCAGAATATAAAATTTCGACGTCTTTTCATGACTCTTAACTTGGCTCATACCAGCCAGAATAACAATGAACATTTGTCAAGAATGGATTTTGCACCATTTCACAAAAGTGGCTTTTGCTCACTCAAGCGTAACATATTGTGAGACATTTTAGTTTCATTTGGTAGAAGAAACCCTAAGCTAACCACAGGTATGACATTTTCCTGAAAATATTTTGAAATATTTAAAGGGAAATCCAACCTTAATAGCAAGTTGCTTTGAAAGAAAGAGGAAAAATCAGAGAAGCAGATTGGTGAAAGTTTGAACGAAATCTAAGAAAGTTATGAATTTTTGAAAGTTGTAATCACTATACATATGGGAATTTCAAATTGGCCGTTTAGGTAATGTCACTGTGATGTAGCTGTGGACAACTCCTCCATTTGCTCTAACACACAAAATGACTAAAATGTCATTTTTTTCAAAATGCATTACTCAGTAGGATCTTTTTCTTTCATGAGGACCTATAACAATATGCTATCTCCAATATATTTTGAGCACTGCTCCAAGGGTAAAAGCGCCTCGAAGAAAACTGCAAATTAATATTTTTGTGTACGACAAATGGGAGAGTTGTCCACAAAAATGTCACAATTGACTGACCAAATTGCCAATTTGAGATTCGCATAGATGTAGTGATCTCATTTTTCAAACATCCATAACTTTCTTAGTCCTTGTCCAATTTCTTTCAAACTTTCACCATCCAGTTTTTCTTATTTTTTTGCTTTCACACAAATCATCTTATTACCAAGGTTGGATTGCCCTTTAATAGGGGAGACTTTTTTTCCAACCGTCAATTTCAAACGGTTCTCAACTTTTTTCATACCAGTCAGAGCAAACACCTATTCTTGTCAAGTCTAAATTTTGCACCCTTTCACAAAAGTGGTTTTAGATTACTTGAGCAAAATAACAAGTCAGATTTTTTGCTGTTATTGTATGGGAGGGACCCTAAGCTACAAAACTGATCTACAAGAATTAAAAGTTATTGAAAATATTCAGAAATATTTATTTGGGGAGACTTTTTCAAACTTAACTTTTTTTCTGATGTACTGTATAGCCTTGTAAATCAAATACATTTACCATGTGCACATGATAACTTTCATTAGTAATTAACTTTAAATATCAATCCAGGATTCTTGCATCAACAGTCCAAAAATGTCGCTTTACCACTTCTTTTCAACTCGTCCCACATTTAGGGTTCAGATACAGAAACTAAGCTCACTAAGGCTGTTATTCCATGTTATATCTAATTATTTTGTCATCCACTGATCCTGTATATTATATGTATGTATGTTTTCAGGGTTGTTACAGTGATGTTGTGTGATATGTTCTCTGATTAAAGATAGAATATTATGCATTGCTTGTTTTGCAAATATGTGGCATTCATGGTGAACAATATCATCAATTTTGTAGAAAACGCCAACTTAATAATCAAGGAAAAAGCTCTATAGAGCTTTTTCCTTGATTATTAAAGCAAAAACACTGTTTAAATTTTCGCTGTTTAAAATTGTGTTGTTTAAATTTTAAGCAATATTGTTTAAAAGACAGACACTGTATTTTAAACAAATGTTGTTTAAGACATCAATGTTATTGTAGAATAATCTTTTAAAACAATATTGTTTAAAAAGATTAAAAATTCGCACTAGACAGGTTTCCTTCTCCGCCGGCTTCATCATGGCGGATGACTTTGTGGTTGACATGTTGCAGAAGTTCCAAATGCCGGAGCTAATTGATATATTCAGAGGTAAGCATTTAGACTAAATATGTTGTAATCTGATCAAGTTTATACTCAAGATATATTTGTGCTGCCATGACATCTATATGATGTAAAGATCTAAGCCACAGTCACAGAATGAATTATGATCTAGACCTGCAACTTTGCAAGTCGCCCTTCCAGCTCTAGCACAGCGCAGTTTAAGTTGCACACAGTGAACGTGCGTGTGGGTCCGGTCCTATACTGTATGTGCAACTAACTTAAACTGTGCTGCGCTGCAAAGTTGCAGGCTATGATTATAATTTATTTTGTGAATGTCTATCTAGACATCATATAAATGTCACAGCAGCACAAATATGTCTTGAGTATAAACTCGATCCGAATACAATATACTGAGTCCAAATGCTTACCTCTGAACGCATCAATCAGCTCTGGCATTTGGAACTTACTTGTGTATGTTGAAACACATCTGTATAGTTTTTTAAACAATTGTTTTGAACAACAACTTTGAATGTATTTTTTAAAACAATAGTTGTGAAAAATGTTTTAAGCAATTTAATTTAAACAACCTAGATGTTTTAAACAATTGTTGTTCAAAACAATTGTTCAAAACAACAATTTTTTTTCAACAATAGTTGTGAAAAAAGTTTTAAGCAAGTGTGTGTGTTTAAACAACTTAATTTAAACAACCCAGATGTTTAAAAGCTGTTGTTTAAAAAATTGTTAAAAATCTTAAACAAGAGGCTGTTTAAAGTTTAAACAATCTTGGTTGTTTAACAGTTTAAACAACAGTTGTTGGAGTGACCGGCTGAAACAGCATTGTTTAAAAATTTAAGACAGTTGTTAAAAATATTTTTGACTGTGTAGACTATTTAATCTCCACTTTACCCCCTTATCAATGCTTGACAGTGGGAACAATGAGGCAGGGGACACTTGTTCACTGTACCTATAGTCACTACACATAAAACATAGGAGTTGACACAAAACTTATAAACTAGTTTTCCTCAGTGAAAGATATCAGCATTCTTTTTCTTTGGGAAATGCATAAATTGGATTTTATTTTCTTCACCATAACGGGAAATGACCCCCAGGACACATGTTGACTATGTTTTATTGAAAGAAATAAGAAGGTTAGATAACTGAAACTGTTTGGCATGTTCTGTCTCTGGACCCTAACCAAACAGCTTTTGTTGGGCGAATTGAATAGGAAGGTCTAAGTAACATCCCTGAACATTTGTGCTA
Source organism: Heliocidaris tuberculata (assembly GCA_025618425.1). NCBI lineage: Eukaryota > Metazoa > Echinodermata > Echinoidea > Camarodonta > Echinometridae > Heliocidaris > Heliocidaris tuberculata. The sequence goes on from CM046839.1 coordinate 24,492,211, forward strand.
AAATACTGAATGGACATTTCAAGTGATAATCGTTCTGACGCACATTGGCTGGAGGTCCAGTAACTCCAGGAAACAGAGGTGAAACAATTTACTTGAGGAATTAATTCTTTACCTACGATGAAAATAATTTTGGTGGGTCGTCTTCAAGAAAAATAACACGCTAACGAAATGGAGGTGAAACGATTTACATGTACTTGACAAATTAATTCTTTACCTGACAACAAAAAATAAATTTGTCGGGTCGTCTTCAAGAAAAATGAACCGTTAACGAAGTAGAGGTGAATCGATTTACTTGAGGAATTAATTACCGACGATAAAAATAATTTCGGCGGGTCGTCTTCAACATATATAAACCGTAAGCAAAGCACAGGTAAAACTATTTATTTGACGAATTTATTCTTTGCCTGACGATGAAAATAATTTCGGCGGGTCGTCTTCAAGAAAAATGAAACAATGACGAAACGTAGGTGAAACGATTTGCTTGACAAATTAATTCTTTACCTGACGATAAGAAATAATTTCGGTAGGTCGTCTTCAAGAAAAAAAAACCCCTAACAAACAGAGGTGAAACGATTTACTTGACAAATTAATTAATTACTTGACGAAAATAATTTTGGCGGGTCGTCTTCAAGATATAAACCGCTAGCAAAGCAGAGGTAAAACTATTTACTTGACGAATTTATTCTTTACCTGACGATAAAAATTATTTCAGCGGGTCGTCTTCAAGAATTACATGTATGAACCGCTAACGAAACAGAGGTGAAACGAGTTACTTGACAAATTAATCAATTACCTGACGATGGAAATAATTTCGGCAGGTCGTCTTCAAGATATATAAACCGCTAGTGAAGCAGAGGTGAAACTATTTACTTGACGAATTTATTCTTTACCTGACGATAAAAATTATTTCAGCGGGTCGTCTTCAAGAATTACATGTATGAACCGCTAACGAAACAGAGGTGAAACGAGTTACTTGACAAATTAATTAATTACCTGACGATGGAAATAATTTCGGCAGGTCGTCTTCAAGAGAAATGAACCGCTAACGAAACAGAGGTAAAACGATTTACTTGACAAATTAATTCTTTACCTGACGATGAAAATAATTTCAGCAGGTCGTCTTCAAGATATATAAACCGCTAGTGAAGCAGAGGTGAAACTATTTACTTGAGGATTTCATTCTTTACCTGACGATAAAAATAATTTTGGTAGTAGTCTTCAAGAAAAATGAAACGCTTACGAAATGTAGGTGAAACAATTTACTTGACAAATTAATTCTTTACCTGATGATGAAAAAATTTCGGCGGGTCGTCTTCAAGAAATATGAACCGCTAACGAAACAGAGGTGAAAGATTTGATTTGATTGAGAGTCGATTGTAAGTGGGGAAGAAAGAGTGCTAATATTTTAACTTTCATTGCATTGACGGAAAAGACAGTTGATAATAGAATGACACTCATAAAAAATTGATGTGTGGGTAGTGAATTGAAATATCGAAGGAGTTATTTGGTGATCCAAGAAATCCTTCTAAATGTCAGAGATGACAAGGTCAGAGAGCAGCTACATGTAGGAGTGAGATTTTCTGTGTGTCACGTATGTGCTGCACGCTCACTTAATGTGGTGCCATTTTGTTTGCATGTGTGTCATTTAAATGCACTATTTTAATTTATTCAAGTATAAATATTTTTTCCTAAACCCCTTACTTGACACATTGACCAATCAAAAACTGTGATTCTACATAAAATATGAATATTCATTGATGAATAGACATACGTCTATGGTTCATTTTAATATAAAACTTAAATTTATTTGAAAAATCTAACATGGCTTCTTAATTGTTTTCAATACCCTTTAAATATGCTGTTTAATAAAAAAAAAAAAAACGATTAAAAATAAGATTTTAGCTCAGTTGCCATAGCAAGTGTGATGTAGTTGTGGACAACTGCCCCATTTGCTCAACACACAAAATGACTAAAATGTAATTTTTATATCAAACCTAGATTTGTGAAGCATGTACAATTTTATATTTTTCCATAATGGTTTTTCTCTTGAGGCACTTTACTGCATCATGTCTCAATTAACAGTCTCACATTCCTTTCTAAAAAGTGTCAATGATCCAATGTTTGCACCTACATGTATGACTCATACTCATTTACATAATAACATGCACCATTCACATAAAGGTAAATTCCAACTTGGCAAAATCATATGTGTCAGAAAAAAGAAAAGAAAAAGATTTCTGATTTTGTGACTTCAGTACATGTATGTCGGTCATTCAAAAATGTTGCCACATTTCCTTGTCAAGTACATGTATGCATACCCCTTTGAAGGCTTTGAAATAACTTACATCATAAAATTCTCGTGCAAGGATTGGGCAGGAATGTCTCACGTTACATAAAATACTTACACCATGAAGAAAAAAATGGATATCTCGTCACATCAGACCTCCGTATATTTTTCGCTATACCGATATTAATTGTTATTATATATTTTTGTTATTCTGGATATTGCGAAGCTATCAATATCTCGACAATGTATCGCAATAATGTTTGTGCATGACGAGCCTCTCAGTGTACATGTACACGTACATGTATGTAGGTCTACTCTGATTCTACATTTGGTTTTTTTATTTTTTATCTATCAAGGCTTACTCTTATAGATCAAATATAGGGCAGGTCCAAGCTATTCTCCCCTTGGGTGTCAAAAATTCAAACTTAATGAAATATACATGTACATGTAGCAAGATGTATGTCATTTAAAAGCTATAATCTTGAACTGTTTGATCCTTTTATTATTTTGGAGAGAAAATGTGTAATTATGAAATTCTAGGTAAATTATTCATAATGAATATCAATTAGCGTGACATACGGGACATTGTATTTTTTCATGTATGACTTACTCAAATCAACTTTACAATTTTTTTCATGCTGGGATGGAAAGAACTAGGCATGCTGATAATTGTGACAAAAAAACGAGTTTGAAAATTAATTAATTATGCTAATTAGGTGATGTCAAACATGCAATGTCCTGTACGTCACAATTTTGACGTGTGTTTCTTACATTCCAAGTAGGAATACATCAATATTTTTTAAAACTATTGTGTTAACTTTTGATATACCTTACTACCCAACAAAAAATCATGATAAGTTAATCCAATTATTATCAAGAGTAATTATATAATCAAATAAAATAATGTGACGTACAGGACAATGTGTGACGTACGGGACAAATCCAAATAGCAATACGCACAGTCTATTGAAAACTGTATTGAATATTGAGGTATCACTATTTTTACACTGCAAATACATAATATCATTGATTATACTACTACTAATAACAATACTCAGTTCTTTTAAGGGCTTCACACATTGCAGGATAGCATGTCCCTATGCGCTTAAAATGAAAAACAGAAGAAACCACAAATACGAAAAATACAAAAAAAGTACATAATAGTGTTGGGCACTGAGTTCATGTATACACACCTTAAGCATTAAATAAATGGTTTTTAAGAGAAGCCTTAAACTTATCTAAATCATTAAGATTTCTCATAGAATTTGGAAGTGCATTCCATAAAACTGAGCAGGCGTGTTCAAAAGAATGCTCACCATAATTATGTTTTGGTTAAGATTGGAAGAACAACAAACTCCTTGTGCTTGATCTTAAAGTACATGTACGAGTAGGCCGATATGATGTTAATAATTCAGTCAAATAGGATGGGGCAAACTCTTGGAAGCATTCATATGCAAAAACTAATAGTTTAAACAAAATATGGGAATGGACAGGAAGCCAATGTAAATTTCGTAAGATGGGTAATTGCTTCATATTTTCGAGTTCGAGTCACTAATCTTGCCGCTGAATTTTGAATAGTCTGTAGCTTTCTGATATGTCGCTGTGGTAAACCGAAAATAAGACTGTTACAGAAATCAATGTGGCATAAAACAAATGCATGGACTAATTTTTCAGTAGTGGGTCTATCCAAATAATCACGAATTTTCCCAATTCTGTACAAAGCGTACGAAGCAGCGCGACATTTATGAGATATGAAATTCTCAAATGTCAGCCGACAATCAAAAATCACCTCTAAATTTCCACAAGATCTGCTGGCATGTATTAATGTTCCATCTAGGTCTAATGTCTGAATTGATTCTGTTTCTCGAAAACGTGAAGAAATGTGGAGGAACTCTCTCTTACTACTGTTTAGCTTAAGGCTATTCATCTGGGACAACTCTTTGATGGCTTGTATACAAAGCAAGATTTCAATGATTGGGTCGAAATCACTAGACTTTGTAAAAGAAACATACAGCTGTGTATCATCCGCATAGAACATCTTCTGTACATAATACTCTATTACAGACTCCAGTTCAGAGGTGTAAAGTGTAAACAAAATAGGACCTAGTACAGATCCTTGCGGGACACCTTGATTTAGAGAGTGGGTGGATGATCGTTCATTTCCAATAACAACATGATGACTTCGATCCAACAGATACGATTGGAACCATTTCAAAACCTGGTCACAGATTCAAAATTTGCATTCTAAACGCTTGAGGAGAATGTCATGCTTTATGGTATCGAAAGCAGATGATAAATCTAGTAATATAAGAATTACTTCTTCACCCTTGTCTAATGACATTAACATATCATTTGTGACATATAATTTGTGACCCTAAGGAGAGCTGTTTCAACACTATCAAACTGACAATAACCTGAAAGAAATTTGGCATACAGATTATTTTCTTGAAGATAAGTTTGTAACTTGATAGCTGCAAGCTTTTCTAGGATCTCAGCAAAGAATCTTAGATTGGAAATTGGACTATATTTTTTTAGCTCTTCTGTATTCAAGGAATTTCCTTTTAGTTTGGGCAGAATATTGGCACACTTAAATTTATCGGGGAAGCATCCGGTTACAAACGAATCATTAACAACGGTTGTCATGATCGGAACTAATTCATCTACGGAATGGGGTCAAGATTGCATGTCGCTGAGGAGGAGTGCATAATGACACTATGTACTTCTTCTTCAGTTGCTGTTCTGAAGTGTCCAAACAATGAACTGCATGGCTCTTCAACAGGACAGAATGCACTGGCACCACTAGGGTCTGAGGATGCCAGCTGATGTGTGATGTTTTCTGTTTTCTTGGTGAAGTACTCAACAAAGCGTTCAGCTAATGAGTCGCCAGCATCATCAGTGTTTGGAAGAATTGTATAAGTGGTAGGGTGCATTAACTGTTCAACTTTCTTAAACAGCCTCGGAGCTGGTCACGGTGATACTTGGTCTTTGCAGATCTTAGCTGGTTACTGTAATGATGGGCCGCTTTTCGGAAATTCTCGCGATCAATCTCTAATCCATGAGGGAATGCCTTTCATTCTAGTGCTCACAGTTCGGGCTTGAGCTGACGGAGATTATCACAATACCATGGGGATTCAGGTCGACTTGTGACAGTGCGCGTAACTTCGGGAGCATGTTTGTCAAGGAGAGAAAAAAGCATATACTCAAACTGGTCAAATGTCACAAGATCTTCGATGATTTTCACAGCTTCCTGAATCTGCCGACGACGTCTGCACCTTCCACCTTCACGACATCGTCTTGTGCGACCTCTACAAATGCCTAGTGGTTTAAAGTTGACCAGACTGATAAAAAAGATACTTCGAATTGTTTAGAATTCAAGTTATAAAGTGTGTGGATGTCATATTTAATTCTATTGGTGGACACAGATATTCTATCTACAATACTGGTATTGGTATTGGGATCCTCACTACTGGAGGAAGGGCCTGGATTGGGGTGTATATCCCCACACTGATTAAATCCCAATTGAAATTATAGTTCCCAAAGCAATATATAAATGTGAAAGAACAGTACTGTACATGTACAGGTACTGTACATACATGTACATGTAGATGTCTATTACCATTACAAAGCCAAAGAGAGATTTAAAGGAGAAATGGTGCATTATATATCCTAATTTTCAAAGAGAATTGATGAGTCAGAATTTGCAATTGTTTCAATGTAAATGACCTTTTCTACACTTTTATTCTTTGATAGAAGGCCAAAAGTGTTGAATCTTACAAAATGTAGTTAAACTTTATCATTAAAAAGTACAAAGGAAATTTTCAATGGATTGTGTAGGTAATTTCTCAATGAAACACAAGGAAATTAGCATTCAGTCATCTATACCCACATGCTCGTGTACAAAGCCTATGGGGAATATCACTTCTGAATTATTATTGCCCCCTCCCAAAGAAAGTAAAAAAGAATGAGAAGTTTGGGTCTTACCATATGTTTAGACACTTATACTTCTGTTAATAGATCTATAGATGAGAAACTAACAAATTCAACTTTCCATAGTGTATCTTAATACATTTTTCTCAGAAAATACCTTTTTGTGTGTATTTTATATAGGGACAAATTGTCCCGTACGTCACATGCATAATGTCATATTTCTGTAGAACCTGTTACATAACAGTAACAAGTAGTTATGTTTTCTTGTTTATGGTTTTTATGCCTGAGTGTATGTTTCATTGATTTATAAAGAAAAAAATTTCTTGTCCTTTAAGATTCAGAAGATTTTCGACGATGACCGTTTTGGTTAAAAATTAATTTTTCTCTAGTCCCGTACGTCACGCCTCATATTAATTAGCATAAAACTTTGTTAACAGGGCTATGTTACAAATTTTTTTGCATTTAATCAAAAGACCACAACTAGCTATGACATCACTTAAAAAAAATTCATTAGTGCATTTCACTTTAAAACTAGAAATCTCCATTGCTGCCCAATGCGAATGTATCCCGCGGCACTGGCGATTTCTGCGTCATGTTTTTATTTTGAAGGAGGGACAAAGAACCTCCCCCCTCCCCTCTCTCAAACAAAAGTTTGACGTAGAGATCGCCACCAGTGGCCCCGACTAGTGTCAACACTAGGAGCAGCTTCACCAAAACAATATGTGTGTAGATAAGAGTATAATGCATCTCTACAGAAATTAGAAAGAAATTTGTAAAGAAAAATGACCTGCAGAGCACACACAATATATCCGCTAAAATATGACCTTTGACCCTAGAAAAGACGAAACACTGGGGGCATCACCAAAAACTGTAGAGGTCTAGTCAACTATAATGGACATCCATACAAAATCTGAAAGAAATCAGTCAAAAATGTGACCGCCAGAGTGCATGCAAGACAGCAACCAAATATGATATATGACCCTATAAAAAGCGGAACACTGGGGCAGCATCACCAAACACTAAAGATGCGCAGATTTTACTGAGATACATCTCAATACAAAATTTGAAAGGAATCCGTCAAGAAATATGGTCTGCAGAGCACACACAAGACATCATCCAAAATATGACCTTTGACCTTATAAAAGATGGAACACTGGTGGCAGCATCACCAAAAGTTTTAGATGTGTAGATTTGACGACGATACACCTCCATACAAAATTTGAAAGAAATCCATGTAAAAATATGGCCTGCAGAGTGCACTCACGCTATCCTCCACGGTACATGTATGACCCTTGACCCTCAAAAGACGGAACACTTGAGGCAGCATCACCAAAATCTATAGGCTTCTAGATAATACCAAGATACACCTTCATGATAGATAGATAAACGGTATTTATTGAATCGGTTCCATGTATCGCAGTTACAAGTAACTGAATTGCACATGAATAAAACATTGATGGAAAACACAAGTATACATTTCAAAAGATATCACAATACAATCTACATAATTATGAAGAGCATGAACATGTATACTGTATACCATTAATCTTATACAATATTGCAATTTAAAAATTTGAGTTAAAAGTCATGTAATCATAATCATGCCAAGAAATAGGTAAAAAAGAAAGAAAGAAATAAAGGAGAGAGATTTAGAGGAGAGAGAGGGAGGCAAAAGATGTAGAAAGTAAGAGAAAGATGGAAAGCAAGTGGGGGGAAAAATAGAGGGAGAGAGATGAAAAGATTCAGAGAGATGGGAAAACAGAGGGGGGATAGAGAGAAAGAGAGAGAAAGAGAGAGAAGGAGAGAATGAAGGGGGGGGGGGCAGATAGAAAGAGGGAAAGTCGGCTCTTGACAACGATTATGTACATACTACTGATAACAATACAATGGTACATTGTGAAAAAATAAATGTTAAAAAGTAACACTAGAAATATATAGATAATATATGTATCGGATACTTCAATGTCATAAACTAATCTAATGTATGGTACAATTTAAAAAATACATTGAATGATATTTTAATATAGCAAACCTGAGATTTATGAAATGATAATACACTAAGGAATATAACACGTATAGGAAATTTGACAATTCAATGTGTTTCAAAGTATAATACAATCATATAAGACTTTTATTATACAAACTGATCAAATCTGGGATTGGGCTATTCTGCATATGTTTAGTTTTGCACCTGGGTTCAAGAATCTTGTTAGTCCTTTGCAAAGTTCTATTATGTTCTCTTTGAGGAATAAATTGTTTCAATTGGTCTGTGAATGATAAAGTTTTCTTAAAGAAGGTAACACATAGGTCACTTCGACGACTTTCCAATGTTGGTAATTTCGATTGAGTGAGAGTGGTTGCATAACTATAGTAATCCTTTCCAAAGATAATCCTTAAAGCACGTTTTTGTAATCTTTCTAGGCATTGTCTTTGTGCACCAGTAAGGCCTCCGCTCCAAACTGGAGTTGCATATTCAAGAATTGGGCGAATATAGCCAACGAAAATGATAATTAGATCTTCATATGAAAGACCAAACTTCGCCAAAGAACGGAGCATATATACATTGTAGTTTTGCATTCGCTCTTTTTTCAATATCTCTAACATGGGCTTCCCACTTCAAATCATTTTGTATCGTGATACCAAGCAATTTTACCTGTGACACAGATGGAAGAACATAATTTTCGAGTGTAATGGAGGAGTGATTGACTGGTTCTCTAGAAAAACAAATGTCCATTTTGATACACTTTATAGGTGTCGCGGAAACTTAGGATATACGAAATCGAATAAAATTATTCAAGACATAAACAAACTATTCTGTTCAGTCGAGCGATACGTTATAATAAAAGAAATTTAAATATTTATTACTGGTTTAAGTTCTCACAATATTACAAGATTCAAATATATAATCAAAGAACAAAAAAAATATTCACTTTGTTTGAGATTACAGAAAAGAAATACATGAACAATATACTTTTATTACGATTTCCAATAAAGTGGTAGTGTTGTTAAAATAATTATTTTGATAAAGGAAACTTCCCTATTAATTTAGCTCGCGAGAGTTCTCAAGCTATCCCTCTATTGTTTGATAGTCCTCGCATGGAACAGAGACAGGCTTGCGACATCGGAGTACTATCGTCATGCAAATGGTAACCTCGGATTCGTCGATCCTTCCCTCTCGTAGACGTCGACTGTTGGGTGCTCACTGGAGCTTCATCGTTCTGGATTTTTATTACATGGTGGGGTACACACAGGGTGGGTCTACTCCCGACAAAGGGCTGTTAAAAACAATTATCACCCTAATCATAATACATTGTTCACAATATACTTACAATGCATACCATTAAGAAGCGTTTATGATAATCACATTAATTTCATAAAATGGATTATAAATGCATGTCATTAATAATATTAACACCGAAAACAATAAGTCCATGAAAAGCTTTTGTTCACATTTTCCAATCAGTTTGTTGCATAGCTGTTTACTCGGTATAATAAATACCCTCTCTATACTTCTCTATTATTACAAACAAAACAATATTTCTGGCAAACTAGCCGTCATATGCTTTCATAAAAATATGCATTTTCTTGGTATAGTAAGATTATAAGACAATTAAATTAATCAGCTTGTCAAATAACAATATACATTACTAAACAACAACTTTGTTCGCTTCATATCAAAAAAGAATTATCAGTTTATGAAATTCACATTTTCATTTGTTCGATCTTGATAAATTTTACATAGTAAGCAATTTGATTTCTTCTTTTATAGGCATCCAAAGACCATGTACAACTTAAAAGAAAAACAACTTACGTTATCTCGAATACAACAATTGCAGGGCAGCTAGTGCAACCTCGGAGAGATAGAGTAGAGGCGTGGAGACTGGAAAACATCTGGTTTCCGCAAAATAGGAATAAAATGCGCCTGAAAACAGCAAAACTGGTTCCATTTCTCGTCTTTCAACATTCTCTCACATTAAAGGTGCTAAGTTGACTGCTGCCATTATGAGCTGACTGCCTGCTCAAACAAACACATCTGTCGTGTAGCAAAGACGGTGATGCAGTGCCCGTATACTTTGGGCAAGGCGCGGTTCTCTACAATATGCAAATTAGGGACGCTAGCTCCCAAAACCAGCGAACCAATGTAATGCTCTAAAATAAGATCATGCGAGCGTAAACAAAACATCACGCATCGGTCAGAGGTTGAGAGCAAATTGCGCAGACTCACAGACTACCAGTAAAGGGAAAAGTATTAATTATTTTATATAAAACTGCAATTAAATAACGTTTAAGTTTTACTAGTTGAATTATTGGAACTTAATTTGTGACAATAGGATTCAATTTCATTTTATTAGTGTCAGCCCATACCGATAAACATTCTGCAGCTTCTTGCATGTTTGAAATTTGGTTTGATTTACGACACTCAACCAGGGTTAGGTCATCAACATATTTTTATATGTACATGTATATTTTCAGAAGATTTAAAATCATTTATCATCACAAGAAAGATTAAAGGTCCAAGTTTCGTACCCTGAGGCACATCTGCATTTATTTGAGACCATTCTGAGAGATCACTATGATAGCAAACTCTTTGTTTGCGCTCAGAGAGAAAATCAGATATCCAGAGAACTACCGCTGGTCGTACACCAATTTCAATTAATTTTTTGATGGCAACTGTGTGATCTACTCTATCAAACGCTTTTTAAAAATCTGTAAGAAGTATCGTCGATGACGTTCTTGGTGCCTCAGCATTTAAGAAAACATGATGAAGGATATTAATTAAACAGTGTGAGGTCGATAAACATTTCTGGTTTCCAAACTGATAGGGGTCAATATGTTGGGCAATGTCCTGGTACATCCACTTTGCAATGAAACCTTCAATGACTTTAGCAAAAATGATCTGTTAATGATATAGGTCTGAGTTTGTCAATACGTACAGGATTCACCTTTGGGATTGGTACTACAATAGCGCATTTCCAGAAATCCGGAACTTTTAATTGACTAAAAGAAGCGTTAATTATATAGGTTAAAGGAACCGAAAGTTCAACAGAAAAAAGACGGATTAGGCGTGCTGAAATATTATCTGGGCCATTCGCCGTCGAGCATTTAATTTTAGATAGGACTTTATTAACCTGCCATGGGTAATATTCTGGATGGTAAGTATGCAGGTAGGGCTGCCAAATTTAGTGGGTGTAAATCAGAAGAGACAGATATGAAATGTTCGTTAATTGAATTCGCAATTATATCTCCCTCACTAGGATCAACACCATCAACTGAGATATTGAGTGATTCACGACTTCCCTTTGTAAGGATGCGTATTTCTTGATACCATCGTGAAGAATTACTTTTCTTGAGTTTTTGAATACGTGACCTATAATATTTAACTTTTGCTTCCTGGATTGATGAATTTACTTTGTTTCTTAAACGTTTCCATAGAATTCTTTTCCCCCGAGGAAATGCAATTTGTCTTTTATGAATCAGAGATTTAATTTCACCTGTCATCCAGGGCTTATCTCTAGAGTGCAATATCATCTTACGAACTGGAAAATAAATGTCAATTGCATTATTTAAAGTTTTATAAAAAGAATCACATCGAACAGTTACATCAACATCTTCAGTCACTTCCGGCCAATCATAAGAAGATATCCACTGTCCAAACGCTCTTATTGCACTATCAGTCATGGGTCTGTTGAATAAATAACGAGTAGTATTTTAATAGTATTTTAGGTTTAATTTTAAGAGGAGTCCACATTATTGAATTGTGATCAGATATTCCAATAGGAGAATCGATCTGTGGTTTGTCATAAAACTGATGAATATTAGTGATGATCTTATCTAAAATATGAGCTCCTCTAGTAGGGCAATCAACAACTTGATTAAATGAGTGGGTTAAAAGCACCGGATCAATATTCATTCAAAATTAAAACAAAATCCCTTGAGAAATGTGGCCTACAAACAGAATCAAAATCCGCTGCGAAATAGAGAAGTACTGTAGCATTTTCATTGATTTTGAATAAAAATTTGTATAAACTTGCATAATTTATGAATTTCAAAATTCTGTGTAGAAGTTTTGAAGCCCCCACAAAGCCCGGTCAGATAAAACAGACAAAATAAAAATCCGCTGTGAAATAGAGGAGAAGTGGCATTTTTCACTGATTTTGAATAAAAATTTGCATAAATTTGCATTTAATGAATTTCACAATTCTGTGTAGAAGTGTGGAAGCCCCTACCAAGCCCTATCAGATAAAACAAACAGAATCAAAATCCATTGTGAAATAAGAGAAGTATTTTTCATTGATTTCGAATAAAAATTTTCATAAATTTGCATAATGAATTAGAAAATTTTTCAAGGACATCAGTACATCGTGACATCATCAAGGTGTCATTTTGTAAAAATTTCATGAAGATCAAGTCATTGTCATATCTCCAAAATGGAAGGTCATTTTTCATTCATATTTGACATACGCACATTTAACGGGTGCGTACGTATACATGTATGTCCGTGTGCAAAAATTAAAAATGCTCCAACTCGTCTCAATTTTTTTTTGCACGCGTTTCAGGCCATTTTCAGCATTATAAAAATTTCCGCAACAGTGCGCAACACATACAAAACGTAGAAACGCTGTTTTTTTCACATGGTTTGAGTTTGTTATACTCAGGGCATAAATTAATGGACGGTCATCGGCGGCCAGGCCGTCGATGCCCCTATTACTGGCCGAGATGCCCTCCCCAAAAATGATAAATTCACGGCTAAAAAGGCAGTGCCCCTTTTTTCAAACCGGCCGTTGTGCCCTTTTCCATAATTCATAATATGCTCTGCAAGTACATGTAAGGTATAATACGTTAGGTTTGTTTCATCATCAAAAGTAAATAAAATCTGCGCGCACACGCCATGCGTTCGCTGTCAATGATTTAAAACGCAGCTCGCGGAAATATCGCAACCTGATTTTGACTCGATGTATTGACTGTACTAAGTTGAGCCGCGCGTAAGAGATGAAGCCTAGCAGGCCGCTTCCTCTTGAAAACCCGTTCCGGACCTCGGATCGTGATCCGGGATTATGATGCTCTAAGCCCAGTTTTTCACCTACTTCCAGGCCATTCGACACCACATTATATTTATTTCATTTAAGAATTTCATGCTAGCATTGAATTTGTCCATAAATATTACTACGTAAAAGTTGGTTAGACACTTCAAAAATTGGCTCGAATTCAACTTTTATTTTTGTCAACGCTAAAATCTCATGATACTACAACTCATCCTCCAGTAAAAGATAGTTATATTCTTCCATTTAATATGATTTTTTTATTGGATTCCAACTTCAAAAAGTCTGTTTTGGTGTCAAATTATTGAATTTCTCCGAATATCCTTCCTTCTCAAACATGTATAAGTCACGTGACTCACTGTTTCGCGATCGCGATAGCAGATTTTTGCGATCGCGATTGCGAGCATGAGTCACGTGACTATACGTTTGAAAAGTAAGAATAATCGGAGAAATTCAATAAATTGACACCAAAAACAGAGTTTTTGAAGCAGGAATCCAATAAAAAATCATATTAAATGGAAGAATATAACTCTCTTTTACTGGAGGATGAGTTGTAGCATCATGAGATTTTAGCTTTGCCTAAAATAAAAGTTAAATTCAAGCCAATTTTTGAAGTGTCTAACCAACTTTTACGTAGTAAAATTTATGTGCAAATTAAATACAAGCTTGAAATTGCTGTGTGAATTCCTCTAAAAAAGAAAGGAATTTGAGGTGTCGGAAGGAATGTAGAAAGGAAGGGACACCCGCGGGATTTGTGTAAAATATAAAATTAAAAAAAAAATTAAAAAAAAGCGATATAGAAATCGTGGTGTGGTGTCGAAGGGAAGAAAATGAAATCAAAATTTGATCATTATGAGCTCGTGGATTTTAAAACATCACCATGACTTAGGCCTAAATATCATTTTTCTTGTTTACTTCACAAATAATAAAGAGATTCAAATTATCAACACAATAACCAAATGAACAGTAGGCCTAATTACAGGGGGCCTAATTACAGGGGCGGGGGGGATAAAAAAACAGTCAAAACCAAGACTTTCCATGGTCAAAAACAAGCAGAAAGGAAACGGTTAAAAATGATTGGTATATGAAATATATAACATATTTTGAGATATTTGACATTTGAAACACACTAAAAAATAAGCAGAAAACAAAGTTGGCCTTCGATGCCCTTTTTGAAAAATGACTTTGGCCTTGGTGCCCTTTGTAGTGGCCTTAGTGCCCTTAAAAATTATGAGGCATTTAAGGCCAAACTGGCCTTGCCCTAAAAATGATGAAATTTAAGGCCTGGATACTACATGTATTCTTGACAATTTCCAACTATTTACAGTCATTATCAACATTCCATAATGCCATAGGCGCGCGTCAAACTTTCAAATTCGCGCATGCGCCAATAGGCAATATATTATGTAAAAAGCAGTAAAAAAATGCCTATCTACAGTAGAATCCGCCATAGCTCTTCAGAATGAACCGAAACCCACAAATTTTATTATACATTCTGAAAGCCTATAAGTTGTAGATTTGAATTCTTGCATAATTTTTGGCGATCGCATGTTGTGACGTCATATTTGCATATGAACTTTTACAAAATGATTTTGAAAAAAATGACGTCATAATTTTTGTATTCATTTGAAAATATTTCACTTATAGGTGGTCGATTTTCTTCCAAATTTTGATATGTTGTAGCTGAGACAATTTTTCTACAAGATCAGTTGCCACCATTTTTCATTTTGACAAAGGCATCATGGCATATTTTTGCGATTAAAGAAGGAATGTCAATTTTTCACATTTTGCGTGTATTCTCAATGGGAGATGACTTTTTCTCAAATCTTGATTCTACATTCCAGTCTTCTTTGAGCAGTATCTCTCTTATTTCTGCCCTATTTTCTTTCAAATTTTAGTATGTTATAGCTGAGACTATAAGCTTTCTGAAGTATGCCCTCGAATTTGTGATCAAATTTTCTTTTTTTAAACTACAAAATGTGATTTGAGAATCCCTTCTTTCATTTACGTGTTATCTCTATGAGAAATAGTTTGATGTGTAAATTGGTAAAGCACTTGCCTCCCATTCCAGTGACCCAGGTTCGATCCCCAGTGGGTCCATTTTTTTTTTCTTTTTGCCCTTCATTCTACCATCTTCTTCAACTATTATAACATATACAATCACAAACAATGTAATAAACTGCCTTATTTTGTTATGTCTATTGGAAAGTAGTGTTCAGTACTTTGTGTACAACCCTACGGGAAATCTGATTCCCTGTTGTGGATTAAAGTTATGGGGTTAATCTCCCATGTATCCTGCATTATCAAATCATCCGGGTTTTCTATGAAGCAAGTCTCCATCCAGTGTCAACATTATCAGGGCTATCATCTTGCACAAATATTATCACATCTTACAAAGCAATTTGCCTCAAGGACAGACAGACCACCTAATTCGTCTTCAGTGACGAATTAAAGTTCTGGTTTTTACATACATGTAGATTGGCAACATTTCAGTAAATCATTTTATATGTTGCCAGTTTGTTATTAGACTTGGACTACCAGCTGCCTACTGTTGTAAACATGATGCAGTACTTACCATATGCAGTACCCATGCGTGGTACCCTGGCCATGAAATTTTTTTTCCCAAACAGGTTTACCTATTACAGTAAAATCCTGCCTCCTGATTGGTTCGAAGGTATACGCATCATGAATATTCATGAGCTGAGCTACAAAGGCCTAGTACATGTATTATGCATGCGTGTGGACTTAACAAATGTACGGAGCTCGATATATCGAGCGAGCACGTACGCGAAGCTGCTATTGGCCTAGGTGCTGTGATGTGTGGTTCAAAGTTTTTTACATTATATTATGAGCAATGGCAGCAAGTTTATGCAATCTTGATCGCTCTAAAGAGGAGAATACCGATTACTTCAAGAATCATCAAAACCTTGATGTAAGTACATTATATTGTGAAATTATAAATCGGCGAATTTTCTCAATACTACAGCTTGTAAATGATGCAGCAGTTTGGTTAGGAAGTGTTTACATAATCTCATCAACATCTTATGATACTGTGGCTGTACATGCACAACGCGTACATTTTGTCACTAGACTAGCTACTACTAGTGCTAGTAGTAGCACTAGACTAGACCGATATCATCTGTCTCTTCTCGTTGGGCTTCGTTAGACTTATAAAATGTAGATTTGGTGCACAGTTCAATGATGGTAGATTTGTTCAAAAAGTGGTCCCACCGAACTCCCAGCTAGTCTAACTTGTACTAAGTTAGACTGATATGATCTGTCTCTTCTCGTTGGGCTTCTCATCTAACGTTACGTTCTTGTAACATGGTCAGCCCTAGTACTAATTTGGTAGTAGCTAGTCTAGTGACAAAATGTACGCGTTGTGGATGTACAGCCACAGTATCATACGATGTCGATGAGATTATAATATAGACACTTTCTAACCAAACTGCTGCATCACTTACAAGCTATTGTATTGAGAAAATTCTCATATGGGATGGGCCGATTTAAAATTTCACAATATAATGTACTTACATAAAGGTAATGATGATTTTTGAAGAAGAAATCGGTATTCTCTTCTTTAGAGCGATCAATATTGCAGAGTTGTAGTTGCCGCCATTGCTAATAACATAACATAAACAACTTTGAACCACACATATATCACAGCTCCTAGGCCTAGCCTATAGCAGCTTCGCGTACGTGCTCGCTCGATCGAGCTCCGTACATTTGTTGAGTCCACGCGCATGCGTAATACATGTACTAGGCCTTTGTAGCTCAGCTCATGAATATTCATGATGCGTATAACTTTGAACTAATCAGGAGGCAGGATTTAACTGTATGAGGTAAACCTGTTTGGGGAAAAAAAAAAATTGCACCCTGGCCGTTGGTAATGAGTCACACTTTCTTCTGGAACATTTACCTGAGGCTACAGTACACTGCACTATATTGTATGATGTAGCTGTTACATGTAGTGTGATTACTGATCCTACATGTATATACAGTCAAACTTGTCTTAGTGGCCACCTGTCTTAGTGGCCACCTGTCTATAGTGACCACCTGTCTATAATGTTAGAACCTGTATAAATTTAAAGGATGCAAGTGAAATCAAATATTCTTTTACGCCACATGTCCAAATCCTGAACAATGAAAACTCCAAAATATATGGAGCAGAATGATGGGTTTCATTTAAATTGACAACATATCACTAATTGAATTCTTGATATGTTGCCAATCAATTTACTTCTATCAATTCGTCTAAAATTATTTTGAAATCGTTTCCAGTGAATGATATGGATGCGTAAAGTCTCTTGCTATTTTTATTTTAACTTATATATACATTCTGTACAAAGTAAATACTCAAATTCCCATACCCCATGAATTTGAGCACACAACTAACGCTCGAATACCCAGCTGAATTTCTGCACAAAACTAATGCTCGAATTCACTGTGAATTTCTGCACAAAAAGAGCGCTTGAATTCAGCGTTGAATTTCTGCACAAAACTAATGCTCAAATAACCTGTGAATTTGTGATGTAAAAAAATCGATTTTGTGATATCACGAATTTGTGATATCACAAACTTTGTTTGGCGGGGACAATTATGGATTCTTCAGTGACTGGCATTAGTTACTATTTTAGGGGTGCAGCCCCGAAGAAAATAGTGCTACAAAATGTATGCCAGTCACCTAAGAGAATCAATAATTTCAACTGGAGCCTCTCAGTCAAGGTACAATGTACATGTATATTTGATTAATATTGTGCTTTTACTTTGGAGTTGTTTATTAATTTCACCAGGGACACAAGTATGCATAAGAAATATTTCAAAAAATTGATCGAACAAAAACAAAAAGAAGAAAGTTTCTTGAATTATAGGGGGGAGGCATACATGTACATGTGTATGTGTGTCAAGTTGGGGGTTAACAATATTTAACAAAGGAGGGGAGGGGGCATGCATCCCCTGTGCCCCCCCCCCCCAACCCTACAACTAATATACTACACAAAATAGATAAAGTGGGGTAAACACCAACCAATCCTTAAAGGTATCAAAACAAAAATCCTTTTTTCTATCATGGTATCTTCTCCCGGTTCGGAGGTTGATTGTAATATTTCTCCACACATCTCTATTCTTTGCAATCCCAGTGCATTTTTGCAGTGTCATTCCACTCTATTTCTTAATGTTATCTTCCCAGTTACTTCTTGGCTTCTGGAAATAAAACACTAAGACCTAAAGTTGAATAACACTTCATGAATGCACTAGAATTGTAAAGTACAGAGAAGGGTGCACAAATGTTTCTTACCATATGTATTGATTCTCTGATGGTTTCTGTGACCATGACAGCTGAGAGAATGGCTCCAAGGAGGTAATAGAGAATATACATAAGCCTGGTACTGGTAGATTCTTTGATAGGTGGTAGGCACGGTGATGAACATGATGCATTGCCACAGCAACATGCTACCTGCAATCATAAAACATTAATTTCTTCTAATAAATATATGGAGGGGCAAAAAGCTATGCACATTTTTACTTTGAAAGGGTCAATTGTCATCTACATGTATATATAATTCCTATTTTCTCGTCCCCTCCTCCTTCCTTTTTTTTCGGGCCACCTCAATTTTTTGTTATTTTGATATTTTTCTTCTGAATAAAATACGTACATAAGAATATGAGGGCATGAGGTAACAAAAATTGATAATGCAATTTCATTCATTCATTCATTACGCAATTTCATTCATTCATTCATTACAAAATTTCAACGAACATTAAATTTCGGCATTACAATAAGTATACATTCAGTAAATATTTTGACCCTCTAAAGAGCATACATGTATATGGTGTAACTTCCAAAATGGCTACTTTTCGACTTATATAACCCGAAGTAAAGTACATAACCCCCTTTGCTATATATCATTTGAAAGACCTCTAACAGTGCTACCTCAGGTACCATAACAAAGTTGTATGACCACTCTGTTTGGATTTCATGGCTAAATATGTAGTCCAAATTGGCCACTTTTGCTGGGACATTTTATAGATGCACATTTTGAAAGTTAATTTTTTTTAATGAAGTTTCCCTAAATTCAAATGTTTTTGATGCCAGGGTGAAAGAGAAGGAATGAAAGAAAATTGCTATCCCACTTTCAACATTTTAATGTCTTTTGTTTTTATGCGAGACAGAGTCAAAATTGATGTTTCGGACGTGACATTTTCCGTTAATAATGGAATGTCTAAAGTAATGAATGCTCGGAATATTCTAATATGCAGATATTTTTTTGATTTGTTGTGTGATAAAATATGTCTTCTAGTTTTAGCAAATGTAAAATGATGTCACCATATTTTGTTTTAAAAGTTTACATAGCAAAAGAAAGTGCGTTAAAAATTTTCCGTTAACTTTTCTGTCACATCCGAAACATCCAACAAGTGGTGATAATTATCTTCATAATAATTTTCTTTTCTTTTTCAAGAGTTTTTTGAGATTTGCCTTACCCTCCTCATTATGCATTCCAAGTATGATTTTTTTTTCGAGAAATTATTTTTTTGTAGCCAATAAACATATTCCGTTAACACCTGTCAGATCCGAAACAGATGTTACATCTGAAACAAATTTTTAGACAATTCCTCATCAAACTCGCTTATTTTAAACCTGATTACCACATGTTAGTTATGCAGCCCATCTCAATGACCACAAAAATGTGAATTTCGAAGAATGCACACCAGAATTTTTTTTTATGAGGGCATTTTTTGAAAAATAGTGACATGTTAAAGGATTCATATTTTCATTTTTTTGCAGAAATACATATCACTTCTCAATATAATCATATTACAGTGTAGTTCAAATTGGTACAGAGTAACCAAGTTATCCACAATAACCTAGGTTGCAAGACAATTTTTTTTTCAATTATGCATGTTAATACACTAAATTCTCCATTTTTTTAATCGCAAAGGGCAGTTTGGTGCCCCCATTCTTTAAACAGGAATATTGTACAACTCCCACTTGTACAATATTCTACATATGTGACAACACTGTTTGGCATGGTATGCATTCGCCTCATGTTATTCATACAGGATACTGGCATTATGGAATAATATTAATATTTCGAGATATGATAAATGATGTTTCGGATGTGACACATTAATGTTAACATGGGAAGACCTAGTTATAAAGAGGCCTTGCACATGGAAATTCTGTGGATACTGAACACATTTCATATCTGTTACTAATAAAACATGTACAATTTTTATTAAAATTTAATTTTTCAGTCTTGATTGTAACTGATAATTGATAGAGAAGTGGGTACATGTACATGTACATGTAAAAACATGTTCTGATCTAACTTGTATATCCATTTGTCACTAAAATTTTTCATTTTTCTGGTTTAAATGGATGACAGCAATTTTACTTCCATTCCTGCAAATGATATGGTTTCAATTCAAAATTCATAAAGAGGACAATAAATGGCTGTTTTGATTGTGAAATCCTGCACATGCATATGAATGATCAATTATCAGGCCTTGCCTTTAACAATTTGGAATTATAAGTAAACAAAGTGAGAAGCGATATGTAGTACCCTCAAAGACCGTTAAAATTCCCCCCTAGTTACTAAAAAAGGTTTTAAAATTTTGCTCAATAACTATCTATGAGAGGAAAAGGATTTACGGTAAATCATGTGCAAAAGTAAGAATCAAGATTAGTGAGAATAATTTTTCCAATTCATTAAATTTAGTTTTATTTTGCCCCTCACTGGAATGTGATGCAATAAATTTGTTTTTGGCAACTCAAAGTGAGCAACTGAGTAATTTTCTTTTATTGCAATAAAACAACATGAAAAAGAATGGTCACATACACACACATGTATAATTCTTTTTTATTATTATTTTACAACACAAGCTTTGGGGGGACCTGAATAGAAATTACAAAAAAAAAAAAAAAAAACTTTTGCTGGGCCGGCTGTATGAATGAGCAGGTCTAATGCACACATTAACATTTTGTGGGATCAGCAAAACAATGGAGAGTATACATACTGTACATACATGTACGCGAGCTCCATATGTGCATATGGGCCGTTATGTTCTCCCGGCCAGCACCGGGCTGGATCGGGGTAGCAAGCCAGTGGCGTTCCGCTGTGCATTTGGTGGACGTATTTTGAATCAAGATGAGCAAATAAAACTTGTGTTTCATCAGTTCTACCTTTCATAAAATGACTGGAAAATCATTGTATGTAAATGTATTATTGCATGTTCAAAAGGTTTTAATAGCTGTTGTGGGAATTTCCGTGCGAGTCTCTGTTAAGGATCTGTTTCAATGTCTTAAATTAATTTTGTAACCTGTCGCTCATGATTTTAAACATGTCTGGCCGAACGCGAAACCTGTCGGCATTACATGTTAAATGCCGTCGTGGAAAACCCTGGGGGTTGTTTCATCAAATCAACTCCATGACAGTCATAACTTTGTCGGCGATCTACGGAAATGTCATGGACTTGACAAACTGTTTCACGAAGACATGATAAATGACAACTCAATGATATCGATACTCATCGGCTAAAAAACATAGTCTATATCACAATCCATTGGATTTATCGTCAATTACCCAAACAGACTTTGAGGCTAAGTTTTCTCCAAACTGTTCCAAAATGTCAAAAAAGGCAGCGAAAATTAATACTGATGATACAACCATCCCGTTTACATGAAAAGATGTGTTACTTATGGCATCTTAGAATTTATAAAATTGAGAAACTCCAGGATGCTTTTGCGATGTACGAATCTAGATTTGTAAATAAGAGGATACCGTAATTGACTAATTATGGAAAGAAGACCCAAATCGTGTACACTTTAGAGAAAATGATTAAATAAAGATATTTTATGACCCAATTCTTAATATTCAGTTATAAAAAATACATTTAATATTGTTTATATCAAAGTATTGCGTGAAAAGGGAAAAATAAAGGTAAAATACCTACATGATAAATTATCGTTTAAATTGGTCTATATATATATATATATACACAGACTGTTCCGTTTTAGACGCTTTTTCTATGGTAGACCGATGTGGGTATTTTTAATATTAATCTCACATACTTGTTGGGGGTCAAGAAGTCATAAAAACATATTGTCCGTCTGTAAAATATTATAATAAAAACATTAGTAAAACTATTTGATAAAAAGAATAAAGAAATGTGCTTGGAGATCAGGAAATAATTTTTTCTTAACTTACATTTTTCATTTTTTCGCAGCCCATAGACTAACTAAAAGCTGGCTTGTGATGGCGTTCTAAAAAGATATGACAGGTTTGGAGTACCGACAAGTCACTTGTCAGGGAAGTTGTCGCTGATCTTCGCAAATACGGCTTTGTGAAACGGTTTGCGGACAAGTTGAGCGACAGTGTCGAGATGTCGCTGATCTTGTCGTTATGACGGTTTGATGAAACGACCCCCTGGTGTCAAATAGTGTGGAGAACGTACGCGTAGTCCCATGTGTATGAAAGCCATTTTATGCACTTAACTGTACACATTCGGTAATACAATGCTGTTCGGAAATACAATCCTTGATTATATAGGTCTAGTATAACTCATACTTTTTGCCATAGATCTAGGCATATGGTGCTTAAGCTTAAAGGGAAAGTTCACCCTGAAGATTACTTGAGTTTAAAAAATGCAGAAAAAATAAAGAAAAATATTGGCGAAGGTTTGATGAAAATCGGTCAAATAATAAAAGAGTTATGAGTATTTAAAGTTTTGGATTCGTGACGTCACATGCGAGCAGCTGCCCATTGGTCATGTAATAAATATTCCATATATTCGCATTTTTTTAACGTTCCACGATAAATTAATATTGTTTCTTTTCAGAATCTAGTATTGAATAACATTTCTGACAATATATCAAATGCACAGACGAAAATATTCTAAATTTTCTGAGAAAACTGTATTTTATGGAATATTTATCACATTACATAACGGAGGAGCTGCTCGCATGTGACGTCACAAAATCAAAACTTCAAAAGTCCATAACTCCGTTATTCTTTAACGGATTTTTTCCAAACTTTCTCCAATATTTTTCTTTATTTTTTCTGCATTTTTTAAACTCAAGTAATCTTCAGGGTGAACTTTCCCTTTAAGGCAGGCGGAGAGCTACTTGACTACGGCGACGATGGGAGGCTTCCGTTTGTCTTGGAGGCCGAGGAGAGCCTCAAAAGTAAAAAAATGTTATAAAACTCCTCCAAACAGACAGATTTTTCTGTCTAACCCTGACCATAGATCTAGTACCAAGCCCAAGGCAATAATTAGCACACACAAAAAACCCATACAGTACTCAATCACTGACAGTCAGTCTGTTGTTTATGAAACTTTAAAGGTAAACATGCATGATCGAAGATAGACATGACAGAGCCATGGCATGATGCGTAAGACTAAGACCTAAGTAAGACAAAAGTATTAGACTCATGAATTCTAATGGAGTAGATCTACAGACAGTAGTCTACATGTACTAGGTCTACTACTAGACTACTAATACACGGTACGATACTGCCTATCTTACCTGGCTAGTACAACAGTCTTGGTCATATCTACCCATTGTCTAAAAATACTCATTAGGTCTGCGGCAGAGATGTAGCTCACTTTGACGACATTCTGATGACCGGCTGAGCAAATACAAAAATCAACAGCAGATATCACTTAATTAAACGCATAAGCTCCGCTGCGCCCTTTGTGTATGGCACATGAACATTACAAGTAAGAGCGCAGCTAGCTGATCAATAGAAATCAACAAGCTACTTGTACCCGTACCATGGACCTAGCTACATGTACGTACCAACCGGTACCAACGATCGAGATACGGTACCAGTAGTCTGAAAGCACAGACTCTGTTCTCGTGCTGGCTAAGGTGACTCATTTTCTGCTTCCGAATGGGGGGAAATATTGTGTCCTACCAAGGAGTTATCACAGAACTGGAGTCACAACAGAATTTTTTACGACCGAAAGTGTTACGCAACGCAAGAGATAAGACCCGAAATCAAAGTACCGCTCCGCTCTTATCGCTCGATCTTGCCCCACGGCGACAGCTGCCTCAGTCTTTGAAGACCGGGGTTCGATGCCGACTCTCAACCTCAGTGGGGGAATAATTTTTTCAGTGAATGTGAACTAACAATCGGTTCACCCATGCGCAGTAGAGTTTGTTGTTCTCAATAGCTGCGCAGTAGCTCATGTCTTGAGCTCCGCAAAATTCTAAGTTCACCGAAGCTTATTTCGTCAAAATTGGTCCAGAAATGGATGAGTTATGACGTATTTTCTGTAAATATTAATATTTCAGATATTAATTTCAAATTTATGTAATAATATGTTCCGAAACTCTGCGACGTTCGAAACATATCTCTTCGGAAAGAGCAAGTCTTTTTGATCAAGACCCACCTTGTCATTAGAGTGTCAACGAGTGTCAACATATAGGAAATACACGAATGAAAAGGTCGTTCACACGTAGTCGACTCTCGTCTGCTAATACTTTTGTCGTTTGCTTAGTGGGATTCATTCGGCCCACTTGTGCTTTTCTGTGTATGTTGTCTTTTACGTACTTATTTTTTATGGTTTTGCTAAGAAAATTTTGCTGTTTCCCTGTTGCAACTTACTACTTTTTACCAATTATTGAAATGAATCATGACAAAGTAGATGTCTCTCACGTCTGACAGTGAGAGTGAGAGTCTGTCTCTGCGACTGTGACTGTGACCGAGTAACGCTGACTGACTCGTCAATAATAATGCCAGTGTCATGGATAATGATGCATGGCATGGCACTTTTCTTTAGATCTAGTTGTTTTTAAACTTGGTGGCGTATTCTTTGATGTCAGTTGGAGGTGGATTTGCTAGATTAATATATAGGCGAGTATTAGTAGGTCAACCGAAATGAAATTTATCCCTAGTTTCCTGTCCTCTACCTTTTTTCTCCCCCCCCCCCATCTAACATTAGATTCCATATCTGTTTGTAGACCCCTTGATGTTTCAAAATTAAGTTACAGAAGAGTCTGAGAATATGCAGAAAATCATAAATATTGTGTTATTTTTAGTGTCTGCAGTAGGCCTGTATGTCAGCCTAAATGTTATGAAATTAAGACAAATTTTTTAATTTAAGAGAAAATATTGTTGAAATTTAGTCTATATAGTCTTGTCTATGCCGACTAATTCAGGAAAAAATATAAAATTTTAGATAACATGGAACCCCTCCTCTTTATCAAGAAATCTGAATAAGATAAACAAATTCACTTGGCCTCTTGGTTTGTATTCAGTGACGTCACTAGTAGAACATTCTGAATGGGGATACCATTATCAAATTCACTGTGACTGAAAATTCCCCAAGAAGCAAAATGAAAAATAAAATAGATCTAAAAACAAGCAAGCAAGCAAGCAAAAAAAAAAAAATAATCAAGGGGGGGGGGGGGTAACACCTAGTGATGCTCCAGCTAGCTAGTATCCCGCCTCCCCCCCCCCCCTCTCTGAAATCCTCTTACAAAATTTGTAACTATATACAATTTTTATAAAAAAGTCATGTTTGTGCAGTTATAAATGTCTGTGTATCGTCTTTGTATGTGAATGTGGACGGACTCGAAATTAAAGACAAAAAAAAAATTACCTACAAAATTACTCTTCATAACCATTTTTCGTTTACATTTAGAGCAATTTAGTGATAATTTCATTAACAAAAAAATAAATAAAAAACTCATAAGAATGTACACATCAATTGTGAAAATGTTGAATGTGCAATGTAAAAAGTGAACCCGTGGATTTCCACGGGTCCCGCTAGTATCTATCATTAAAGCTCATGTACAGTATTGGTAGCAAAAAGGAAATTGGAAAGAAACATGTTAGATATAGTCTCATGTTGTTCTCCTTGTATCAAAAGATGTCTGTAAAAAAATCATTTGGTATTCCATCTATGATTTCTGGTGAATTTCAGTGTAAATATCTGTAAGGAATGCTTGATCACTGCCATTATGCTAGGACCTGTCCACCCCGACGGCTCCCCGCACAGCAAGCTTGGGGCTTCGCATAGAGACAGCGTGTGTGCACTGTGTGTAGCTACTCATCATTGGTTTTACACGTGTGTTTACAGTGTGTAGCACATGCTGCCTTTGTTGGGATTTTACGTGCCTGTCCCGGCACATAAATTAGTTTTTGCCTCTTATTTGTTTAATATTAAACCTTAGGAGGCGAAATCTTCACAGTGTCTTAGTGTTGCTAGTATCTTGCTATTTATCGACAAAAACTGAAGAAATATGACGAACAGTTTTTGAGGGCTTACCAAAACTTTACATGACCTTTAATCACTTAGATTCTGTGATAACTCCTTGCTTAGATGTACGGTACCGGTAGCTCTACAAAAGTGTGTTATTAACAAGTTTGCTAGATTTGCCCCTACCCCCAGCATGACAAGTTACAGATTCTTTTTGGGGGGAGCCCCATGTATAATTATAGCTCCTTGGTTAAACTACAAAATGTGAATAGAGATCTGAGAACAGAGTAACAAATGGCAGCTGCAGCTTTCACACGGACCTCGCGCCGCGCAGCCACTCCACCGCACCGGCAGGACTGGCGGAGCGGGGCAGCTCCGCTGAAAGAACCATCCAGTCCGGCAGAGCTACATCAAGGAGGAGGTACTGTTGTCTACTCTTCTTTTCGAAGATATCTAGAGTTAAGAAATTATCTCCCCACTCTTTTCAATTTCCCGTTCATCTAGTTGTAATCCCAATTCGTCGATTTCGGACGAGAACAGTAATTCCTCGTCTAAAGCGAAATTATCCTCGTATGTAGTACCCTGGGCCTGGGTTTGCGATTTTTATAAAAAGCAAGATGACGTCATCTTACTCGATCGGCCGAAGATGCGCATGCGCAGATCCAGCCTCGGCACGAGACCCAGGTACACAGCTGTCGTAAATCACGGAAGAACACCCACTGAGTTTATTGCCGCGGCATCGAACCCGGTTCAAAGACTCTCGCTTCTGCTGTAACTCCAGTTCTGTGATAACTCCTTGGTCCTACAATGATATGTTTCCTTAGCATATCTTGCCCACTCCCTTACTTCTAAAATCCAGATATGTTATGATGCACAAATTGTTTGGAGAATAAAATGTTAAAGTTGAAGAAGATTGAATTGATGGCACAGGGTGCATGAACCGTCGAGCCGGGCGCGGCCTTTCAACGCACTATGGGTGTGACCATAGGGTGTGACCAGGGTGTGACCCACAGGTGGCACTAGGTGTGACAAGGTGTGGTAGGGGAATTCCCTTTCCACTTCAAATTGAGTATGTTCAATAAGATTGGCCCTATTCCGATAAATATTTGTTTGTCATATACAAAACAATTATTTGTCTTGTTTTATGATTAAAGGGGAATGAGAAACCATGGGGAAAGAAACCCTGGGGAAAAATCCATTTTGATAAAAAAGAGAGGATAGAGAGAAATAATTTTTTAAAATTTCCATCAAAATCGGTTAAGAAATTAGAAAATTATGAAAGTTTGAAAAGTTTCAATATACTTTCTATGGCGATCCTCAAATTGGCAATGTTGCTTCAAAGTGACAGGTAGAGTAGGACAACTCTCCATGTGTTTTCTACACAAAATTTCATATTTTCTCCATTATCTCTAAAAAATGATGCTTGTCTTTTTGTGAACTCAACATATGTTGTGTCAAATACATTTCTCCATGATATATCTTGAACTAAGAAGGAGACAAGCTGCGCCTTGAGAGATAATGGGGAAAATATGAAATTTTGTGTAACATATGGAGAGTTCATTTTGAAGCAACATTGCCAATTTGAGGGTCGCCATAGAATACAAATTGAGACTTTTCAAACTTTCATAACTTTCCCATTTCTTAACCGATTTTGATGGAACTTTTTAAAAGTTGCTTCTCTCTATCCTCTCTTTTCATTAAAAATGATTTTTTTTCCCCAGGGTTTCATTCTCCTTTAATAAATCAAACAGAATATATATATATACAATTTATCAATATCTAAATAATGTATACAATGTTATCACTGACCAAAATTTTCGTTTACTTCGCTTGCAAAATTTAAATCGATTCGGGCAAGAGATTCAGCTTCCCTGACGATTTTGGGCCGTTTACACATTATGATTATGCTTTCATTTGCCAGAAAATTCCAGTCGGGATTAATCATGTTAATATAATTTGAGATTGATTCGTCAAGTGTAAAAAAAAATGACATTAAAACATGAAATGTTTAACAGTGGAAGGAAAAAATACATAATTATACCTTGATAGGATCTAACACGTGAAGATTCAAGCTAAAAGTTAGCTTCATTTCCAATAAGGTCTTTAGCAGTAGGCCTATAGTAGAAAAAACATGGATTTTTAAAAATACAAATAGGTCACCTTGCTGCCCTCTATGATAATAGCGGATAATCCAAAATTGATTTGATTTAATTTAATCTCAAAATGTTATTGGGGGCGGGGGTTGCATGAGTTGCAGCTCCATAAGCCCCACTCTCTCTTTTAAAAAAAGAGTTTTCACTCCCTCGGGATTCACGTCAGTGATCACTTATTTAGGAGTGAATATCGAGTGACTATCGAGTGCTCTCTAAAAGGAAAAGAGTGGAGTTTCACTCTATTTTCATTCCCCCGGGAATGACGTCATTGATCATTCGATTTTTTTTTTTTTTTTTAGAATCTGCAGATTCTTCGTACGCCTATGAATAAGAGCATACAGGGGCGTCGCTAGAACTTTTTGAAATGGGGGGGGGTGATACCTAAATTTGCAAACAAATTTTTAGGGTTTGACACCCAGATTTGCCGACAAAAAAAGGTACATCCTAATCTGCCCCCACAAATAATAATAAAATAAAATCGCAAATGGAGAGATCATACGGGCCCATTTTCGCAGGGGGGGGGGGGGTGCTGACGACTTATACCCGACTATCAACTTTTTTTTTAATTTGTGCAAGTGAGCGAGCAAAATAAAAAAAAAAAAAACTTTTTGAACTGAAAATGTGTAGAACAATTAGAAGTTACACAGTTATCCGGGAACCTCGCTGCCCAAATACATGTATGTGGATTTTCTGGGACCTCGCTGCCGGGGGTCTGCTAGCCTCTTGTCGAGGCCCTGGCGCTGTTGGAATCCTTGGCGATACGGAGGCAAAATTTCTGGTGGCGAGCGAAGCGAGCCAGAAAAACCGAGGCGCTTGCGCCGAGGGCCTCTTGACACCCGACCTGAATTATATATTCATGAGGCACGATTTCCTACTGAATTATGCATGAAAACGTGAACAGTTAGATTACCGCGGCGATCGCCCAGCAAATTGGCCAATGAAATCTCAAGGATTTCAATTCAATTCAATTCAATTCAATTCAAAATGAACATTTATTTCCATCTTCAATTAAACAATCAATCAACATTCAGAACAATTGTATAATAAACTGCAGAGTAAAATAAAGGTAGTCGTACAAAAGACTGAAGACTAAATACATGTGGTTCTGCTAACAATGTGGATGGGGGCACACACAGAAAAGCAAAAGCTTGAGTTAGGTGCGCCTACAACATTGAAACAATGAATAACGATACACATGCATGTGCAGAAATTATGCACATGTACATACAATTACAGATGTACAAACGAAGAAACAAAGGAAAGAAAAGAAAAGAAAGAAGAAAAATCCAGGACTGTTATCAAAAGGCTTGTATGACCCTTAGCATTACTGTATGTGCAATGCTATGATACTCACTACGCATTGCTGCTAATCTCATTATGATGGCTTGAAATTAATAGTTTTTTTAGTTTATACTTAAGGGTATTTACTCTGGGTACATTCCTGACATTCTCTGGTAACTTGTTCCATATTTTGGGACCAGTGAAACGGATGTTTTGCTGATAAGCCTTTGTTTTGTGACTTTCCTGGTGCAACCACGAGGATGAACGGGTATGGTAATTATGATAATTCCTATTAAATGAAAACATTTCTGCAAAGTGTGAAGGTTTCATTTCATTAATGCATTCATATACAAAAATAGCTTGTTGTAGTAATAAGATGTCTTTTACGGAGAGCAAATTCAAGTCATAAAATAGTTTGTCACTTCTGGACCTAGGAGGCACACCAGCTATCAATCTTACAACCTTTTCTGGAGAACAATTAGTCTATTAATGCGAGTTTGACAGGCATTGCCCCAGACAAGAGTACAATATGATAGATACGGGAGAACAAGTGTACTGTACAACATTTTAAGAATATCTGCAGGTACAACCTTACTTAACCTGAATATAATACCTATATTTTTAGACAATTTTCCCTCGACTGCTTTAATATGATAATCCCATGACAGTTTTGCGTCTATGTATACACCAAGGAACTTTGTACTATCAACCATGGGGACTAACACATCATTTAATTTTATTTCTATCTTTTTGGGGTCATATTTTTTACGGTTACAAAATAATATTAAATTACATTTTGAGGGATTGACTGAAAGTCTGTTTGCACAAAACCATGTATACACCTCATGCAGATTTGCATTTACCTGCCTTTGTAGGACGTCTAGATTTTTGTGACTACAAATAATGTTGGTGTCATCAGCATACAGTATATAGGAAAAGATGTCTGACGCCTTCTCAATATCATTAATATATAATATAAAGAGCAGTGGCCCAAGTAATGAGCCCTGCGGAACACCACAAGTTATTCTCTGTAAGTCTGAGATAGAAGATTTAAACTTAGTACACTGATAGCGATTCGACAAAAAGCTGTTAAGCCAGTTATATGCAGCTCCACGAATACCATAATGGTTTAACTTTGCCAGTAATATATTATGATTAATTGTATCAAATGCCTTTGATAAGTCAATGAAAACACCAATTAAATATGAATTGGTTTCATAAGCATCAACAATCTTATTGCAAATATCAACTAGTGCCATTGCTGTAGAGTAATTTTTACGAAATCCATATTGATTTCTACTTAGAATATTGTGTTTATCTAAAAATTTGACAAGTCGTGCATATGCAATTTTTTCTAATATTTTGGAAAAGCATGACAGTACAGAAACAGGTCGATAATTCATCATATCGCTTTTATCTCCCTTCTTAAATATAGGGGTAACACAAGCAATTTTTAGTTTGTCAGGAAAGATTCCCTGACTCAAAGATAAATTAAAAATATGACAAAGGGGTTTGCATATTACTTTTATAGCATTCTTAATAATTCTTGGGCTAAAGCCGTCAATGCCAGGGGCTTTATGCCAGGGGCTTTATTTCTTACTTCAGTTCTGGACTAGTCTATTATTTTTTGGGGGGATTACGTAAATCTCTTGCTCAAAATTCATTCACAGACAAGCACATTATGAAGAATTCGATCTCTAGCTTACAAACCATGGTAATTTGAAATAAGACAAATGTACATATTTCTCAAGAGATCATCATATATTTACAAATAATGAAGAATGGGCAATAAAAGTCACCGTTCAACAATAGATGCATCTCCATCAATTCTGAAAAGTTGACTTAGTCTTAATTACACTGCACTGTTACAGTGTTATTAACAAATAACACTAACACAGTTAGTTTTTAGATCTTGACCGAGTCAAATTCAAAATTATACCTTCAAAAGTCACATCTTGTGACGAAGCGTCCCCAAGATAGATGGCTTGAAGTCCACGTTTCTTGAGCGACTTCACCTGGTCTCTCATCAGAGACACCAAAGGGGAAATAATCAACAAAATGCTTCTTGAAGATGATAGACTAGAAGATGATGTAACCAAGGAGTTACCAGCAACTTCACTGCCAGGCAAGGCCCCGGGGTATCCGCCTGGCTCTCGCGAAGCAGCAGTCTCACTCTCCATCCCTGGCCCACGGAGGTAATCAGCACAGAGCGGTAGCGCGCGAAAAATAACACTTTTTCCATAGCCAGTATAGGCAGATTCACAAAAACATCTTGTCCATTGCATCAACTTGCAAATCTTTGAATCTGTCAATCTTCAACATTCTAGCGGCATATTCTAAGCTCTTACAAATATCGTCATCACTCGTCGTGGAAGAAACGTTGAACGCCATGTAAGAAATAGCGTGCAGTCGAGTCATGAATATTTAACATTTCGTCATGGTAGCTCGCGCTTATTGGATGATTTTCACCGACCAAAATTTGGTCGGAATATTCGTCAAAACAATGAAATACAAAAGAAATTCAGATCGGGTGTCAAGAGGCCCTCGGCGCAAGCGCCTCGGTTTTTTGCCTCCATATCGCCAAGGATTTCAACAGCGCCAGGGCCTCGACAAGAGGCTAGGGGTCTGCTCGCTATTCATAAGGCCCGCTATTCATAGAAAATCGCTATTCATTTGGTCACGCGTTATGGATAGCGGTCCTTATGAATAAGTGGTCCTTATGAATAGCGGTCCTTATGACTAGCGAGGTTACCCCTCTGCCCGAATATTAGAACCAATTTGAAAATGCTCATTTTATTCTCATTCTAACCCCAATACTCTTCTTTCAAAAATAAACAAAGAACTTAAATATAGCAGAATGGGTAAAAGCAAACAAGTTATCACTAAACATACGAAAGACAAATTTTATGCTGTTTAGTAACACGTTGCAAATTTTACTTGGAAATATTTTTTTGGACGGCGCGCCGCTGCCTAGGGTATCATCAACAAAATTTCTAGGTCTTACGATTGACGATAAACTATAAACTGGAACTTGTATATACAAATATTATATAAAAAATCATTTCCCGGAATATTCGAATAATGAATAAACTCAAATATATTTTCCCATAAGCAAGGACTACACTTTCCACACTATATTTTTCACTAATATTACCTTATCTTAATTATGGAATAATGGCTTGGGATAACGCTAAATATCTTACCGATAAAATTACCATCTTATACAAAAGAATATCACAAGGATAATGCATAATGCTCCTGTTCGTTCACATAGCGATCCTTTACTAGTATTTTTGCGAATGGCAAAAATTCTAAAGTTTCCAGATTTATCAAGACAATGCATGTGTCACTGCAGCGGTCTGCAGTGAGAATATTATAGTCATAATTCATATAGTTTTGTAAATCATAGATTTTTATGATATTTTTAGTTATGGGACTCTTGTTCACATTTGGCATATCTCTAATCCCTTTGTACATGAAATCCCATAGGAGGTGCTCTGTGTTATAGTATATGGGGAGAAATACTAAGTTGTAATGCACATAGTAGGCACACCTTTATTGTTTTAAATTGTATACCTTGGCCAAGTTCATTGTCTACTAGGTGTTAAACCCTGGCTAGTACCAGCACCTTTTTAGTCCGAAAACAATAGTCTTTAGGTCTGCTCAGTGAGTCATCTGAGTCTGCTATATGCTCTTCTTAATATATAGAGAGAAAAAGCTAAAAGCTATCAGTTCAAGTTAGAGTAACCAGAGAGAGAGAACTCCAGTTGATCGTCATATAAAAGTAGTTTCTTGCAGTTCGCACAAGAGTGCAAAGGTGCAATCTGTTCAAAGCCTCCAATTGGTGAGTTTTCCCTTAATTTATACTTTTCTTAATTTATACTTTTCTGTTGATATTTTAGAACTGAATACAATAAATAACGTATTCATGTCATATAATTGAGAGTTTACAGTAATAGTGATACATATGTACATTGTTCATTAAAAGATGAACTGAGAACGTATACCTTATTGTAACATTCTGTCATATGCAATTAGGACTCTACTGTTCAGGTATTATTTTATACAAAGTTTTCACTAGCAGTTTTGGTTGATATAGTAATACTTTATATGTTTACATTACCTGTATGTATCGTTTTGGCAGAATTTGCTCGTAGTTGTTTAATGTAATATCAATGTTCCCTGGTAGTATAGTAAAGTTCTTTGGTAGTATAGTAAAGTTCATATGTAAAACCAATACAATCAGAGTCTTAGATTGGCACCCATTCATCATGAGAAATATTTAGTTCTAATCAAGTCATTTCAATCCCTGATACATAATAGCGAATATGTTTATATTTTTTCTTAATGAGTTTATTAGAATCATTGCTATGAAGTGTATCCATCGATTTATCTTTCATTTAGTAGTAATTACTGTCTAGTCCATTATATCTTTGTGAAATTGTATAACTCAAAATATATTTTCTCTTTGTTTTATATTTCAGTATTTTATCTTGAAACCTGAAGTTGGGATGATGAATAAACGTTATTTCACATAAGCCAGCAACGGTTTCACGAATACATTTCTTTTGGAGCGTATTAAGTTTGAAACTCCGACCTGTTTGCCAAGAGGCGCAGGGCGGCAGCCACAGCATGTATAAATTGAATTTAAAAAAAACTGCCACACGCTTTCATCACAATAAACAGTTCCATACACCAAGTACACAGTGGAGCAGGGCCGCAGAGCGTTTTTTAAATTGGGGGAGGGGGGGGGGGGGTGCTGATCTGATTGCACTCATTAATGACAATTTTCGAGCCTTTTTTTCCGATATTTTTTTAACGTGTCTACTCAAAAAAGCGGCCCATGTGGCGGATCTACATAGGGGGAAAACAGGCCCACCCCCTTGAAACCAAACTGGCATACTTTAAGTACACAATCAACAAAATTTGATACTTTTATTGTGTACTTTTACGGCACTGTGCCCCCTCTTTTGCAAAATTCTGGACCCGCCGCTGATACATAAATAATAAATACCCAACAAGACAAACCGTTTCCACCTTCCCTGCATAGGCCAGGAGCCTGTCCCGAAATAGTCAACCCATTTTACACATGAGATTTGACCCCTTAAAGTTGCTAAGACCATCCATGCATGTCATCCACAAAAAGCTTGTCAGCTCGAACGAAGCCGCCGGGTTTGGCCCCCAGAGCCCCCGAAAGGGGCCCCAAAGTCGGGTCGATTTCAACCCATCTAACATATGCGCCAAACTTTGCCGGAAGGAAGGCGTATGACTATACATTACCAAAACACCAAAACTGACAAAATTTTCCGTCGGGATGGGTTGTCAGACCGCCCCTAAAAATTGGGGCAAATTTTTCCCCTTAAGGCCATGGACCAAATTTTGTCAGAAGGAAGAGTTATGGGTGTACATTACAAAAATATAAAAACTTACAAAAATAGCCCATCGGGAAGGAGGTGTAACACGCCCCTGAAAAAACACCAAAGTGCCCCTAAACCCAGCTTTGCTGCCCAAAATGCTCTTGATATAGAGAATTTTTTTGTTGTTGTTGGGGGAGGGGGGCATTACAACCTTAATAACTCCAAATTATCTCGTTCAATTCATGTCAAATTTAAGTAGTGCAATCTTGAGTATGGTATCTTTCTTGGGGTGCAATTTGGTGTCAAATGATCATTTCACTAATAACTTATTAAATTGTGAAAATTGTACTGCTTTCTCAAAAGTAGTCAAATGATATTGTCAGGATTATGTAAACACACCCATTGTCCATCTGCACCTGTTTGACAAGTCTAGAGATAATAGCGGAGCTTGTAAAGTATCTGGGCTATGTGGCTGCCTTGCTGAAATCTACCATTCATGTGTTAATTACACAAATACTTTGCAAGCTCCCTATTATGCCTTGCCAAACAGGCGCAGATGGACAATGGGTGTGTTTACATAATCCTGACAATATCATTTGACTACTTTTGAAAAAGCAATACAATTTTACAATTTCATAAATTATTATTGAAATGATTATTTAACACCAAATTTCACCCCAAGAAAGATACAATACTCAAGATTGCACTAGGTAAATTTGACATGAATTGAATGAGATACTTTAGAGTTATTAAGGTTGTAAAGCCTAAAAATGATTTTTCTCTACACCCAGAGCATTTTGGGCAGCAAAGCTAGGTTTAGGGGCACTTTGGTATTTTTTTTTTCAGGGGCGTGTTACACCCTATTCCCAATGGAAATTTTTGTAAGATTTTATATTTTTGTAATGTACACCCATAACTCTTCCTTTTGACAAAATTTGGTCCATGGGCCTTAAGGGGAAAATTTTGCCCCTATTTTTTAGGGGCGGTCTGACAACCCATCCCGACGGAAAATTTTGTCAGTTTTGGTGTTTTGGTAATATATAGTCATACACCTTAATTCTGACAAAGTTTGACGCATAATGTTAGATGGGTTGAAATCGACCCGACTTTGGGGCCCCTTTCGGGGGCTCTGGGGGCCTAACCCGGCAGTTTCGTTCGAGCTGACAAGCTTTTTGTGAATGACATGGATAGTCTAAAGAACTTTAAGGGGTCAAATCTCATATGTAAAATGGGTTGACTATTTCGGGACAGGCTCCAAGGCTAGCACCCGCAATCTTTTTGCACACAAAACCGTCTCTTTCTATATACCGCCCGAAATACTGCATTACATGGAACTCACTTAGCAACGATATAATCAACTCCCAAAGTCTAAACTGTTTCAAAAGCAAGTTGAAAAAACATCTTCTTCAACCATATACAGTGAATTCAAACTGAGCGAGCAGGACCAACCCAGTCTCTCTCTCTCTCTCTCTCTCTCTCTCTCTCTCCCTCTCCTTCTCTCTTCTCTGTCTTACTCCCTTTTCTCCCCTCCTTTTTCCTGCCCTCTCTCTCCCTTCTTCTCACACAATACACACTCAATTTCTTTCACTCTCCTCCTTCCTCCATCCCCCTTCTCTTCATTCTCTTTTGTTTCTACAACGTCTTGCACTTTCACTTTGCTTTCACACTTTAGTTTAATTGAGGCAATTGTCCTTCTACCTCAACTCACTTATCAATTATCTCTTATCAATAATTCGCTTCTCGTAATGATGCTTTATTGAATAACCCAATAGTGATTAAGTTATATAAGTTTGACATTTGTGCATCATATACTTCAATTATTGATACTTAATTATGTGCCCATATCTATGGAAAAAAATAATTGTTATATTGTTGTTATTGTATTTTTTTAATGTTATGCACTAAGTATTATGTTAATATGATTAAAAACAGACAATAAATCCTCATCCTCATCCTCATCCTCAGGAGGGGGAGGGAGGGGGTGGGGGGGCGGGAGGCTGCAGTCCAGTGCCGAAAGGAGGCTTTTGCCCGAATATTAACTTTGCAGTGTTTTTCCGAGCGAGCAAATAAATTAACCAGTTTTTCCTTCCTTTTCTGTCCATTCCTTCTTCCTTTCCTCTTTTCTTTCTTTTTGTTTTGTTTTGTTTTATTTCCCTTTCCCTTTTCCCTCCATTTATAAAGGTAGACACGTTCCATGAAATCTCCGAAAAAAGGTTCGAAATTGTCAATATTCAAGTGAAATCAAATCAGCACCCCCCCCCCCCCCCTCACTTTCAAAAACGCTCCTCGGCCCCTGGTTTGATATCATAAATATTCAGGACAGAGAGAGAAAAAAGCGACCAAATGGTAGATATTTTGCTTATCCATATAGTAAGTACCTTTATGAAAAAAATATCATGGGACCACAGCAACCCATCTTTAGACTTTCTTTAAGATTTGAACATTTTTAAGCACACAACTGTATTCACTTCTTCCTATGGGTGTATATCCTAAACCGTGCTATTCGAGGAATTAAGCAAGGCAACCGAACTTACTATTTATCTAGAAAGTTGAATATTTGAAAATGCTATTTTATGCACTTATCCTAGTTTTGGGGCACAAATTTAATGATATAGCCTAGTAATTATGAGTATTTATAAAGTGCCGTTTCCATCGCGCAATAATGTTAAAGGCGCTTGAAAAGTGCAAGTTATAGATATGGTACGCAGAAAACATTTCATTTTCTTTTTTTACATAATTTTTTATACAACTTATCTTTTTTGTTAATACATTTCAATAAAGACTTTGTTATCCAAGGTTTACGGATTATTCGTTTATTCTTTCTTTTTTGGAAGAAACAGTTACTTTCATAAGCTTTCTTAAAAGTACTTTATTTATCATAATTTATCATAAGCATTATCAATATCATCAGAAGCTAAAACTTCATCCCAGACAATAATGGATGAATCATATTTTAAGGAATTAATTGATGAGGAATCAGTGTGACAGATTAAAGGACAAAAGGATATTTGGGGGTTGAGAGTTCCGGAGACATGTTAGTTATTTGAAATACTGGTAAATGGTCAGTAATATCACTGTAAAATATTCCAGTCTGAATTTGAGTAGAATTTATATTAGTTAGAATATTATCAATAAGAGTTGCTGAATTGGTGGTTATTCGTGTGGGTTTATCTATTAAGGGACGGAATGAATTATTATATACAATATTCACGAAATCATTTATGTAATTTAATGTATTACAATTGAGAAAATTTATGTTGAAATCCCCCATAATATAAATATTTTTATTTTCGCATGAAACCTTCTCCAGACATTCATTTATATCAACATTGAAATCCTGAATGGGCTTATTAGGGTCCCTATAAATAATGCCAATAATTACATTCTTTTTATTTGAAAACACAATTTCTATAAATAAAGATTCACAAAGACCATTTGACAGACATATATCTGTTCTAACATTGATATTGAATGAACTATGAACGAGCAAGGCAACGCCTCCACCTCTTCTATCCTGTCTATCTTTATGATAAAAAGAATATTCAGCTATATTAAATAATAAAGGTGTTTTATCATGTATCCATGTTTCACTAAAACCATAGACAGAGAACTTAAAATCAAGGTGAGAGATAAAATAATTAATGGCATCAAAATTTTTATACAAACATCTGGAATTGAAGTGGAGTAAACTTCTGGAATTGAAGTGGAGTAAACTAAACTTATCTTTACTACCTCTGGAAAGATTGGGATCATTATTGAATTCCTCGTGTAACCAATATCTAGTAGGATTTTCAAATGTATTATAAAAATTTTCATCTGGGTCTAAATCTTCAATTTCTTCACACTCATTGTCTTGAAGGGGATCAGTTAAAATGCATATCATGACAACCACTACTGGATATATTATATTGCACATCAGGAAAATCTTCATTTACATTACCAAGAAGGGAAAAATCGCAAGTTGACATAATAATTCACAAACCGCCTGCAAATACACACACACACAGGGGCGGCGCTACAGGGGGGCAGAGGGGGCAACCGCCCCCCCCCTATGATTTTTCAAGTAGTGAAAAAAGAAAAAAAAGAAGGAAAAAAAAAGAAGAAAAGGAGGAAGGAAAGGGAAGAAAAGGGAAGAAAGAAGAAAGAGGAGTATTAAAAAGAGAGGTCTTAAACATATAACTCTATATTACCCCTGTTATTTAATGGAGAAAAAAATATGACGTCATCTTTAGGTCGTCTTGCCCCTCCTATCAAAATACCCTGGCGCCGCCCCTGCACACACACACACACACGCACACTCAAACAATCAACAACAAAAAAAGTACACAAAGTACAGTACTCAATATAAGATTTAAAGTGGAATAAAACTTTCCAATCAAAGAAGCAATAAATGTTCATTGACCTGGATAACATTTGTTAACAGTTGTTTTTGCGCTATTTCACACACTCTCTCACTTGTGTTTTCATTCTCTTTTTCAGGTATACTCCAAACAGACGAATACAGTTTCTCCTTGAATATTGCTCCTGATTATTTAACTCCTTCTCTAACCATTTGTTTCTCTCCTCAGACATCTGTTGTTTCTTTTGCAGACTTTTTAAATCACTTTCAATACTCGTTACTCTGTGATGAAGATCCAGGATTGCTCCATCCTGCTTGTCAAGCTGCTCAATAAGTTGCTGAAATTTGGGATCCAAAGCTTGGCAAATAGTTTCTTTGATGGTAGAAAGCAATTCTTCATCAAGTAATGCTTCCTTAATGAAGTTCTTTGTTGAGCGTGTTGCAGTCATTGTGAGGGGATTAATCCAGCAAAATATATTCTGGCACAACGTCATTCAATTGTGCCAGAGAATAATCAGTTGTAGCAGACGTATGTCCGCGCCGCCCGAAGGCAAGCTCAGCCTAGCCGGTATTAGAAGAAACTCCAACTAAATTCCAGTTCACTATTATATTTCTAATGTACCAGAGGCAAAATTCAATGTATTAAATTCATAAATTCATATAATCAATGTTCTATTACAGAATTACGCCTAGCCAAATGACTGATGTTAGATCATGCAAGCAGCATGGAATAGCTGAGCTGAATAGCGATCAACAAGGTGTCTAGCGCTAGCTAGGCTAGGTCTACCACTCTGCGATCCCGATCGAGGTGGTGGCGTTGCCGATGGAACTCTGCCAGTTTGCCAGAGGTGTTCTCCTAAAACTTGGCTCATTAGAGTTTTTTGCTTGCTGATCGTCGTTTACTTTGGCTTCAGCCAA
The DNA here is from genome assembly GCA_025618425.1 of Heliocidaris tuberculata. Taxonomy (NCBI): domain Eukaryota; kingdom Metazoa; phylum Echinodermata; class Echinoidea; order Camarodonta; family Echinometridae; genus Heliocidaris; species Heliocidaris tuberculata. The sequence goes on from CM046839.1 coordinate 24,532,719, forward strand.
CGAGACCGACAGCCCCCAGAGACCCAAAGTGTAGTGGGAGGGGGCTTCTGAACCCTATTATGGATATGAGTCTGACACTGACGGAGTGACGGTCCATGAGAGGGGCGAATGCAGGATGTACCGATGTAGTAAAAAAAAAAGTCAGTTCTAAAAGGGGGCACAATAAACAAAAGGGCCCAGGGGACAATGATGTATAATTTTCTTTCAAAGGGTGGGGGGAACGGGCCGGGTTGCGCTCCCCCACCCTAAATATGCCACTGGTCCATGCCCGGACTTTCACGTCAGTCTTGCGGGGTGTGCCTTTTTAAAATTTTCTCGGAGGGTTAATAGACCGACATGGTTAGCCTCGTAGGCTCCCAAACTAATGGCACTCGATCCGGTTTTATTTAAATTTTAGGCAAGAGCCCATGTATACCTGTAGTTTGTAGTTCAAAAGAATGTAATTCCTATTCCAGTGGCGGATCCAGGATGTTGTAGAGGAGGGGGCATAGAGCCGGAAAAGTACACAATTAAAGAGGCAAAAATTTTTTTATTGTATACTAAAGGTATGCCGGTTGGGTTTCAAAAAGGGGGCCGCGGTCGATTCGTCCCCTGGATCCGCCCCTGCTATTCTGTCACAGATGTGAAGGATGGGATTGTTGGTGGTCGATCTCATTTAATTGAAAGCTTGAAGAAAAAACAACAATAAGAGATCATTATTTTGTCCTCATTTCTGCATGTAAGAGAGAATAAGAGAATAAGAGAGTATGAGAAAATGAAAGCCTGTGAGAGGGGGAGGGAAGGGAGAAAGAGAAAGAGAGAGAGAGAGAGAGAGAGAGAGACAAAGAGAACTGGGGGCAAAAGGAATGTGATAAAATAAAGATAACATTTCATTATTATTATTATTATTATTTTTTTTTTTTTTTTTTACTTTTCTGGACATTCCCGTGTTTGTTCATATAGAGCTGTATATCAAGGAACATGTTTGGAACACCCCCCCCCCCCCCATCACATAAATATTAATAGAAATTTCACAGCACATAACTTTAACAAAAATACAAACATCTCTCCTATCTCCTCCTCTCAACTCTCTCCCTCTCCTCCCTGGTGCAGTTAGAGTTGATTTCTATCTGTTTTGGGACATAAGTTTGTATTTGAATGGACAATATCAAGATTATGCCCTTTACGGCTTTACCAAAAGCGAAGTACAGAAAAAGAAGAAAAATAAAAAAAAAATAAATAAAAAATACAAACATCTTGATAAAGACTATAACCTTTCCCTCTCGGCCGATCGACATGTACCACAATACACACGGTTGCTTTATTTCGGGACTGAGCATTCTTCGTATATATACTCTTTGGTAATACGTATAACTTCTTATTTTGAGTTAACATTACTAAATTGATACAAGTTGAAATTACTTAATTTTTTTTTTTGGTATTTATTTTTACTTTAAAATTTCACGTATATTCTACTAAATTGAAAGTTTGAGTTAGTAAGACTTAAATCGAGTGCGTAAGTGGCAAAACTTATGTTTTGAAGTAAATTCTACATGGGAAAAATAAGTAAAAATTACCAATGGGCATATAATTTTTTACAGTGATATATATGTGTAGCAAAGCGATTTCCACAAACTATATTCTCTTAATTCTACAGAAACAAGTAACTTAACCATAACTTTAATGGTACATAAAGAACTTTTCCACTTTTCTTTCATTAAAATTGACATCATACATAAAACATGTATAAGTATTTGTAATTGTTACCAAAGACCAAAATAGTCCGCATAATTATGCTGTTATATAGGGCCCAGTGGCTATCAAACATATCCCGAATTGGATAGTTAAAATCGAACAAAATATTTGCATAATTACTCAGCTATTTTGAACTAATTCATTCTGAATTAAACTTTGCCAAGCATTCGGCGGTTAATTGTTGTAATGCATCATTCATTATGATTTTACAGTGACATTCTATTCATTAGGTTAGAAATACATTTATAGGAAAAATAGGTATGAAGTCAAAGAGTCATAAATCGTTTTTAGCTAACTGCTAATTTATTAATTTTTAACTATATAATTCACTATCTAATTAGATAACTAAATATCAAATAAACAAATTTGAATTCGGAAATATCAGTGACTAAAGTTAATGCCAATCTGAAACGACGTAATATCTTTTGTACCATCCGTACAAGACTTGAGCCTTCTGCTCCTCCAGCCAGTGGCCGGCGAACACATCCCCAGTGGGATATTTCATACAAAAACTTAAGCCTTTTGCTCTTCCAGCCCAGTGGCCGGCGAACACATCCCCAGTGGGATAGTTCATATCAAAACTTGAGCCTTCTGCTCCTCCAGCCCAGTGGCCGGCAACTCATCCCCATCGGGATAGTTCATATCAAAACTTGAGCCTTCTGCTCTTCCAGCACAGTGGCCGGCAACTCATCCCCATCGGGTATCCTTCTGCTCCTCCAGCCCAGTGGCCGGCAACTCATCCCCATCGGGATAGTTCATATCAAAACTTGAGCCTGATATTCTCCTCCAGCCCATAGGCCAGGAGCCTGTCCCGAAATAGTCAACCCATTTTACATATGAGATTTGACCCCTTAAAGTTGCTAAGACCATCCATGTCATTCACAAAAAGCTTGTCAGCTCGAACGAAGCCGCCGGGTTTGGCCCCCAGAGCCCCCAAAAGGGACCCCAAAGTCGGGTCGATTTCAACCCATCTAACATATGCGCCAAACTTTGCCGGAAGGAAGGCGTATGACTATACATTACCAAAACACCAAAACTGACAAAATTTTCCGTCGGGATGGGTTGTCAGACCGCCCCTAAAAATTGGGGCAAATTTTTCCCCTTAAGGCCATGGACCAAATTTTGTCAGAAGGAAGAGTTATGGGTGTACATTACAAAAATATAAAAACTTACAAAAATATCCATTGGGAAGGGTGTGTACCATGTCCCTGAAAAAAACACCAAAGTGCCCCTAAACCAAGCTTTGCTGCCCAAAATGCTCTGGATGTAGAGAAAAAACATTTTTTTGCATTACAACCTTAATAACCCCAAAGTGTCTCATTCAAATTCAGCTAAAATTTACATAGTACAATCTTGAGTATTGTTACTTTCTTGGGGTGCAATTTGGTGTCAAATGATCATTTCAGTAATAATTTATTAAATTGTGAAAATTGTACTGCTTTCTCAAAAGTAGTCAAATGATATTGTCAGGATTATGTAAACACACACATTGTCCATCTGCGCCTGTTTGGCAAGGCATAGCTTGCAAGGTATTTGTGTAATTAACACATGAATGGTAGATTTCAGCATGGCAGCCACATAGCCCAGATACTTAACAAGCTCCTCTATTATGTCTTGTCAAACAGGTGCAAATGGACAATGGGTGTGTTTACATAAGCCTGACAATATAATTTTTTTTTTGTATTTATGTTTTTATTGAAAACCAAAAACAGAAACATAAAACACAAAAATAACAAATATAAACATAATATATATACAATGAGTTAAGTCCAATAACATGCATCATAATAAAATGGGTATCTTAACATGTCTATTTACATAATGTGAAAACAGAGGTTATTCAAAGGGTTTCTATTAGAATTTCAGATCAAAAGACCATTTTTTGAAATGTAAGCATAACTTATCATTCTTTTGTGCAATTTTATACTCAATATTCTTTTTTACTTTCAATAAAGCCATAAAAGCTTCGAAGTTTAACTCAGACTTTTGAAACTTGCATCTAATGACATAGAATTTAAAGCATAAGAATATAAAATTGATACATGTATCGTGGCAACTGTCTGTATCAACTCCAAATACATAATTAAAATCTGAGTAAACAGTAAACTGACCTGTACATTTATCAACGGCATCAGTAACGCTGTTCCAAAGATGTTTAACCTTCTCACAATCACAGAACAAGTGTTTCAATGTCTCTGGATTTTTGTTACAAAATGTGCACAATGGCGAGTCAGTTCTTGAACAAGAATGAATTCAAAGCAAAAACATTATGGAATATCTTAAAGTAAAAAGACTTCAGCTGAGTTTCAATGGTGCATCTAAAATTATGCTTGTGTATTTTTGACCATTCAACACTATTATCCTCAAGATTAAGCCATTCTCTCCATTTTCCCCCCAGCTTTTACACAGGAGGTGCAATCATTGTTCCGTAGTAACTGATAAGTATACTTAGGGACCTTCAGCTTTTTGACCAGAACAGCCTGAATTTTTTCAAAAATACCTTCTTCAACTTCCTGCGGTTGCACAAACCAATCTAAATAAATTCCATTCATCAAGGAATCATATTTCCTTTGATCATTTATAGATATATCAAACTCCAGCACCAAATCTTCAAATGATTTTACATACGAGTTTCCTCTACTCAACTGTGAAATAAAATATATGCCTCTTTCATACCACGACGGGTAATAATAGTAGGGTTTATGCTTTAAACTTACATTCTTATTCCACCAGATGAAATCTTGCAAATGATATCTATTCAGATTCCACTCCTTAATTATCACCTGTCTATATTTATACCAAGTTTTTATAGTTTCAATCACCTGACAATTCTTAATCTTTTTCAAAACACATTGGGGGCTTCGGTTTTCCATAAAACTAGGTGATCAACATGAAACATGCGTAGCATTTCTATTTCAATAACTTTCCAAGAATTGACATAATTAGGATCAAAAAAAGGTTTCACCCAGACCATTTTTTAGGCCTCAGCATAAACACATGGGTCTAACATCTTAAGTCCCCCTTCTTCATAGTCATTACATAACAAAGTACGTTTTACTCTATCATTACCATTGTTCCATAAAAATTTATACAACAGTGAATTTAACTTCTTAAAAAATGATTTTGGAATTTCAATACATAACACTGAAAATAAGTATCCAAGCTGTGGTAATAGCAATGACTTTATAACAGCTATTTTACCTAGTAAAGACAAATACCGTATTTTCCAACAATTGATAATTTGTTCAATCTTTCTTAGCCTCTGAGGGAAATTTAATTCATATAGCGAGGAAATTTGCAATGAAAATGTGAACCTCAAGGCCTTAAATGTTTTTGATCTCCACGTTAAACCCTCGTCTTCAAAGGGGGTTAAGCCACAATTCTTTAGGCTTCCAATATGAATGGCTTCTGATTTGGACAAATTTAGTTTACACCCCGAAAAGCTAGAAAAATAATGCATCATTTCAAACAAATTGATGAAAGACTCCAGCTTGCTATCTAAAAAACAAACAGTGTCCTCAGCAAACAAACTCATCTTTTTCTCTGTATCACCTATCTTAATACCCCCTATATCTGGATATCTGGATATCTATCTGGATGGTCCCTTATTGCAATGGCTAATACTTCAATAGCTAAAACAAACAAATAAGGGGAAATGGGGCAACCCTGAAAAATTCCTCTTGAAATTGCAAAAGAACTTGTCAAATAGCCATTATTAATAACATAGCTTGATCGATCTTTATAAAACACTTTTATCCACTCAATGAATCTTTCTCCAAGATTGAAGAATTCCAAAGCTTTATTTAAAAAAACATGTTCAACTCGAAAGCTTTTTCAAAATTTAGTAACACTATTGAACCTGGGACATTTGCAAAGTCCGCATATTCAATTAAATCAATAATAGTACGAACATTATAGCACTTATATTACGTCCCTTGAGAAATCCCTGTTGGTCAGGGTGAATTAAAAGATTAATAACCTTTTTTAACCGATTACTCATGACTTTTGCTATCAGCTTGTAATCAGTATTCAACAAAGATATTGGGCGATAATTCTTGACATATAAAGGATCTTTTCCTTCTTTTGGCAGCAATGTAATTACACCAAGTTTTTGTGACTGAGATAAAGAACCAGAAACAAGTGAATATTGATACGACTTAATTAGCATATCGGCAATATCATTAAAAAACAAAATATAGAATTCCACAGGTAGTCCGTCTAAGCCTGGGGATTTGTTTGTTACCATACTTTTCAGAGTAGACCATAACTCAGCTTTAGAAATGGGATTATTCAAACAATCTCTATGGTTCTGGGATAACTCTGGAATATCTAGACCAGACATAAAAAGTGAAGCAGCATCCCCATCATCACTAGAGAAATTGGATGTGTACAATGAAGCAAAATAGGAGTTGATTTCATTTAAAATTGTAGCAGGGTCTGATATAGTTTGTCCGATATCTGTTTTAATCTGATGGTTATTTCTTTTCTCACTATTCCTTTTCTCCAAATTGCAAAAGTACTTACTACTCTTTTCTCCATGTTCGGCCCATTTAATTCGAGAGCGAACTATCGACCCTGCTGTTTCATTATCCAAAATCTCATTCAACTGTGTTTCTAACGCATTTATGTCTTTAAAAAGATCCAATGATTTTTCTTCAGCATTTTCTTGATTTTGACAGGATGAAAGCTTTTGTTTAAGGCCAGATATTTGTTCAAATAATTTGTTCGTCGTTTCATTTTTTCCTTCTTTTTCCTACTACAGTACTCAATACAATGACCACAAATATATGATTTAAAAGTATCCCAAATGACATTAGAATTTACATCTGAGTCTTCATGAATTGCCTTGTATTCCTTTATCTTATTCTTTATAAAATTACCAAATTCGGCATCATGCCTTAAGTAATGACAATTGCATTTCCAATAAGCTTTTCCTCTAGTGTGAATGTCTGATGAAAGTTTAATTGAAACAAGAGAGTGATCAGAACCTATTCCACTGCAAATACCAGAATCTTTAACTCTAGAAACTGATGCACTTGAGATGAGAATATAATCAATACGTGAAAAAGCAAGCGGGTTTTGTTGTTGCCTCGTAAAACCCAATTCATTTCCATGGTCTCTTTGCCACACATCTATTAAATTAAACTCTTCAATATAAGTCAAAAAGATATATCTGGCATGCATATTTCTATGCCGATTACCTGCTCCTCTATAGTCAAGAGGACCCAGGGCTATATTAAGATCACCTGCAATATTTGAATGATCAAAGTTCTCAAGTTTTTCAAATACTTCAGTGAAAAAATTAGGGTTATCTTCATTTGGACCATATATATTAATCAATATAAACTGTGAACCATCTACTTCATAATGCAAAAGGAGATATCTTCCTTCTTCATCTTTCACACAAGAATGGATTTTGGGATTCATAGCTGGTTTAAATAAAATTGCAACACCTCTACACTTAGAGGAAAAACTACAAAAATAGGCTTGACCGCCCCACCGAATTTTCCATAATTTTTCATCTTCCAATAAGGAGTGAGTTTCTTGTAAGCAAATAATGTCATACTTTCTTTCATGTAAAAAAGAAAAAACTTTTTTCCTCTTTAGAATATTTTGCAAACTTCTGCAATTGAAAGTAACTACTTCCATCTTAATAAATTATAAAACAAGCATGCTAACTCACAAAATACATAAACCGATTGAATAACCCGCAATGGTATCTGATAAAAGAGATCAAGTACATGTATATATGAATGAACAAAGCACAAACAAAAACAATACAAAACACTAGAAAAATACAAAACATCGGATACTGTCATAACTCTGTAATACCTCCCAATTAATGACAAAAATAAATTTTCCCTTCTTAAAAATAAACTACCATCCCCCTTTACTGCACCTATTTCCCTCAAAAGGAAGGAATGTTTACACAAGGCATGCATAGAAAACTAAGAATATTTCTTCAACCATGTTAACCAAAAGCAAAGAACCGTTTGATTACAATCGTCTTAATGTCTATGGTGTAAATAGCTTCAAGGAATTCCCCTCCACAAACTTTATCTTGCAAGGATATACGAAGAAAGCCTCTTCCCTTCTTGCTGAAGCCTCCTCAGATGAGGGAGCATCGCCTTCCTCTCGGCTTGCACTCGGTGGTTTAAGTCCTTTCCAACAAAAAGGCGTCTGCCTTCATAAGTGAAATCCTTATTGAATACCGCTACGCAGGACTTGAATACTTTCTCTTTCTCCTGATAAGAAGAGAAGCACACATGGATTGGTCTGTCCTTGACCTTTCCATCTGGACCTGGCCGTTGTGGACGGGGTCCTGTCGGTGTACGGTGAGCTCTTTCAATACCAACTCCAGCAAGAGCTGGATCTATCCCAAAAAGCCCAACAGGAACTTATTGCCCCCTCCATCGCCTTCCTTACCTTCAGGAATGTTGAAAAATACTACGTTGTTACGCCTAGACCTGTTCTCTAAGTCGTCAACTCGTTTGACGAAGGATAGTTTATTAGTTTTATTACGAAGCCTGCCTCGTGGAGTCATAAAAAGCTTTCAGTTGTGAATATCCATGCGAAGAACCCATACTGGGGTTGGAGAATAAGTTTAGTTTTCAAGCTACAGGAAATAACATTTTCAACCTAGTTGCAATCAACCGCTCTTGATGGCCGAGAGTAAACAATCTGTTGTAACTTCTACAGATACCTGTCACCGTGTTGTCTGTGCAATAAATATACTCTCATCCTTTGATTCACATGAAGGAATTCTTTCACCACGTCAGTTATTTTCATGTCATAAAATATGTTCCACATGCTTTTATAGGCTGGTCCAATACGGACTTTTCAATAAACTCCTGACGATATCATAAATGCGCATACAATTTCGAGCCAGAATCGCATATCCTTACCTATACCTGATTAAAATTAACATAAACTACTTTGTAAATGTAGTATATCTTTCTGTCTTTATGTAAAGAATCCAATGAAAATCAAAAGCACTTCTCTCTAACTTTCTGATGAAACTGCTCAGATAACTTAATGAACACATTATTTACTTTTTAGTTTATAAGAACTTAGGAACAGAATGGGGACTGGATATTTAAGATGAAGAGTGTTTTATAATGACAAGTCTGAACAGGGAAATATATAAGTTACATTTCCCTAGTCTGAATAATGTCAGATGCAAAAGGTGGTGGGAATGAAAATTGATTTTTCACATGCACTTTCCTGTGTAGGATAGTTCGAATGTTAGATACATTCTGCGCATATAAGCAGATAAAGCTCAGTTATATTAAAAAATAAAATACACAGATCAGTAAAATCATACCTGATTTTGTTATTTGCTAAATAAATTTATGTACATGTATCTACCTATCATTGCCTATTATTGCTAGTTTGGTCCAAACTACGCTACCACCGAGAACTAAAAGTCACATTCGCACACGCCCCACCCCCGTATGACGCCTTCCAATAGTCACATGCGTGAGTGCACGCCCGCCATCTTCCTCTAACGAGCTGCCAGAGACAACGTTTAGGACATGTTGCTGGGCAAGGAGAGGGGACGGAGGGAGGGACATAGGTAGATACATAAATTTATTTAGCAAATAACAAAATCAGGTATGATTTTACTGATTTACTACAATAAATTAATGTATCTACCTATTATTGCTAGACGAGCACGGATAAAAATCCGGGGTGGCATGTCCAAAGGGAAGAAGACTAACGGGGGTCAACGGCAGAAGATGCCGCCCTCAAAGACGAAGTTGCAAACTGCACTTCTCCAGAAGGAATGTCCTTCAGATAAAAAGAAGTGAAAGAGTTAGGAGACCGCCAAAAGGCGGCCCTCAGGATGTCCTCTAGGGAAATGCCCTGAAAAAGCGCCCAAGAAGTATTAATGCTTCTGGTATCATGCGCTCTAGGTTTGCTACAATCCACCTAGAAATGGATTCTCTAGAAGCAGGGGAGAAATGTTCGCGAGTAATGAGAAAAAGTTGCTCGTCCGAGCGGCAATCTTTGGTTCTGTCTAAGTACCATTTTAGCGCCCTCACCGGACACCAGACTTTGTCCTCCTTGACTGAGGAGAAGTCTGACAGGGGGCTGAGAAACACCTCAACCGATCCGGAGGAAGCCGTCTGGTTTTTGGCTACAAAGGAGGGCTTGGGGATAGGGCGAACACCTTGCTTTTCCCAACGGATATGACCAGGAGAGGTGCAAAGAGCTTGAAGAGAGCTTCTTCTTTGCCCTGAAGCTATGGCGATAAGAAAAATGGTCTTGACAGTCACATGATGGAGAGAAGCCTTGCTCATCGGTTCAAAGGGAGGCTTTGATAGCGCGTCCAGAACCTTAGGAAGGCTCCAAGCAGGAGACAGCCTCGGATTTGCTGGTCGTTGTAAGAAAAAAGATCTCAGCAACTTAGTCAGGTAATGGGAGTTAGAAACTCCCGAGCCGTCAGGAAAGCCAACATGAATGGCGGCAATGGCAGAGTGGTATCCACGGATAGTGGAAAGAGATCTACCCTTATCAAATAAGGAGATCAGAAAATCTGCAATCGTGCCCACAGAAGCCTCACGGGGTGAAACCCTGGGGTCTTCACACCAAACTGAAAAGGTCTCCAGACGGGAGTTGTAAAGAGATCTTGTGAAATCTCTTCGACTCTGGACTATAAACTGAGAGGCTCTCTCAGAGAGTCCCGAAGCTCTAGCGTCTCCCCCGAGAACGGCCAAGCGGTCAAGTGAAGGATCTCGGGCCGATGATGAAGGATCCCAGATAGAGGCTGGGACACTAGGTCCGGCCTCAGTGGAAGCGGAAACGGCTGTCCAGCCAGGAGGGACAGGAGTAGGGGAAACCAAGGTCTCCTCGGCCAGCGCGGGGCTACTAACAGGACCCACGATCCTCCTTGATCTTTCTTAGAACCTGAGGGATCAAAGGAAACGGAGGGAAAGCATACCCTCGAAAATGTCCCCAATGGAGAGCGAAGGCATCGAGTGCCCAAGCCTCTGGGTCCCGTACCTGAGAACAGTACCTCAGAAGACGGTGGTTGAGAGTGGTCGCAAACAGATCGATCTCTAGCGGCGCCCAAGTAGCACGGAGAAGATCGAATACCTCCTGATGGAGGGACCACTCGGGAGACACTTGCCCCGGGACAGAAAGTCTGCTATAAGATTCTCTTGTCTGAGAATGTAAGAGGCTATCGGGACAATGTCGTTTGTCCGACACCACCTCTATAACTGGGCAGTAAGAGAGTTCAAGGAAACTGAACGAGTTCCACCCTGACGATTGATGTAGGCAGCAACCGTGGTGTTGTCCGTAAGGATAAGCACGGAGTGCCCCACAATCGTGCGCCTGAAATGGCGGAGCGACATGAATGCCGCCAACATTTCCAGCACATTGATATGGGGAAGGGTGTGCAGATGAGACCAATCCCCCAAAATCATCTCGTCCCCACAATGGCCGCCCCAGCCCAGAAGGGACGCATCCGTCGAGATGGACACTGACGGAAGAGGGGTGCGGAGAGGCTTGCCTCGAGCAAGAAACGTCTCGTCTGCCCAGGGGGGAGAAGACTTCTGATCTCCCTCGGTAATGGAATCCATACTCTGAGGGAGTCTAGCTCGGCGAAAAGAACTTCAAGAGGTGCCACTGGAAGGGCCTCATCAGAAGTCTGCAGTCTCCACTAGACTTGCGAGGTAGCCCAGATATTGAAGCCAGTGCTTGGCCCGTACCTTGCGAGAAAGACGCAAGGACCGAGCAGCTGACGTAATCGTCCGAATTAGGTCGCGGCTGGGGCAGGCGACCTGCTTCGGGATATCTATCTCCGCACCTAAGTACACTAGGGTACGGGTCCTTCAAATCTAGCGAAATCGCCAAATCTGTCCACTCGATTGCCTGGAGAATGGAAGCTAGTGTCTCCATCCGGAAGTGTTCCAGAGGGATAAAAGTGTTGATGACCTTCATATTGAGGATCATCCTCAGCTTCCCCGAGCGTTTTGGGATCACAAAGATCGGGGAGAGACACAGATGTGGGTGGTCTCTCACCTTCTCTATAGCGCCCTTCTCCAGCAGCAATTGTATCTCGGCCGAGATATGCTGATGATGAAGAGCGGATACGAATTGCGCTGTGCGGTATGGGCTCTGCAAGTTCTATGAAGAAGCCATCTCGCACGACTGAGAGAATGAAGCTGTCTTCGGTAATTGCTTCCCAAGCGGGAAGGAAACACCGTAGTCATCCGCCTACCTAGTGATCCACTGCTCGGGGCGCACCCTCAAAAGGCCTGCTTGGGCTTGGGCAGAACCTTACCGCAGGCCCTATTACTCCCCCTACCTCTGGGAGAGTCCCTACCTCGAGCAGACCTGGGCTGCTGCTGATGGCGTGGGACGGGGGGCACCGACGTCCTAGCCTTCGGCTTAGGAGGTTGAGCCGGCTGACGTGGACGGAATTGCCTCGACAATTCAGCCGCCTGCTTACGGGAGTCGAGAGGGAGGGGATATCCCTCTCCAGAACCCCTAAGGACGAGAGAGCAATCCCTCTTCTAGTGTTCGTGGCCTGGACGGCCGCAGCAGTCAGCTGCGACCACAGAGATCCTGTCAAAGCAAGCAGGATCTCATCCAAAACCAAACCGTCAGACTCAGAAACGTGAAGTTCCCGAGATCTGACCCTGAGGCTGATTAAAGAGCCCAGGTAGGCAGTGAGCCTCATGCCAGATCTGGCATGGGTTTCAAAGTCACGTGCCTGCCTGTCCTTCGCTGTGTAACCCCTACTCTTGAAGTTCACGCCAAGTCTCGTCCCGACATGCCCGATGTCAGGCGGGTCGAAAAGCGTATTTCTTGGCAAAGGGACGCTTCCTACCAGTTGTAGCCCCAGGCATCGACGACTGTTCAGCTATGCCCTCATAGGCAGCCTTGAAATTGTCAGTAAGGGGTATCCCTGATGAGGGGGCCCTTTGCGTGAAGAGAAGAGAAGAGAAGCCTGAGCTGAGTCCGGCTGGGCCAGCGGGAAAGTCTCAGGGAAGAATCTCTCCAAAAGAGCCTGCGCGTCAGCTGCCAAACCACGAGGAGGTTGGGGGACCGCACTGGCTTGTGACTCGGAATCAGAGTCAACATTAGGGTCGGCTATGTGGGAAACCTGGCCCCAGGGGGGCGGGTGCATCCACGAGCCATAAGTCTCCTCACCGGGAGGGGCGCCGAGCGCCGCCGGGGTAGGAGCAGCTCTGGCCGGGCGGCTCTGGGCCTGTCGGGATCGAGCATGACCCTCAAGGGGCCAATCATGACCGGATAGTATTGATCCGTCATGAGCAAGAGGCTTTCGAGAGCCTGGAACCTGTAAATTAGGACCGGATATCGGCAAACTGGGGCCGCATAACGACAAACCGAGACCGGATACCGGTAACACGGGGTCGGATCTCATCGAACCGGAACCAGGTATAACCAGGTCAAGGTTCGGATCACCCAAGTCCACGGACTGGTCAGTGTCCGAGGGGGGGGGGGGAGGGTCTGTGCCACCTGCGGTCGGCTGCGAGGTAGGGGGTAACCACCCGCTCTTCTCTACAACTATCTTCAAAAATCGAAGAAGTTCAGCCTGATCGACCGCCGAGGGAGAAGGGTCTGGCGTCTTGGAAGAGGCCTTGCCCTTCTTCCCAGTCGTAGTCATAGGTGTGCCCGAGGCAACCTTGGACTTTGACTTAGAGAGAGACTTGGCCGAATGGTGCCCTTTGGACTTCTTGCAAGGGGGGGGGGGGGGAGAGCAGAGCCCTCCGGCAAAGAAGTTGGCACCTTGGCCGTACCCGAGAGGCCGTGCTTGGCAGGGCGCTCGGATGATCTCTCACGGCTACGCTTGGCCCGTTTAGAAAGGGGGGGGGGGTAGCCATCTCCGTGGTGACTAGGGCTGAGTCAGGGCTAGCTGAGTCACTAAGAGTGTATAGAACACTGGATGGAGAAACTCCAGTGTCTTTGCTCAGGTGGGAGCCAGTGGTCGGTGCCCTGACGGCTCCCCCTGAGCGGACATGAGTGCCAGTGGCCGGTAATCCGGCGACACTCACGCCCTGAGATCGTGGGCCAGTGGTCAGTAATCCGACGACCCCCTCGCCGGGACTGCGAGTCCCGACTGTTGTTGTAAAGCCACTGCCGGGCTAGCAAACAACGAGGTGCTTGTCCCTGTCCGAGACCCACTGTCAGCAGGGGTCCCTAACTTACCTTTCGTCGACAAGCCTGGGAAGATAATCCCTGACCAAGACGACGATTTCACGCCCGTACCCCCGGTAGTTAGTGTACTGCGTATCATCCGGAGATGAAACCGTGACACTAACTTCCGCCGTGTCAGCCTGCACACTGGCGTGGCCAGTACGGGTAACAGGATTCAAAGGAACAGACGAGTTCATACCGATCCTGAAATGATAAGAAATAAGAAACAAGTACGTTAAGGGTGTAAATAAATAATTAGCTCGTAGTATTTCTAAAGCAAATACAAGCACAACTAAATACGTTAGCTAAGAAGGGAACAAAAAATAACACCCCGGGGGCTATGCACGAACAGCCAACAAGGGAAAACCCTAACGAAAAGGGAAAACCCTAACGAAAGCAAACAAAGCGCTAAGCAGCGGATTGCTAGCCCAGCGAACGTGCGTAAAGCTATGTCGCCGGGAGGAACGAAAGGGGAAGAAAGGTGAGACAGAAATTGAACTAATTTTCTGTCTAACAAAAAAAAGTGACTGGGAAGTCCGTTCCACCAAATTAATAAGAATTAAAAGGAGAACGGAATTATTTGTCAAGCAGTTACAGAAAGCGCAAATTAGAGATGAATCTCAAATTTTGGCGCAGTGACTTTTCTTGATTGTGTTTATTCTACGGCAGCGAGAATGAAAAGAGAATGAAAAGAGGAAGATGGCGGGCGTGCGCTCGCGCATGTGACTATGGGAAGGCGTCATACGGGGGTGGGGTGTGCGCGAATGTGACTTTTAGTTCTCGGTGGTAGCGTAATTTGGACCAAACTAGCAATAATAGGTAGATACATTAATTTATTGTAGTAAATACAAATACTGGACAGAGCTCCTGACAGAGTTTTGTCAATATTTTTCCTTACTATGTACCAACATGCACTACATCATTAGCAGGTGGAAATATTCTTCTTAAAGTGGGAAACGTAAATATTCAGAAAGCTCTTCTGTCAATTTGGGTGTAATTTTTGTCAATGGGCCCGTCACCCATGTGCTAATTCCGAAAAGCGATAACCACGCTCCTCTTTAATAAAGGGTTCAAAATCTTCATTCTTTCATGATAAAAAAGAATCAATGGTAACATAATTCAGCAATTCCATTCACGTTCCATCAATTATTTCTGAAATGCTGAAATGCTGAAATTCTGAAACTGCTGAAGCCTACTTTTATTTTTTACTCCTAGATTTTTATCTTTTTTACTTAGTATTTTACCTTTTTGGTGATATGTGTGACGTCTTTGCATAATTGTATGGACAGAAACCAACCTTGCCTTGGATATCGTGATGTTCCTGTGTTCGTATTTTTCGGTGCGATATGTATTTTCGAGGAGAATTCTGTGTGGTTTTGCTAGCCTATCTAACAACGATAGATGTGCGGCCTTTCATCATGGACTCGTCCTACCGAGAAGGCTCCCTTACAAGCCAGACGACGGACCCATTTTCGGGGGTTTTGACAATAGGTTTCAAATCTCCCGCCACTGAAAAGCACGGAACCAGTGAACCGAGGAAGTATTCGCCCGAATTCTTAAAGCAACTACGGAATGGAGCGAGCCATCGGTTGCCAGGAGATACGTGGGACACAATTAAGGAGTTGGGCATACGAAAACAAAAACGCGGCCGCCGTGCCGGAACTCATATCCTACGACAGATTACCACACTTACTGGGATAAGAAACCAACGGTCTGAGACCAAATTGCCTGATGTTGGACGAAATATTTCGAATTTGATACGTATAAAGCCGAATTATGATCCAAGAGCAGGAGTAAGTACTTAAAATTTTCCATCTTGCTTGCTAACAAATACTCGTTCTATGAACAATAAGTTTGATGAATTCAGTGCACTTGTTCTTGAAGCTGATATTGACATCGCTGCAGCAACAGAAACATGGTTTAAAGATGACATGCCGTGTGATTATGTTTCCATTCCTAATTATGAAGTGTTTCTCAGATCTAGAACCAATAGACGGGGAGGGGGCGTCGCTGTATACGTTAGAGAGGCCCTCTACCCGAGAACAATAGGAGAAATTGATATACCAGATGACTTAGAAATATTGTGGATACGAATACAACTAACGAGGCTTCCACGATCGGTTTCATTTATCATTGTGGCTGTCCTATATTACCCTCCTAACTGTGCTAATGCTGACAAGCTTATCGATCACATCCATCGTGTGATTGACACCATGTCTTCCACACATCCTGAAGTAGGCTTCATTGTCATGGGTGATTTGAATGAACTAGACATATCCTCTCTCCTCTCAGACTCCAGGTTTGTTCAGTGCGTGGATAAACCCACCAGAGGCATGAAGACGCTCGACAAAATCATCACCAACATCAGCGATTACTACGAGTCGCCGATCGTGTCTTCTCCTTTGGGTGCAAGTGATCACTGCACTGTAAAATGGTTGCCTCTGGGGAACTTCGCCAAGGGTCCTAACGTTATCCACAAACGCACAACCAGACCAATGAAGGACAGTGATATCCGGAATGAAAATCCTCCACTGTGACTGGACTGATGTCCTCTCAAGTGAAAACGCAAATGACAAGTGTAATGCATTTTACTCTACACTGTCCCCAATGATCGACAGATATTTTCCAACATGCACCGTCAAATTACATGACAGGGACAAACCCTGGATGACTCCTTCCGTTAAGTCGTTAATCTGCGAACGCCAGAGGGCTTTTTCTATGGGAGCGAAAGGTGAATGGCGCCGCCTCAAAAATCGAATTATTCGTGAAATTGAATGCGCCAAACAGGACTACTACAGAAATCGTGTGAGAAAACTGAAAAATACAAATCCGGCGTCATGGTACAGGCATATTAGGACAATGACAACTGGCCAGACTAGATCTCCGCTTATTCGTATCGAAGGAACTTCCCCAATGACTTCAACGTTGTGGCGAACAAGATCAACAGCTTCTTCGTGAACATTGCAAATGACATCCCAAGATTAGACACGTCCAGTCTGCCGTCATATCTGCCAGCCGATCGACCACTTCCAGTAGTTCATCCATGGGAAGTTTACCACGAGTTGCAAGCCATGAAACAAAGGAAAGCCCCTGGGCCGGATGGCATTTCTGCTAGACTTGTCAAACAATTCGCCTACGAGCTTACCTGCCCACTGACTGACATTCTAAACGCCTCTTTTAGTCAGTCACTCGTACCAGATCGTTGGAAAAGAGCACATGTAGTCCCCATACCCAAGTCATCTCAACCATCTATCGATAACCTTAGGCCAGTTTCTTTGACAGATCATTTCGCCAAAGTAGCTGAAAAATTCATAGCTAAATGGACTTTCAGCGATATGGAGGACACCATAGATCCAGCGCAGTTCGGCAACATGAGAGGTATTTCTACGTCTCACTACTTGATTGATTTGCTTCAAATGATTCATAGTAATGCCGATAAGCCAAAAATGATAAGTACAATTGTTACAACAGATTTCAGTAAGGCGTTCGACAGGATAAACCACAATATAGCCATTCTTAAATTGCTCCATGCAGATGAACGTCCGCCCAAGTGCTGTCGCCTGGATAGCGGACTTTCTCACTAAACGGCAACAGAGTGTGAAGTATCGAACGTCTCTCTCTGATTGGCTGGAAGTTGATGCAGGGGCCCCACAAGGGACCAGACTCGGCCCCATCGTTTTCCTGGCAATCATCAACGACGCGTGCCGAGACCCCCCGTCCTCATCTTCTTACTGGAAGTACGTGGATGACCTCACGATGTTGGAGTGTAGAAAATCGTCTTCTGCATCCAATATGCAGTCAAGCGTAAGTGAACTACAAGATTGGACTGTCAATCACAACATGAAACTGAACCCCCAAAAATGTTCTGTGATGACGATAACTTTCATACGTGACCCACCACCACCGCCTGTTATCTCAATTGATTTACATAGCATTAGTCAAACAGATTGCGTGAAGTTACTTGGGGTTCACATCCAGAAGGACTTAAAATGGACTTTCCATGTAAATGAGATTGTAAAAAAGGCTAACATGAGGCTGCATATGCTGAGAGTTCTCACTAAATTCCGATTGCCTTTGGACGACCTAGTGCTCATTTACTGTTCATATGTCAGGCCGGTGCTTGAATATTGCGCACCCGTTTGGAACTCCGGATTGTCCGCCGCACAAATTGACCTAATGGAAAGAATTCAGAAGCGAGCATGCCGCCTCATGTTAGGGCCCCGTTATGTCTCGTATGAAAATGCTCTCCAACTATGGAACATGTCCACTTTGAGCGATCACAGAGAATGTTTGTGCCTTAAATTCGCACAAAGATTACTTGAACCCGGGTCAAAATTTAAACACTGGCTGCCCCAAACGCGTGGTAACTCTCATTCTAGAAATCTGAGAAACAAAAGTAAATTCACTGAAGTGTCATGTAAAACGACACGATATAGGAATAGTCCTTTGCCTTACTTAGTTCGATTGTTAAATGCCAATAATATTGCATAATGTACTAGTATCTGAGTGCAATCTTGCTTGATTCCTCTAATTCTCTCTCTCGCTTTCTATGTCGATTTTCCTTACTTGCTATTCCTTTTTGTTTCTACAGCTCTTTCCCTTCTTTTTACATTCTATCTCTCTCTCTATCCCCCTCTTGCTTCCTTTTTTTTTATCCGTTCTTCTTTCTCTAGCTTTCTTTTCCTCTCTCCATCTCTCTGATTCTCTTTCTTTTCCTCCCCCTTTTGTCCCTCTCTTTTCAATTTTTCTTTCTCACAGTAAGACGAATTTATGCATTCTTATTTATGCTAACTTTTGCGATATTTTACAATCTCTAAATGTCGGAAGTTGTTGAAAATTGAATTTTGTTGCAACATATTGCTATTGAGATATTTTAATATATTTATCGTCATTAGCTTTTATTGATGTATGGTAAGTGCAGTATATCTGTGTCAACAATGCGTTTGTCCACACTCATATTATATATATATATATATATATATATATATATATATATATATATATCATACCCAAAACATTGCTGGTTCATTTTGTATGCATTGACGCTATACCATGACAATCGGTGCTATCAGTTTTTTAATCCCCCCTTTTTCTCTCTCTCTTCTCTCTCTTTCCTCCTTATTTCTATCACTTCCCTTTATCTTGCAATACTATAATCTCTTCCTTTTGACTTTTCCTTTCTCTTGTCTCTTATCTATTTCCTTTTTTTCTCTCTTTAGCTTTCATTTTCTCTTTCCCTCTTCAGACTTTTTAAATCTTTCTTTCTCTTTCTTACTCTTCTCTTTCTCCTTCTCTCCCACCCTCCTTCTTTCTCTCTCCCCTTCTGTTGTCGTTTTTGGTTGTTTTTTTTCACTGTGGGGTGCATTTACAATAATGATCCTTTATGCATCGTTATTGAAGCTTATTTTCGTCATATCTACAAAAATCTCACATTTGCCCAAATTGTCACCAGACGATGATACTGTTGCTGATGTGATTTAAATATTTTGTTATTGTGTTTTATTTTTATGCTATATGGAAAATATGGTGTATGTATGAATTAAGTCAATAATGCGTTTGTCTATGTTCATATATACACCAGGAACCCTTTTCCACATAAACGTTTATACCATGACAATAAGTGCAATCATTTTTTAATTCCCCTACTTCTCTCTTTTTCCTTCACCTTTTTCATTTCCTCACATCTGCTCCGGCCATTGACTTTTATCTCTCCTACTACCCTCTCTTCTCTTTTCTTCTTCCTCTTTTTTCCTTTCTTTCCTCCTTTCTTTCTCTTGCTGTCTCTTGCTGACATTTTCCCCCTTTTCTCTCTCACTCTCTCTCTTTGGCCTCCCCTGTCCCCCTGCCTCTCTCTGGCTCTCTTTCCTTTTTTTTGTCCCTCTTTTGCTCTTCTTTGTTTTTTCTCTCTCTCTTCCTTTCTCTATTGTCCGCATTCTTTCTCTTTTTCTTTTCTTCTTTACTACTCTTCAGATTTTCCTTCTCCCAGTGGGGTGAATTTATAAATGATTCTTTATGCATTGTTGAATTTTGCTATTGTCATGTTTACAAAGTTGTGTATGTATATTCTATCTTATTTATCATATTATGTGCCTATTATATGATTAATGTTGAGTTATATTTTGTAAAAAATCTGCAATTCGGCCCACAAGCCGCGAATGATTTTTGATCTATAAACCATTTTAAATAAATAAATAAATAAATAAAAAAAATTTATACCGAAACGGTATAGCTATACGATGAATTTTTGTGGATTTATCTGAACGCTGACTAACGAAACGTCGTATAACGAAACTGGGGTCAGAGCATCGTTTCGAACTAGAACTCGATAACGAATCACCTTTCCGTGTGTATCTGATCTGAACGTATGGCGATCCAAGCCCCTAAAGCGGCCGCCATTACACTGTAACATTTGGCCACGATTTGAACGCGCCCGAAGCCCCTATGCATTATTCATTTTGTAAGATGCTCCCTACCGCGTATATGCTTTACACACAAATAAAATAAAAATGTGGATCAGTGTCACGCATGCGCATTAAGAAAGGTCAAGTCCACTTAATTTATTCATGTATGCTAACGTATTCATCACTTGGCTAATGACGGCGCATCGATGATTGACGAATGGGCGTCATTCATATGGTGTCATTAAATCTTTATGATAATTAGGTCACAACATGTGATTTTCAGCACAAAAGGGTCGAGTTGTACATGTACCGTAGTTATAAGAAGATAAATACATGTTGTTGGTATTTATCACACTTTACATTCATAACTTTTACATTCATAATAAGTATTTTTTTCAAAGAAATTAATAAATTCCCTCTCTTTGACCTGTAGGATGAAGAAGTTATAAAAAAACGGGGGGGGGGGGGGGTGGGTATGATGGAAGGCAAAAGTAAGAATAAAATATGAAGTGTAGAGGAAGAGGTATCCTTGGATTTTCTTTAGGGGCAACTTTCACATTGCTGCCAAGTTTGTAAATCATATAGCCTTTTGAACATACCTTTCAAAGAGAATTATGAACCTTGAAAATTCGGCCATTTTAACTGACCCGAACTGATTTAATATACTTACACCTTTATTCTTCACTTTCTCTCTCTCTCTCTCTCACACCCCCCCCCCCCACCCTTCTCTGAGTTCATTTTCACCAAATCTTCTCACTTCCGCCTTTTCTAATCTTCTTTTCTTCCCCCCCCCCCCCTCTCTCTCTCTCTCTCATACATACACCTCGATCCCACGTCCTGGTTCATTTCATTGATATAACGTGAGAGAACTTTTATCATGTTCACAGAATAATTTTCAATTACAATGTACATGTATATCTTTCTTACAATTTAGATTTAAGATGCAATTGTTTACACACGTCGAATCTGAAATACGTTTAGATTTTCTCCACTTTTTAATAAAAATTTTCTTGCATAAAGAAATGAGGACAGTCTTTAGAGAAGTTTAGACATTGTCTTACTTCTTAATTGTACGTTTAATTATTCTCCTTAAAAAAAAAACCCAACATAATTATATAATTTATCTGCAGTCATACCCTCTGTTCATATACTACAATACAATAGAGTTCCAGCGCAGCCGACTTGTCATTGTCAACTAATATTCTCTTCTTGAGAGTAGTACAAACAGGGGCAGATCCATGATTTTGTATAAGGGGGGGGGGGGGGGCACACAAATGCAGGTTTGTCAATTTTGAAACTGCTTGAAGGGAGACCCTTATTTTTTTGGTCTCGCCAGCTCTCGAAAAGTCGCTCAATGGGGGGGGGGGGGGGGGGGGGGGGGGGGGGGGGGGGGGGGGGGGGGGGGGGGGGGGGGGTGGGGTGGCGACAAAAAAAAAATTCCCCAGCCCCTCCAAAATTTCTCTGACAAGGAAAAAAAAAAAAAAAAAAAAGGTTTTCGTTCTAGAAATCGGGGGGGGGGGGGGGGGGGGGCAAAATGCATACTTTTCTTCCAAGGTACGGACGGGATGTGTACTTACATGCATTTTTAAAAAATGAATTTCATTCTAATTGAATCATACGTTATTAATTTCAATCCCTTTCCAAGAAGTAAATTATTTGAATTACAATTTAAAAATTATTTACCCACTACACCCCACAAAAGAAGAAATGATAAAAAAAAAATAAATGACCATCTAAGTTCCATGTTCAACACACACCAATGACAACAATTTTACTCTTAAAAGCAAAGATAATGCTGATAGTTCTAAGAAATCTAAATCGAATGCAACGTAATTCATCTCCTCTTTAGTTGGTACATGTATATTGCATACTAGTATCATAAATCTAACTATAAAAAGGGGGGGGGGAAGAAACACATATAGAGATCTAATTCTATAGTTTTAAGTCAAATAAAATGTTGAATAGTATGGATTTTCTCAATAGATGAATAATAAAATAATAATTCACTAACAAATTAATTAATGACAAATTCATAGAATAAGTTAATTAGATTATTATTAATTTGTTATACACTGCTCTAGCACTGCTTATCGTAATATCATTAGGGGCCTGTAATCTCACTAGGCCACCTAGAAAAGGAAGACCTTACATAACGAGCTACTACAAAAATGGCTGCATGTGACTACAACATTTGACATGGGGAGGGGGTGGGTAAGATGGTTAAGATATAATTGTAGAACTTTAAAATCCTCTTCAGTCATTCTAATTATGCATATTATACTTGAATCCAGGTATGATTTTAATATGATGTTGATCAAAGCAGGGGGCTATTTCACTGACGAGCTGAAGTAGAAATCCATGTCTGTTGAAAGAAAAGAAGAAAGATTTTAGAAAATGGAATCCATTGTGTATTTGATAATTAAACAAGCAACAATTAGAATTTAAGAAAATACAGAAATTTAGAGCTTCCTATTAACACAGTTAACATTGACTCTTTATATGAAATAGAATAAGAAGTGGGAATTCTCGAAAAGTATTAAAAGAGGAAAAAAGTTTGTCCAGTTGGACACATAAAATTTTCAAGGCTATTCAAAAGAAAACCAAATTAGTAAAGTCTCAAGAAAATTATGTTTATGTAAAAAAAAAAGTGTACCTAGATTGTGTTGAGATACTAATAACAACCAGTGGGTCGATTATGGGGGGGGGGGGGGGGGGCAAGTGGGCAGTTGCCCCCCTCCCCGATAATATTGAGGGCAAATATATCATTTTGCCCCCCCCCCTTCAACAAATTCTATAATTTTCCCTGCTTCACGTAACCATGGAGAAGCTGGTATTTAAGAGGCATTGAAAAAAAATCATGAAGAGTACTATTAGGCTGTTCTGCACTTAGTGGCGGATCCAGGGGGGCCCGGGCCCCCTCCCCTGGGACCAAAAAGGGGCCCAAAAATGCTGAGGACCTTTTTTTTTTGCTTGTCAGAGATTTTTTTAGTTAAAAGGGGGCCAAAAAATGCCGAGGACCTTTTTTTTTTTTTTTTGGCTTGTCAAAAATTTTCGTGAATATTGAGCCCCCTCCCTCAAAAAATCCTGGATCTGCCACTGTCTGCACCCCCCCCCCCCATTGAAAAACAAATCAACGCCGCGCTCCTGATAGCAACCTACCAGCAAAACTGGAGCAGCTAAGTATTTATTTGTTCCTCTCAGAATTTGTCTTCATTCTCAGTGGGTAAGCCTTCGTCTTCATCATCATCATCATCATCATCATCATCATCTGTAATAGATGAAGTAGAGCAGCATTATCCTGTATTAAGAAAAAAAAAATAATGATAATAAAATAATAATAATAATAAATGATATTATCAATATTCATAAGTTCATCCATCTTATTTGGTTTGTTTCTATTTGCAGGAATTAATGAAATGTTTAATATAATTATTAAGGGGACTAAAAATTTTATTTATACGGACATCACACTGAACATCCCCTAAAGATCTCATAATTGATTTTCAAAGACACTAAAAAAGCTGATGTAATACTACACTTAAGAAAACAGATCTCAGTGGTGGAGTGGTGGATAAAGAAAAAGGACAAATGAAATGTCTATTCTCTCTCAAAAAAATTTGATGACTCTTTGCTGTTGCTGTTTTGGTTGGACAATGTAAACTAAAAACTGTCTCTCCTTATTGTGAACACATCACCCCCCCCTCCCCCCCCCCCCCCCCCCACCAAGTAAACTGATCCTGGATGTATACACTACCACTACCAAACCTATAATTTTTAGCTGTAATAGGTCTAGGTCTAACTAGACCGAAAATTCTGTCTCTCGTTCGTTAACCTCTTCACTTAGAATAAGCGGGCCGTTCGATCTAAGTACTGTGCAAACCGACCACACACCGACTACACAACGGCTGCAAGATTTTCAAATGGAGAATACCTTGGGCCCTGAATTACCTGAAAAAGGAGCATTAAACAGATTATACAGACAAATTGGAAAGTTGAACAGATTCTTGAAGTAGGAGTAGAGCCTAGGCCTAATCATTTTAATCATATGCATGAGGAAAAATAAAATTACAGCGATTTTTCCAACTACGTCGGCGTGTAGTCGGTTTGCAAAGGAGATCAAATGGCCCGCTTCTGTCTCTAAGTGAAGAGGCTAACAACGAGAGACAGAATTTTCGGTCTAAGTTCTAACTAGTTAGGTCTAGAGATCTAGACCTACCTACCGTACCTGTTTATTTTTCACGTCTCATCCAAGACCAAGTCCGCTTCATCCGGCACCTACAACAGTTGTTGAGTTGTGCAAGTACGAAGACGTCTATTAGGCTTTAATTAAAGCCTCTAGATCTAGATCTTCCAGTAGATCAGCCACAAGTTAGTTCCTTGCCATGTTATTATCTGAGGGAAATCAAAGACATGATGAGACTAATAGTAATGAATGCGATACTGAAACAAAGGCCATCCCACTATTATTGCCTGGATTTTGATTCTGGTCTAGAATCAAGACTAAATATGAATATGACCCCCCCCCCCCCCCCCCCCCCCCCCCTCTCTCTCTCTCTCTCTTGAAATAAAAAACGTAAAACCTCATCATGCTTGCCTTGGCTTTGGTCATGGCTCAAGTTTAGAAAAAAAAGGGGGCCAAAGCCCATCTTAACTTATAGTATGGTGGTTGATCCAGTGTCCGAACACTTTTCAGAAAATCAACGATAGCAAATAAAATATGAAACGAATATCTGTCAAACTATACATATTGAATGCTCAAAGTCCTACAAAAAAAGAAGTTGATGGAATTTTAAAAAGACAACGTAGATTTAATACGATATTCCCATCCGAGTGAACCCCTTCCCAACGACGCGGCGTTTTGGTCCCTTGAAAAAGGTACCGTAATTCCGAACGTGTGAAACCTATGGGAAAAAGACACAACCTTGGAATCAATAGTGTGGTTTTCATACGCGTAATCCCACGCGTATGAAAACCCATTTTAGGCGCTTAACTTTACACGTTCGGTAATACAATCTGTTCGGAGTTACAATACTTGAGTCTTGACTATAGATCTAGCCTAGAACCACTGCGTTAAACTTAAAATTACAACCCGGCATTTATCGCAAACTGTGTAACATTTAGATCTACTCAAAGTAGACCTGGACCTGGGCGGGGACCTGGACTGGTCTCTGGAAAAAATATCAACATGGAACCCCCTCCTCATTCTAAATTAGAAAATAAAAAATATTTTAAAAATCCACACAAGAATAGCCTAAATCTACACTTCCTACAGTGTAGATTATAGTAGTACAGAATCAATTAGAAAGGGTCTCACCTGGGCCCTTTGTCTTCCAGAAATTAACCAACAGGGTCTATGCGTCTACATCTAACTTAGATAACCAAATCATTGACATACGGTCTACAAACTAAGTTCGATCTATTTAGAGGTTTACTAAATCTTTCGGCTATTGTCATCTCTCTAATTCAGTAATCATCTATCGAAACGTATCGAGATAGCCCCGCCCGAAAGTCCGGGTAAGCCGTCACGAGTGACAGGGTGGTAAGGGAAATCGAGCTGCAACATTAGCTCATGACGATGAAAATTGTTTTGAAAGTTCGAGAGTAGATTACACATTGTTACATGACATACAGCTCTGTAGAATCCCTTCAAAATGTAGAGAAATTGAAACAGATTACTCACAGTGCAGAACTTGTTCTAAATGTATTCTAATTTTCGAAAATTAAGCATAAATACATGGTGTACTCACCTCTAAACTTTCCACAACTTTTTTTTTACTTTGTGCGGTGACGTGAATTTCACAGCGGAAGTGACGAAAAGAGGTCAAATCATTCCTTTTGAAGAACATTCATATTCATAAGGTCTGGTCCAATCAAAGTTTGATAAATCGGAGTATGCAAAACAAAAATGAATAATGCATAAGGTGTTTCTCGATACTTATCGATATTTTTTGGTATCGGGGGCTTCGGGAAAAATGGAATGTTACCAAATGGGCGGAGCCTAAATACGCTTAAATACGCTTAGACTGAATGGTGACGCTGCAGCTTATATGCAAATGAGGCAAATCCGCGCGTGCTACCTTTCCGTCTATAAGTTTTAATTTGTCTATGTGGCGATATCACAGAGCGTTATAACTGGGCGGGGCTTAACGTGAGCGCGCGCGAAAGGTGTCCTTACCATAGACAAATTAAATAGTATAGACGAAAAGGTAGCACGCGCGGATTTGCCTCATTTGCATATAAGCTACAGCGTCACCATTCAATCTAAGCGTATTTAAGCGTATTTAGGCTCCGCCCCCCGAGAGACATTTCATATCTCCCGAAGCCCCCATTAGCATAAAAATCCGATTTCACTTCATGCATTATTTATTTTTGCTTTGCGTATCCCGACAATATTCAGCTCTGATTGGACCTTACCTCATGAATATTACAATTATCCAAAAGAATTAATCGACAACAAATATGACCTTTTTCGTCACTTCCGCTGTGTGTAAAGTCAATGTAATGACGTCACCCGCAGGAAGTGTGAATTTCTTGTGAAAAGTTTACCGGTGAGTACAACTATAATTACGCTTAAATTTCATAAATAGAATAACAATCATATGAATTACTACCAAAGTGAGGGATCTCCTGGAATTTCTGTACATTTTGAAAGTATTTGAAAGTACTGTATGCTATAAAAATATGGGCAATCTGTTGTCAAACTTTCATTACATTTTCTATCGTTATGAGCTTATGTTTCAGCTCGATTGCCATTACCACCCCTGCCACTCTTGACAGCTTACCGGAGTTTCGGGCAGGACCGTGTCATAAAATCAAATACATTACCAGACAATTTCATCCCCATCAATGTCAATGACAGTGATCCAAACTAACTGTTGGAACACATAATTTCAAAACTTAGTCGGAAAAATATCTAATATGATTCTAATGTGACGTTAACATATTAACTAGGACCAGGTGGCTTGTCGAGATTAATTTACTTTTTCAAGCTCTGGTGTGAAGATTTCAACAGTTCACAAGTTCCATGATTTTGATTTTATGTCTGACTCTGAGTTAGAGTAGAATGTAACTTAGACCTATCGTAGATCTGCATTTCAATTTAGTTGATTAGGCCAAAATTCTTTGGCAAATCGGTTATCTAAGTTAGATGTAGACATAGAGTCTAGATCTAGTTAAGCTATAGATCTGACAGTTAGACCTAACAAGTTAGTCTGGAATAGATGTAGGCCTAGACCTCTGTTATCTCTTAACAAAGGTCTAACTGTTATGTTAGATCTACTGAGGATTTTGGGGGGGTTATTTTTTTTGTAGGGCCTATATATTATTGGTTATTTATAAATTTATATATATTGGGGGGGGGGGGGGCATGCGAGGCCTAGCCAGTCATTGACGTAGGCCTAGGCTTGTCTTGAAAGTCCTAGAATCTACATAGACTAGATTAGATCTGATCTAGACTCCTACTCGGTGGTCTAAGTCTAGATCTTTTCTAGATCTAGATCTAGATCTAGTCTATAACGTACATGTAGATCTAATCGTAACAGTTAGACATAGACCTAGACACAAGAGTCTAGGGCAAAGCACATTACTAGCCTAATGGAAGAAAGCCTGGTCAGTGATTGAATTAGGAATGGGGGGGGGGGGGGGTCCCGGTCTAGTTAGTCTTTACTCTAGTTCTGCCCGACTTAACTCATTGTAATGTTAAAATGAATAAACCTCTATAGTGTTGTTAGCTTTTAGCCAATTAAACTAAAAGTTAAAGTTTGATTGAATTTGAAAACGAACTTTAAGAGAAGTCGGGACATGCATGTTTTGGTTTTTTGGTTTTTTTTTTTTTGGTTTTGTTTTGTTTGTTTTTGTTGTTTTTTTTACTTAGTGTAGCAGGGAAGGAAATCAAAATCAAATGGGCTAGTCATTTTCATTTTTAGGCAGGACCAAAAAAATTGTTGAAAGGACTAGGTAATAAAGAGAATCACCATCAATTATCATTTCATTTTTTTTTCTTTTTCAGATGGACATGAAATGAAGAATATGCAGACCTACCAAGTGTTTTGTTCTACATGTATCTACCCATCAACGCATGGCTGAACATACTACTACCACTAACTATTGGAGATGATGGATGAAATGCAGTGTAAATCTGCTAAGATGCCATTTTATTTTCATTTCCCCTGATTGCATGACAGGTATGGTAGTTCTAGATCTAGATGTCTAATCTTGGAAATCAATTAAAGTAGCAGCTCCATGGTTATTTCAATGGGAATGTTAAGATCCAGTTAAGGAGTTACAGATTTTAAAGATGGAATGATAGATTGAGCTAATACTTATAGTATCAAGGATAGATGTATGTTATCCGAAGTATATAATAAATATAAGAGGGTTTTATGGGATCTAAAATGTGTTGACAAGTAAATACATTATGTTATTTCCTTTGAGAGTGTTCTTCAACCCTTTTCAATAATACATGTACACAAACAATAGCAAGTAGAATATCAAATGAAAAAAAATTATGTACTTAAATTTATTTTGAAATATTTCTGAAGAAAGACATTACAATTTCAGATAGAATCTGTGAAAGGAATCTATGTCTTACTTGTATTCTCTTTGAGAATCAATGAGACCAGCAGGAATGGAGTATAAATACTTATTATGTGATGTATGAACTATTTTATTTTTCCAGGATGATGCTTCTCGTCTTCAGTAACAATAGATGCTGAAGGCATATATCCCACTTTTAGTAAAGACAATTCAGAGAGGAAGAAAGAACTACCGACTTGCTGAAGTTAAGAGAGGTAGGCTCAGCTGTATGAATAAGTTTCTTTGTATACACTCCCACAACTGAGGTACTCAAGGATGTCCTTGGTTCATTCACAAAGATAGATTTTGTAAAGGGGGGGGGGGGGGCACAAATCTCAGAAGAAGAAGAAAAAAAAGGGGGGTTGTCAGATTTGTTGGGTCCAGTTTTCCTTCAATATTCTCTGACAAGCAAAAAAAAAAGAAAAAAAAAGAAAGAAAGAAGCTTATTATTTCAAGGGGGGGGGGGGGCACAATTTTAAAAAGAGAGGCCACAATGTACACTGCTCTTTGAAAAGGGAGTAGGCCGGAAGTTACCCCCCCCCCCCAAACTGCCACTGTGTTCATTGATTTGCATATCATGTGATTTCAACATGATTAATTCCATTCTTTTCTCATTTCATTCAACAGACATGCATGGAGTTTAACTTGACCTCTTCATCTTTGATCGCTGCTACAACAGATCAAATCCTTCGTATTCCAGAGAGTCTGAAGTGTAACAAGCTCATTTAAGGGAAAAGGATACTGCATCTAAAGCTTTTCGCATGTGGCACCTTCACCCGCCCCTCCACATGTCACTTTATAAATTCTAATACAGCTAATTCTTTCATGTAGATGTATTTAGCTCATTAGGCCTATTGAGTTGAGGGTTTCCTTTTCGAGATGGCCTAGGGACATTGCCTGGCCCGTAATGTTTATTATAATAATGATAATAATAATGATAACAATAATAGAACAGTTCTTATATTTCGTATAATACCTTTGAAAAAGGTCTCAATGCACTGAGGAAAGGGTGAGAAAGAGAAACAAGTAGGAAACCTGCCGGAAATGTTATAATTATATTAATCAATTGAATGAGTATGTTTTTAGTGCAGATTTGAATTGCCCTACTGTATTAGCTTGTCTTACATTACTGAAGTGATTGCCAGGCCCAATGAGGTAATGCTTTGATCCATTGTGCATCTCAACAAATGTAAAAAAAAAAAAAAAAAAAATTAATCCCATGAACTGATCTTATATCTGATGATTGAAATTATCATTTCGGGTAAGTCTGTAATACTGTTTATATGATATAAAACTAAATGTCAAAAACAATCGGTATTGAGAAATTGAAAAAAACAGGTTAGTTCATCTAGCTCTAGAGCCTTACATGCATGTAGAGAAAATTAACATAACCATCTTTCATTTTCAAGTAAAATAATTATGCCCTTGGTATGTGTGGATCAAATTTCAACCAACAATCTTTAGGACTCTGAAATGTACATTAGTTGGTCATCGTTTCAATGCAGACTTTGTGGTTTTGGAGTTAGGGCACTAGTGTAGCTGGAGGGGGGGGGGGGGGCAGAGGGGCAGACTGCCACCTGACAACTCTTGACGAAAAAAAAAAAAAAGGTTATCGGGTTCATAAAAATTTCTCTGTTGTGGATTTAGGGAGGGAGGCAATCCCAGCCCGTGCCCCCCCCCCCTTTTTGAAAGAACAGTATACATTGGGCCCCCTCCTTTTTTTTTTCTTTTTTTTTTCTTGTGCCCCCCCCCCCCCCTTTTAGAACTTCTTTTGTTTGTTTTGTCAGAGAATTATGGAGGAAAACTGGACCCCATGAAATCATGAAATCACCCCCCCCCCCCACTGAGCGACTTTTGGAGGGCTTGCAACAAGAAAAAAATACGAATCTCCCTTCAAGCAGTTCCCTAAAGTTGACAGACCTGCATTTGTGTGCCCCCCCCCCCCTTAGAAAATCCTGCATACTGCACTGAGTTAGGGTAAATTTGTTATGAAAACTCCTGATGATTTCATCAGGATTTTCAAGTATTCTATGTTGCATAAGTCATCATTTTATAAACTCCCCGAAGTATAACAGGAACCTATAATGTGTTCAAAAATTCCAAATAAATCAACAAATGCAATAAGATTTAAAGATGTAATACTTCCATGTAGCAGGTGAGGTCATTTGATTTTAATAATTCATTTGTGATGAAAATGTACTTTTTGTTAGTAATATAAAGTATATGTTTGAAGTTTTCGTGCAGGGCATTATATGATTTATTCATATAAAAGTTTAGAATAATACTTATAGGGCCCTTTCATATTAGTAGAACAAATACATTATAAATATACGTTGTGTTAAAAATAGTGGATGATGGAATACACAATTGAAAAAGTGACATAGATGCAAGAAAAAGATGCAAAAAACATAAGGTAAAACAACAATCGGTTTGTGATCGAAGATAACATGTAGAGAAATAATCAAGCAGAAGGTGAGCAAATCTGTTTTAGATCGACTGGGCATCATAATTGCAGATTTCATCACATAAACTGTAAACATGGTAAATTACATTATTGTGAAAAGCTATGCAATTAAAATTGGTTTTATGAACATTCAACTAGCAGTAATCTAATAGTATTTCTTTCTTTTTTTTTTTTTTCAATGAATGAAATCTAACTGCAGATAGAGTGATGAAACAGGACGTGAGGGAGAAATAGAGTGTGAGAGAGAAAGAGAGAGAGAGAGAGAGAGTTAAGAGATAATGAGAGAGATAACTTGTGAGATGATATGATAATGAGAAAGGCAACGATGTGAGATAGTGAGAGAGATGGGAAGAAAAAGGGGAAAAGAAAGTTTCCAATATTTCTGCCCCCCCCCCTTGCCGCATGAGTTAGTGATTCTTTTTTAAGAGGGGGGGGGGGGGGGGGGGGGAGAGAGCTGGTAAGTCTGGCCCTAGGGGTGGGCCGGGAGTTCAATTCCAAGTTTGCTAAAGAAAAAAATCAACAACAAAAAAGAAAAATAATTACATTTTTTTTTTATTACTGTCAGAAGTTCCCACATATGGATTCGTTTCTTGTGACACAGCTTAACCAAGTTTGATTTTCATATTTATTTTTCAACAGTGAATTGAAGTACGGCAATCATTTCAATTGTATTGTTGATTATTATAATTAATCGAAAATGGAAGGCACTGATTGGCCAATACTGGTAAGTCGTCAAAATCCATATCATGAATACATTAACATACATGAATAAATTAATTGTACTTGACCTCTCTCAATGCGCATGCTCGGCGCTGACCCGCGTTTTTGTTTCTGTTGCATGAAGAGCATGTACGGATGTTGGGAGCATCTTAAGAAATGAATAATTCATAGTATGTTAATGGAGGCTTCGGGCGCGTTCAAATCGTGTTCAAATGTCTCTGACAAAATGGCGGAGCTTTAGGGGCCTGGGGAGCGTTTCATGAAGGGAAGTTGTCGGATATTTTATCCGACAACTGTTATAAGCTACTGAAATCCTTGCATCTGATTGGCTGAGAGCAAAATTGTCGGATAAAATATCTGACAAGTCCTTTCATGAAACGCCCCCTGGTCCTTACCAGGGGGCGGGGGCTGGCGGCGACCATAACATGCGCAGTGGAAAACTGCGCCTCTATACGATGTTTTTCTAATCGGTCGAGATATGTGTTTGAAAGGTCCGTAGGCTATACGATGAAAATTTTATACGACGTTTCTTTATCGAGTTTCGGTACAAACGTTTTGTGTCTGAACAGGGGGTAAGTCATTGTAACTATTGCAATGTACACAAACATTTTTTTTTTTTTTTACAGGCGAATCTCCCCCTGTTCAGACACAAAACGTTTATACCGAAACTCGATAAAGAAACGTCATATAAAATATTTCATCGTATAGCCTACGGACCGTTGAGACACATATCTCGACCGATTAGAAAAACATCGTATAGATGCGCAGTTTTCCACTGCGCATGTTATGGTCGCCGCCAGCCCCCGCCCCCTGGTAAGGACACCTTTCGCGCGCGCTCACGTTAAGCCCCGCCCAGTTATACCGTGCTATGGTCGCCATACGTTCAGACACACACGGAAAGGTGATTCGTTATCGAGTTCTAATTCGAAACGATGCTCTGACCCCAGTTTCATTATACGACGTTTTGTTATACGACGTTTCGTTAGTCAGCGTTCAGACACATAAATCCACAAAAATTCATCGTATAGCTATACCGTTTTGGTATAAATTTTTTTGTGTCTGAACACCCCGCTAAACACGTAGCAAGGCGGTCCGAAAATTCTGAACCCATGTCCATTACAAAGAGAAAAATAAATAAAATTCCTTCACCGACAGCTTCAGGGTATATAACAATAAGTGAAAAGGGCAGGTTGTAGCTTTTCAAACTGAAAACATTTGAAAACCAACAGTCAATAATTAACATTCTGACAATCAAGTTCCTTTACGTAATAGACCGCTTCGGTAATGTATGCAAATTTTATACATACCTTTCAAACAAAGGTTGTTCTTGACAACCTGAAAGCTTGCGGACATAGCAACAAGTAATGTATGCAAACTGTGGATTCCAAGCACTGAGGCTCATTATGAAAAGCAGGTTAATGGAATAGCTCGTCACTACGTGCTCAGAGAAGAAGTGTGCATAAATTTGTATACATTACAGAACCGGTCTATTACGTTCACACGATGGGAGCTAAACCAAAGAGTTTAAATACGAAGAGCGCTCAGTCCCGAAATAAAGCACGCGTATATATTGTGGTACATGTCGATCGGCCGTTGTTGTTATTTGTTTTTATTTGGCAATTAGTCAAAACTGACTATTTTTGCCACAAATATTATTTTTAAAATTCCAACAATTTTTTTGTCTTTCAGAAGGTACATTGTATTTTTATTAAAACTGTATTTACGTAAAATAAGAAAAGGAAATCATATTGCTCATCGCAAAATCATTGAAAGATACCATCCAGCCAAGCGGACACTTGGGCACTTTTCCCACCTTTTCAAAGATGCCGTCTTACCAATC
The DNA here is from genome assembly GCA_025618425.1 of Heliocidaris tuberculata. Taxonomy (NCBI): domain Eukaryota; kingdom Metazoa; phylum Echinodermata; class Echinoidea; order Camarodonta; family Echinometridae; genus Heliocidaris; species Heliocidaris tuberculata. The sequence goes on from CM046839.1 coordinate 24,566,623, forward strand.
CTCGAATTACGTCTCTTGGATTTTCGGCCAAAGGAGATTTGCCCTAGGTCACTCAGGCATAGGGTGGGGGTGTCAGAGATCGAATGGCTATGGGGGTGATATGACCGGTATATTTGTATTAATTTTGGTACATTCAATTAACATTATGATAAGGCAAAAAAATGAGGCTACAGTAATGAAAAAGAGCAACGATTGGTTAGTTATTTTCAAGTATGTTAATAGTCTATACTTATATGTAGGTTAGCTTTACATAATGCTTAGGTCATACTAAGTACAACCAAATTAAGGAGACAAGATGAGCCTATATATTAGCTCTTTATCTGATATATATATATATACATATATACACACACAAACATATTTCTTTTATATATATATTTATTTTATATATATATATATATATATATACATTTATATATATTTTTTTTCTTACATCCCCTTCCCTTTTTCTTTCTTTTTTCATTTATTTATTTACACAGTTACGTTCAACTGCTTGCTTGCTACAGGGAAAGAAGTAGCGTCAGACAGGGAACTGGATTTCCCTAGACTTCCCTGTAAGACCTCAAAGTCCTACTCCTCTCCCGGAGACAGAGCTTGTCAGTCGAAGGAAGAGAAGAGAAAATACAAAAACAAAACTAAACTAAACTAAACAAAACAGAAACGGGGGGAAATTTAGAAGCACTTATACATAGTCATATCATATTCAATTTGTATTTACATTTTCTTAGGTTAGGTTAAAAAAAAGAAAAAAAAGGGGGGGGGTCTTAAATAGGGCCTTTCCTCTTATTTTTTGTGTAAGCGTTTCGTTCTTAGAACGAAACGAACGATTGCTGTTTGTATGTCTATGCTAGTACTTTTCACAACATTGCTCTTTCAGTTATAAATTGCGGGCATTCCATGAGGAAATGGTTGACTGTTTCTATTCCATCACATGCATTACAAAAACCTGTAGGGTGAATATTCAATCTTAACAGGTCAATGTTTAATCCAACAACACCAAGGCGAAGTCTGTGGAGGATGCTTTCACCAAGTCTATTGAGGCTACATTGATATAGGCAGTTCACTCTGGATTGTATCTGTTTTAGCATACAGTAGGTATCAGTCCATCTGTTTTGCCACTCCTGTAAATATTTTCTAGCAATCAAATGTTTAAACTTCATCCAAAAGACAGTTTACTGTATATTTCAATATTCTTTCCTAATGCTGATTTGGCGTGAAAATCTGCAATTTCATTGCCACTTATACCACAGTGACTTGGGATCCACTCTAGACTAATGTCTTTACCCTGGTATCTAAGTTTTGTACCTGACGTTAATATTCCTGTTACGAAAGGAATTTCTTTCTGATTCTGTATGGCTACTAGAGCACTAAGTGAATCGCAAAAAAATGACCACACTCCAACATACACATTGATATTTTCTAACCAGTTCAGGGCAAGAGCTATTGCAGCCAATTCTGTTCTGAAGGATGAAGTGTGATCACTTAATCGTTTTGATTGATGGTAGGACCATGCACATGCAGGTACATAAAATGAAGCAGCAGATGTGCCTATGTTGGGTATTTTAGACCCATCTGTATATATATGCAGTTGAGTTGACCATTTTGTATTTATCAACTCAAGGCTCCTTTGGTAGGCCCTAAAGCTCCGCCATCTTGTCGGGGTCCATTAGAAGGCCCGATAAGCACCTTTGCATAATTCATGAGCGTAAATGCATGATTCATTTTGTAAGATGCTCCCCGAGAGTAGCATTAGTTTGTACGCGGTATGAAACACATTACGCGCATCAGCTTAGAGCATGCGCAGTAAGAAAGGTCAAATTCAGTAATATATGCATTTATGGTAATGTATTCATCGCTTCAACGTACAGATTCGGCGAATCAGCGTCGGTAATTTCTAATTTGGCAGACGGTACTCGTCAATGCACTTTAATTGTAATCGATCTCCGAATAAAAATATATCGCTTTGCAAATTTGTAAACAAGTAAATAAAGCTAAAAATGTAACCGGACAGACCGAATCAAATTAATCATGGATACAGATAATGTAAAGTAAATGTAAAGTACTTGACACGTCACCAGTGGCATAAGTCTCTTTTGCTGTTGATATACTTAATACCGGTAAATATATTCATTTGATATGCATAAAGGATAAATGATAAATAAATGAATAAATATATGAAACATATATGTATAATGAAAAAAAACAAAAACAAAAAACCCCTCTTGCAGTGTAGGATTTTTTTTCAGGGATGGTTTTCACAACACAAAGGATGATCTTCATTTGGGGGTGAGGAATGGGGTCCTTTAGTTAATTGAGGTTTTTTCTTTAACTTTTTAGTAAAGTCTTGATATAAATGATTTTTTTTTTTTAAAGTGTACGTTTGTTCTTTTTTAGAGGGGATTTGAATTGTATTTAAAAGGAACAATCCACTAGCGTAGCTGAGGGAGGGGGGGGGCAGGGTGCCCCCGACAACTTTTCCCTCCCTTTTTTTTTTTCTTGTTTGTCAGAGAATTATGGAGGAAAACATGTGATACCCCTCCCCCCCCCCCCCCCGAGCGTCTATTTTGAGGGCTGGGGAGTCTTGATGTAAATGATCTTTTTATTTTTATTTTTTAAAATAATATAAGTGTACATTTGTTCTTTTTTGAAAGGGATTTTTTTATTTTATTAAAAGGAACAATCCACTAGCGTAGCTGAGGGGGGGGGGGGGGGGGGGGGGGGCAGGGGGCATAATTTTTTTTTTCTTGCTTGTCAGAGAATTATGGAGGAAAACATGTAATAACCCCCCCCCCCCCCCCCCCCCCCCCCCCCCCCCTCCGAGCGTCTATTTTGAGGGCTGGGGGAAAAAAGTACCGCACTGAGCGAGTTTGGGAAGCTGGCGAGAAGAAAAAAATACGGGTCTCCCTTCAAGCAGAGTTTTAGAATTTAGAATTTTTTGTTTTTGCTTGTCACAGAATTATGATTATGGAGGAAAACATCTGATAACTCCCCCCCCCCCCCCCCTCACTGAGCGCCACTGGAACAATCAAAATACCGGGAAGAATTATCTTCTAACTTTTACTTTGCATTTGTGAGTAAAATTTATATGTTGCCATTCACTAACGTACCCAAGGGGGCCGGGGCAAGGGGGGGGGGGGGGCAGAGTGCCACCTGACAAGTTTTGAAGAAAAAAAAAGGTTATCGGGTTCCTGAACAAGATTCTCGACACCCCCACTGAGCGACTTTTGGAGGGTGGCGAACAATTTTCGGAACTGACCTCTTTTTTTTTTCTTTAATGCTTGTCAGAGAATTATGGAGGAAAACTGGACCCCATAAAATCTGATAAACCCCCCCCCCCCGATCCACTAAGCGACTTTGGGAGGGCTGGCGAAAAAAAATTCTCGACCCCCCCCCCCCCCGAGCGACTTTTGGAGGGCTGTTGGGGGGGGGGGGGGAATTGTCGCCATTGATAACCCTTTTTTTTTTTTTTAACCCCTCTTGACACCAAGGTCCAGACGCCACTGTTGCCATTCCTTTCCAGCTTTCATGCCTGTAAGTCATCACTCAATCACAAGTCTTATACAATACTATTCATTTCCATCAACTTATGATTGACCATTCCAGTCAAAGCTTATTGTCTTCACTCTCCCTTCACATACGCAGGCATGACAGGGGGTGTCGCTAGAGAATTATGAATGGGGCAATAGTAACTGTGCCAAGAAAAAAAATTCCCCACAAATTTCCAACAATGAAAAAGTAAAACTGAAGTTTTATATTTTTTATATATTTTTGGACATGCCAAAATACTGACAGTTTGAAACGTTACAAATATTAAGGTGTATTGCCATCCCCGCACACCAGTTGTGCATCCAGGATTTTGTAAAAGATGGGGCACACATTGCAGAAAATTCTCTGACAAGTTGAAAAAGGTCATTTCAAAGGAGGCGGGGGGGAGGGGGTACAATCTTGAAGTTGTATACTGAAGGTATGTCACTCTGTATCAAGGGGGGCATGGCCGGAAGTGCCCCCTAAATCTGATACTGCCCCCTCCACCCCCCACCCCCTCGAGCGATACCACTGCTTTTTCTCTCATTTTTTATCTTTCTCATTCTTTCTAACTCTGGCTTACCTTTCACACAAACTTTTCATTTAACATTTCTAGTTATGGAACCCCTGCCCCCCCCCCCCCCCCTCCCCTTTGAATACTCTATGTAAAAAGTATATCACATGAACATTAACCACTAAAATGAGAAATTCAAGTTAGAATTAAAAAGCTCTCAGAATATGTAAATGTTAAAGGTAACTAGATAGATGACTTTCCATCCCCTTAACATGATAAAAGAGATGAACTAAATCCTTTGGTTTTTTTGTCTATTTAATAACAATAAATTCAATTCAAATAACAAGTTTATAATTTGAAAAAAAAAAAAATATTGAAATTGCACATCCTTGCAGAAGTCTAGTGGTAAGTCAAATTTTCATATCACTTACTAGTACAGTATATCACTGAATGAATATTTGGTTTTTCTCACAAGTTCTCAAGCAATATGCATATCAACTGTTTCATTCTATTATACTGTTGAAATGGTCACTGACATAAATCAAATCTAGGTTTTGTTAAATTTCATTCAGCTGAAGGCACTTATTTTTTAGAATTTCAGCAAATGCAATATTCAAACAAAAATCCTCCAAATCAGAAACCCTTGTTAGGGATATCTGTATTTTGTTTTATTCTGAATGAAATCGCCAACTTCCATTGCATGTATCCACTCGTGAGACTGCTGATCTAGCTTACAGGAATGAAGAGCTGTAGTGGTAATCCGTAAGTCTGTTGAATGAAAAGAGAAAATAGAACAAATTAAAAACTATTAAGGTCGTAAAGAATAAGAAAGGACTGCAATGTGCCAGATATGTATATATGCATGACTCAAACAGAGTGAATATTGCTTGATAAAAAGCTATTTTACCCACATTCATTAAAATTAAGTTCTTTTGTAAGCATGAAAATGGAAATGATGAATCCTTATAAAAATTAAGTAAAATTCCTATATTTGACTAAAAATTCTTTTTCAGGTGAGAGGGCAAGGAAATTACAATAGTTTTAAATAACTTGCTTCCTCTTCAAGTTGTGTACTACTGATATAGGCCTATTATATATTTTTTTATTATATATATATTTTGAAAACTTTTTTTGTGTGGGGGGGGGGGGGGGGTAATTGCCAATTTAATTATGCACAGTAAAGGCCTACCTCTCCAAGCTTGAGCATGCAGGTCAGTAATATCTGCTCTTTGTTCATTTCTCTGCAATTGTGTATCTCAATATCTTTCACCATCCATTGTAAAGAATCATGCTGTGTAAAAAGAGGATAAATAAATAAATTTATAAGTGCAAGTATAAATGAAAGTAATTTAGAGGTACACAATATATATTTCACAGAAATACTTGTACTCCACTAATTGTGACTTTTTTGTAAAAATCTTCTCCAACATCTAAATACATCTCAATCAGATCATAGATCAAAGCTCAAAAGAGACCGTTTTCACAGATTGTATTGTGAATAAATGTGAAGTGTAATCTTCTCTTTCTTTTCCATGCTTAACACACAATGCTGGGCTTTGTTGGTAATGGTTTAAAATGTTTTGCATTAAGGACAAGCTATTAAAAAATCATTGGCAACTAGTAAGGCATCTGTAATATGCTTTTAACTAACACATTTAGGGACCCCTGAAGCCCTAATTGCTTCTATAGTTCATTTCCTTGTTTCCTGTTAAATTACAATATTTATGATAATCATAAAAGATTCAAATTACACTTTACATGTATAAGCATATAGATACTCAGGAAATGTTCTGGAAACTTACCTGTAATTTAGGAAGACTAGATTTCTGCTTCATCATGTATGGTCAGTTTGCATTTGCGCAATGTTTGAATAACATTTCTTGGGTTCCTTCCATTTTGATCTGTTAAAAAAAAAATAATTGAAAACAAGAGTTGTCATTTTGGGGGGTCTTTCTTGTTACAGTCATAGCTACATTGATAATAATTGTTTTTATCAGGCAAATAAATTCCAATCCATTATTTTCAAAGGTCAAAATTCAATAATCATCAGCTATCTTATGTTATATTAAGGTGCATTCAAGCTACATAAGTTTCTTGGAAAAGAAAAAGAAACAGCCTCAGCAACAAAACTTTCTAGTGACCGTGTGTCTGAAATTTTGAACCAGGGATCCCTAAACTGGCTTTAACAACCAGACTGAATTTTTGCCCAAAATACATTTGCCTCCCCCCCCCCCCCCCAAAAAATCATATTCAATCAGACTCCAGTTAATTTAGTCAGTTTAATTGACCAAATGGCATGAATTGAACCAATATAGTAGATCCAAGTCTTTTAAGAACGAAAAAAAGTCAGGCGTGAAAGTGAAGTTGAACAGAGTTCTTATTAAACATGGTTAGAGAGATCTAGATCTTCTTTGACTTGTCCCCCAAGGCAAGCACAGCTTTAGCCCTAGCCTAGCCAAGAAGTCTACATCTACTCAAGATAGACTATCCTTCAGACTTCGGTTTATGGAATAAAGTTTCAACAAATATTCAGAGTTCAAAACAGTAAACCTCGTGTAACATTAATGATTTATATCAGCACTAATTCATATCTTATCAAAATCATCGATATCGTAGAATCCCCACCACACAGTCACAGATTCCAAATCTAACGTTAACCGTAGTCTCGTAGTTGGACTAACGATACGCTTGTGTGCACCATACAGATGAACAACATGAGGAAATTAAGCTTATGGTTATGCAATACAGTCTATCACCATTAGAGTTTAATAACGTTAGATCTGTTTAGATCTTCTTATTAGATCCAACTTGTTTGCATGTATTGAATTTTTGACGCTGTCGAAATAGCCACCGCGCCAGTGTGCTGAAACTGACCCGTGACTGCCCGGTAGCTGTCATGAGCCGCAGCGTGTGAGGACAGCGATCTCCGTGTCAAACTACATCTCGACGATAAATTTAGAACTGTAATTTCGAGAGAAAATTTATTTTCAATCCTTTTTCAACACAACTCTTGTGAATCCTTTTGAAATATAAATAAATTATCGTAGATCACCTA